>VZSC01004608.1:343772-411933 GCA_013398225.1 Steatornis caripensis
GGGGTGCTTTGCGCTTTCGGGGCGGTGAAGGTGAGCTCCAGCTGCCTCTTCCTGAGCGGGCTGGGTTGCAAAGGGAAGAGGGGAATGCTGCAGCCGTAACTGCTAACCGTACGTCCTCGCCCCGCTGCCCCTGGCACAGCACACTGGCCGGGCTCCGGGGTGCCCGGACAAGCCGCGATGCATCGAGCACTCGCCACCCACGCCTGTCCCCATCGGCCGGAGGGGCCACCACGTCCGTAACAGGGCACCGGCGCGAAGGGCGCTTGGCAAGTGCCTTGCAGCCGGGCGCGTTAACATCAGCAGAAGCTGATTCCTTCACAAACCAGCGTAAAGGCAGGGCCAGGGACTGTGGAGACACTGGGAGAGGGGTGGGAACGTGAGAACCTCAAGGGAAACCGAAGCCATCCCTGCCGTCCAGGTGAAGGCTGCAGCGCGGGTCCTGCCGGGGAGCCCCCCTGCCGACGCCGGAGATCAGCGCACAGGTCTGGCGTTCTCCCTGCACGGTGCTGTGCCTCAAAACGCAGCTGCTCCCCACACTGACGTCATTTCCCGAACAGTTTTATGGTACAGCCCCACAGTGAGTCTACCGCATCAATCCAGCCTCAACGGCAGCGCGCACGCAGGCACTCGTTACGTGCCTTCCCTTATGTGTGTGCTCTCACCGAGGCCGACGGGCCTGAGAAACTCACCAGTGATTCCAGCGGGGACGTCCGCTTCTCTCCGTGTGCAACGCAGTCTATCTTCCCGCAGCCGTCGGAAGTGAGAATTAAGGCACAGGCTCTCTCTTCCCACGTTTCTCAGCATCTCCAGAGCTGGGCTGCGCTGGGTCCAGCAGCGAGATCAGCGCCGGCGGGGATGCGAGGGCGCGGGGGCATTTTCAAGGGGGCCGAGGGGATGAGCAGAGGGTGGTGCGAGGTGGCCTGGGCTGTTGGGGGGAGCAGGGCAGCCCCGTGCTGCTCAGTGGCTGCCTCTGCCCGCTCGTCCCTCCGCGGGCCTTGCTCCGCAGCCGCAGCTCTCCATCACGTCTGTCCCCACGGCTGGCACCCCTGGGGCTCAAGCAACCGAGCTCTGCGCTGCAGCAAGCGAGGGCCTTGTGCAGCGCTGCAACATTCCTGACCTCACGTGTCCGTAGAGGAACGTAATAATGGAATAATGCAATTTGCTTAAATATCACATGGTGGGGTTAGAACACAAAAAAGCTTGTCGTCTTTCAAGGTACCTTCTGATGCTTTTATTCTCCCCTACTGATTTCAGTAATGTGCGCAAGGCAGTTATTTTGCCGTCAGAAATTATGGGCTTGTAGGACATAAAGCAGTACGCCTTTTCAGAAGGCCCACGCAAAACTGGAGTTAGAGATTCGCTGGGCAGCTGCAGACGCCGGAACGTCCCCACAGGCAGTATCTTGAAGCGCCCATCCCAAGAGTTAAACACGATGGGCACCGAGAGTTCATCTAAAAGAGTAAACCAAATGAAGTTTTAATACTTTTTACTTGAAGTCTGAGTCCATGTTGCACTCAGGATTGCAGCATCGCGCTGTTTCTTGCAAGCTCGAACGGTACAGCTTGTTTGCTCTCGCTGGCATGCACGAAGCACTGCGGCTGATGTCTGAAGGCACCTCTTCTGGTGGCCGATGGCAGCAAGAAGGACTTGTTCAGCCACAGGACCCCTTCCTAAATTAACATAAATATCATGTTTGAGTCCCCAAGTGGCACTGAACGTGCTGAGGAGCAATTGTGGCAGGTCAGCCAAGCGTGCCGGAGCTGGCGCCGCTGAGTGCCACTGCAGAGCGCCAGGCGAAGCATGTGGACCCACTGCAACGCCGGAGCACCCAGCGCACAGGCAGTCAGCAGGGCCCTGGGCACACAGTCAGGAGGAGAAAGCAAGCGGAGGTGTCACCCGAGGCTGCCCGCGAGCAGCAGGCAGGAGCCCAGCAGCACCTTACACAGCGCACCAACCCGGGACAGGGGGCAAAATGGGCCCTGGGCGGCCAGCCGCCGCTCCGGCCCCTCCAGGGTCTCCGAGCGCCCGAAGGGCACATCGGCAGCGCGCCCAGCACGGGGTTTGCAGGCAGGCCCTACGCTCCGCGCCTAGCAGCGATGCTGCTGGCACCCAGCGAGAGTGTTAGTGCTGCATGGCGGTGCGCGAAATCCCAGTGGGGATGCTTTGGCTCCAGAGTTGGGTCCAGAGCAAGGAGGTGGGATGTAGTGACGGGGTCTCAGCTTCAGACCTCCCCCCTGCGACGGCTGCTTCACACTGCTGCGTTCGCACTGCACACAGGGTACTTACGGGCGGGTTTCACCCCCGCTGAGGACATGCACAGATACGGAGAGCGGCTCAGCAGACGCGGTCCTGCGCTGCTGAGCAGACACGGTCCTGGGCCACGCTTTGAGCGGACGAGCTGCCCTAGGGCTCTGTCTTCCTTCCTCTGCGGACACACGACACCATCGCCTTTACACAGACTGCCCTTAGCCAACGCGNGCGGGGTTTGCAGGCAGGCCTTACGCTCCGCGCCTGGCAGCGATGCTGCTGGCACCCGGCGAGAGTGTTAGTGCTGCATGGCGGTGCGCGAAATCCCAGTGGGGATGCTTTGGCTCCAGAGTTGGGTCCAGAGCAAGGAGGTGGGATGTAGTGACGGGGTCTCAGCTTCAGACCTCCCCCCTGCGACGGCTGCTTCACACTGCTGCGTTCGCACTGCACACAGGGTACTTACGGGCGGGTTTCACCCCCGCTGAGGACATGCACAGATACGGAGAGCGGCTCAGCAGACGCGGTCCTGCGCTGCTGAGCAGACACGGTCCTGGGCCACGCTTTGAGCGGACGAGCTGCCCTAGGGCTCTGTCTTCCTTCCTCTGCGGACACACGACACCATCGCCTTTACACAGACTGCCCTTAGCCAACGCGCGTGCGTGCAGATATGCGCTGGGAAGGCTACGAAGAAAGAACGCCGTTTTGTACTAATTCCCTTAATTTATTCACATCAAATGTCAGTGCAGTGTCATATAAAAATCTTTAATGATTTTAAAACAAATGGTCCCCGAGGCAGAAAAATAGTTACAGTGCCATTTCTAAAATTAATTTAATTCCTGTGGAACAGAAATAAAAAAAAGGCGCCTGCTCTGTTGCATACGCATTACAAATAGCATTAGAAAATATCTGAAGAGTCTTTTCAGCCAAAACCACACAGGGTTTCCCAGCCTTTCCGCCAACGTGCCAGTGCTGGGAGCAGCTCGCTGTGCTCCCCCACGCCTCCGCGCCGCGCTGAGCACAGCCCCTGCCCGCCGCACCCCTCCCCGCGGCTCCCCTCTGCCACGGAGACCACCCAGATTAATTAGTACCTGTTATTTTCTTTACACGGCAGCAGAACCTATTTTTATTCCATTCCTCAATGACTCATAATAGTGTATCTTCTCTGCCATATGCGCACAAGCTCAGGACGGCGTTGCACTGATATTCCAGGCCTGGAATCCTTCCTCTCACGAGCTCATGGGATGATCATACACGGTCCCGCGTCACTGCCCACCACCCCGCTTAGATGCTGCCAGACCTACTTACCATATGGTATGTTGGTTTCACGCTGGGACGCTGCTGGCAGCGGCTCCGATGGGCAGCCAGCACCGTCTCCGTGCCACCGGCTTCCCTCGTCCTTCTGGCAGGAGGGGCACGCTGCCGGCGCACCCCGCTCGGCTCTGCCCGGCCAGCCTGACCGTCTCCCGACGGAGGCGGCGCGGAGCTGGCGGAGGACAGCTGAACGGCCACTCCGCTCCCGTGGCTCTGGGTGCGACGTGCCGAACTCAGGGAGACAGAGAAGTGGCACGAGCATCGCTGCGCTCGGTGGCGGGCTCTGCGGGATCTGCCCCACGTCCTGCAGAGCCCAGAGCTGGNTGCGCCGTGCCGAACTCAGGGAGACAGAGAAGTGGCACGAGCATCGCTGCGCTCGGTGCCGGGCTCTGCGGGATCTGCCCCACGTCCTGCAGAGCCCGGAGCTGGGGACCTGCCGGCACCGGCGGGCAGGGAAGCTCTCAGCCCGTTCGGGTCAGGGACTATGCGCTTTCCAGAACAAATGGTCAATGGAGCAAAGATGATCTTAAGCACCGGTTGTTAAAATTTAGCTCAGCCCAAGAAATCGGTAGCAAAAGCCAGCCCCTCAGCTTGAGCCGCCACAGCGCTGAGGTTTGGCCAGCTTTTGCAAGACAACTCCACCCGGCCAGCCGGCACCTCCGGGGACACAGGCAATAAATTCGGTGTACGCACCAACCAGTCGGGCCGGTCATGGCCCCCAACCCATGGGTTTATCTCAGAAATCAAGCATTTCTATTTTAAAGATGATACTAAGATACTGAATTTTCATCTGCATTTGTAGACCATTTGTGTACCCCACCAAGGCTGAATTTGTTGCCAGACCTCCTAAGTGCCCTGAATGAATGAGTGTGCAGCTAGTAATCCTCCATGCTGCCTGTTTGTACAAATTTCCTGGTGTCTCGCCAGACTTCCAGACCCTACCCACCTATTTTTCCCCTTCCCCCAGCGCTGAGACGAGTCCCACGTGCCTCGGCGGTCCCCCCACCAAGAGGCAAAGTAACTCCAGTATTTCCAAAGTTGAGTGTTTGACTCTGCAACCTAAACCAACTAATCTTCTGGCTTTTTTAACGATGCTTTTTCAACAAAAGCATCATTCACCCTCTGCAGCTCAGCCCCTCTGAAGTCTGAAGTCATTCTGCCTTGCCACTGTCGAAGCCGTTGGTTTCCTCCACGGCTCCCAGTGGTTCTCCCCCCGCAGCGATAGGGTTAACCGGAAAGCTAGGCAAAGGAAAAGTACATCTTTCCAGATTTCTCGATAGAAGCTGAGAAGGGACAGGATCAGATGGCAATGCAGAAATTGGCAGACCGTTCCCCGCTGGAGCTGCAGCGCCGCTCTGCGTGGGGGGCAGGGATTGCCCCCGCCAGCCCTCCTGGGGCAGATGGGTCCCTGCCGGAGCGGAGGGACATGGGCCCCTGATGGAGCAGCACGGATGGTCCTGCAGCACCTGGGACACTGGTGTGCACATTTTGTGCTGAAGTTGAAAAGGCATTTCCGGAATTTACGGTCTAAGTTTTGGCTCACGAACCGGCGGAGAGCGTACAGAAAAGCAGCATCCAGCAAGGAGCCCGGCAGTGAGGGGGGCTGTCGGGAGGCTGCCGGTGCAGTGCCCCCCGCTTCCCTGACCGGTGAGTCGGTCAGCATACTGGGACTCGGATCTCAGCCTGAGATCTGGTCCTTGCACGTGGTGCGCTAGGGAAAGCAAAGGGAAGAGCCAGCCATAATAATTTTCAGCGCCTCGAATGAAGAAATGCGTTTGCTACCCGTAAAGCAGTTTTGCTAAAGGGTTTCTCAGTAATTCCGTGGCACCTGTAACCAGAGACGTCGCTGGGATGACGCTGTCTGTCGCCAGATGACACCAACACGCAGCGCTTTCCTCAGGCACAGAACAGTACCCTGATCCGCCCTTTTCTCTCTTGGACACCAAGGTCTTATTGCATGTCTTGCGCGCACCGGTGCAGCGTAAGGCCACCTGCAAATGCAGTCTAATATTAAATACAGAAGTCTTTTTGTGGAAAGGCCCCTGTGATTAATAAACCAGCCATTCATTCTGTAACTTCACCTTCGAAGTAAATCTCTGGGGCGGCACGGGGCCAGATCACTCGAAGGCTAAGTCTCTTGCCCAGCGTTGCCATCACAGCCGTGCCCAGCCCACGTCTCGGGCCAGGAGAGGAGGCACGGTGCGCGCAGGCTGCCGTGACAGCCGGCTGGCAGAAGCGGGGCTGCTCACCCGTGCCTCCCATCGATGCTAGTGTCGGTGCCGGTACCCAGAGGGGAGCGCTGGGAGGAGCACAAAGGTGGGAGATTTCCTGAAAACTGCCAGTGTGGATAATTAAAATAAAACCCAAACACGTGAAATTATGTTCAGTGACTCAGCCCGCGCACTCCCACTCTCCTCCCACGCCCCTTCTGGTGCTCGGGGAGAAATTAAGTGCTTAATGGCTTTTTCATGCTTTGTACTTGGGGCTTCACATTATCTCTCTCCTTCTGCCCGTCTGAAGCCACCTCCAGCATGATGGCGGGTTTGCAAACCTTCCGGAGACACCTTCAGCCATCCTGGCTAACCTGAAACCCTTCTGGAGAGAAAACTCAGAGCAGCACAGCTGCACTTTTAAGATAATTGTTTTACATTACTTACGGCAGAACGTGAAGTGCCCGATGGGTATAGGCTTCTTTAAACAATTGAGAGATCATTTAATTATTCAGGGTTCAGAGCAGAGCTGGGATTTATGGTGAATGATTCTGAAGGACTTCAGCGGAATAACTGTGCCTTCACTTTTCAGCCCTTCTCCCATCTGCGTGGTGCATGGGAGTTCACAAATCCCTCGGGCCTGGGCTGTCTGGTGCTGAACCGCTGGCTCGCGGAGCTGCTCACCAGGAGCCTTCTCCTGGCTCTCCTGGAAAACCCGAGAAGGTCACACGCAGCGATGATGCCCGGGTCCTCCGGCCGGCACGCAGACCCGCCGCTCCCGCAGCATTCAGCGGCACCTCTGGGTGAGCGGGTGTGCTAAAAGCCAGGAACCCAGAGGAAGAGAACACGAGAGAAACGCTCTTAAATCCTTGAGTGTAATTTGAATTCTACAAAACCAACTACCTGATAGGCAGTCGCTGTCATGGAGCGAACACTATGTGTAAAGGGAAACACTTCCAAAGGCATAAAAGGGAGCTAGGTGCCTAAATCACATCGCTTTAATTAAGGAAGAGGTAAACAAATCTGTTTAAATGCATATAAAAGATCTGCTGTCAGCAATTCAGCACCGTTATTTCTAGCACCGCTGTGAAGTAAGCTGAACACCGTGACTTTGAATTAGTGGCTGCGCTTGAGCTGCGGTGCAGGTTCTAATTATTAACAGATTCGATAGCATCCCCGTGACAGTAGATTACATTTCAAATGAAGACTTGACGTGTTAATTTCAGCTGTGTCTTTACATTTATTCAGGTGGAAAATAGAGCAAATGACCATCTCCGAATAGGTCATTAAGCCGTACGCTCTTGGGCCACTCTCCTTTCCTTTTAGTTTAAAAACAGAGCTAAAATGCACGTGTACTCCAAACAAGCTCCAGCTCCAGCCCCAGCCAGCTGAAACACTCGCTCTCACCCAAGGTAGCCACGCTGCCCAGCTCCTGACCCACGGACACGACTTTCTGAACTCTCCGGAAGCCTGGGGAGGGGACGGAGCCCTCTGAACGCAGCAGCGGGCTTCACACGGCGGGCACGTGTGACACGGGAAGCCCTGGAGCCGGGAGCTGTGCGTCTCCCACGCAGCCGGCACCTCGTGCGTCTCCTGCCCACCCTTGCCGTGCTCGCCGGCCCTGAGCACCGTGGACTGCGGCAGCACCAGCAACGCCTGCCCAAATGCATTTTTAAGTCAACTACGGATCAAATCACTCTCAGGCCTTTGAGAAACCTGTCCGTGTAGGACGGGGCTGGCCAAGGGCCGTATGGCGTAGAGCCACAAACTCTTCTGACCCCTGAAACTCCATCAGTCATGTGCACTTATATGCCTTGCAATGGGTCTTGTACTCCAAGATCCTTGAGATCCAGGACCTTCGTGAAACGCAAATGAACCTACATTAAACCCTTGGAAAAATGTAAAGACCGCTAAACTTGGGACACATGAGAGGATGAGAGCAGTATCATTTCCACTCTGCTTAACGTTTTTGGACAGAGCAAGCCGAAACGTGGAAGCCGGCCAGCCCCCGGCCGGGTAGCGCAGTCTCTGCTCCGGCATCGCCCTTACCGAACCCCAGCGGGGGGGGCGCGCGGTCTGCTCCGTGCTCGGGGCAGCGGCGGTGAGGGGACGCTCCCCGGGGGTTTTGGAGGGGCCAACCCGCCGCGGGGCGCGTGACGAGGCCTTGCGTGCCCAGGCAGGGCGAGTCCTTGCGTCCTCCGACCGAGGCTGAGCAGGGACGGCCGCAGCTCCCGCTCCAGCATGGCCCAGCACGGCCCAGCACGCGTCTGCGATGGGGCGAGGAGCGCGGTTGCTGCCGTTACGCCTTGCTGGGTAGTACAGGCCCGAACGGCTCACACGGGGCCGAACAGGGAGCGACAGCACTTGCGTAGGTGTTTGGAAGCGTCCCGCAGAAGGCGGGTCGCGGTTACACCTCTGCCCCAGAACTCCGACGCAGCCGGTAAAACGCCCGGAACGGTATTTCACGCCTGCGTTTTGCAGGCCCCGGCGCGCTTCGGCTGCGCAACGCGGCGGACGTTGGCAGGAAGAGGAGGCTGCCAGGACGTGGGACCGCCGGGTCCGGTGCCGACACAAATGCCTCGGCGCCCACTTTCCGGCTTTGTTAGCGCTGCCGAGGTGAAGAACAGCGTCCGAGTAGCCACGGCTCGGTGTTCGCTCCTTGCCCTCCGAGCAGCGGGGTGGGCAGCAGCAGCCTGATGCGCCCACTCCTGCGGGCACCGGTGCCTGATGGGGACGTGTGCGATGTGATTTTGGAGGCAGGAGCACTGCCAGGAATGCGTTTTAAAATAGCCCATGGGCTTTGGAAATTGCTTAGGAAACCATTTGGACTGGGAAGCCCAAAGAAAGTACATTACGTGTTACTGATTACTTTCCCTGGCTTGCAATAGATTACTGATCATTTTTACTTTCTCATGCATCATGCACATGAACCGCTCAGCGAGACGATGATGAACGGCCTTGTGGCCATTGTACTGACTATCTTCACATGAGATACCGTTTCATGGCCATCAAACTACCAAAATGTCATCGCTCACTCTCAGGACAGGACTGTCAAGCACAATGACTGCCTGGTTACCTCGGGTTCCGTGGGAGGTTTTCTCAGAGTAACCCATTTCTGTGATCACTCATGTTACACTATTACACAAGGAATACACCTTCGCTGCTTTCAGTTGCTTTACCGATTACAGTGTTTTTAAAATATTAACGTATTGCACGAGCAATTGAGGGATACAGAGCACACGCTGCCAGGTGTCTTCCAGGACAGATGAAACGGGTAACTCAAAGGGAAGAGGTAAATCGGTGTCGGAGGAGCCAGCTCACGTTCAGGCAGAGCAGCACCGCAGTACCCGTGCAGCAGCGCCCGCGCTGCCTGGTGCTCAGGACGGCATCCCCTCCTGGGCCCGAGGATGCTCGCAGCACAAGTTGCTCCAGGTAACTGTGCGGGGCTCTCGTGTATCACAGAGGGTTTGCAAACATCCGCTCACCCCCAGACAGAGGGAAGTACTGAGGAAAAAACATGCCAACCCAATCATTTTGGCGTTGTTAACTAACCCTTTTGAACTCCCTGCTAGTTTTGATTTCTGCCAACGTCCCAGTCGGAGGGATTAGCAAGTTCAACGACCAGAACATTTCAAGAGCATTTCCCAGAAGTACGTATGGTTAAGAGATTACAAATTCCGAATATTCACTTTGCACTGGAAAGGAGGTGCTGCGCAGAGCAGGGCGCCCGGCCTTACGCACCCACCCGCCCTGCACACGAACGGGGAGCTGCTCCTGCCGCGCTGCACACGGCGGTGGCACCAAACGCGCACCCGCGTGCCGAAGAGAACATCCCTCTTTTCTTAAAGGATTGTGTACAGGACTAATAGAAGAAGTGATTTCTTTTAATGTATTTACTCAGCAGCTTTAGCTCCCCAAACAGTAGAACATTATCCCTCAAAGAGAGACGGAGGAGTAAGCCGAGACTCAGAAGGGAGCCTCTTCTCAGCCGCCCTACAAGCCCACTTCACCAGCCCTCTGGCGATGGGCTGCACGTGCGTGGGGAACAACAAGGCCTTTCCTCCCCACGTTCAGGAACTGCCCCGGACTGCCTTTCCTGTGTTACGCACACGCTTCTGCAAGTTTCACCCGTCACTGCGATGCCGGGGAAAGAATCAAAGGGCGGGAGCAGTCTGCACGCCAAAACGCCAGGTCCCGGCTCGCTGGGAGCGGGAGCGGGCGGGAGAGCTCATGGCTCAAGGCTTTCACGTCAAGCACCCCAACAGACCTGGGCGCTGTTTGTCCAGCGCTTGGTTTTGGTTTTACCTTCCAGAGCTTCTTTCATGGCTCCTGGCCCGAAAACATACTATCTCCGGGTTGTGTCAAGAAAAGGAAGGAACTCGGCGGCAGGCCGCGTGCTGGACAAAGAGGCCACAGACCCATTTTGCGTTGGTACCGCCAGGCGTGGCAAAGGCTGCTTTTGCTTCACCACAGCATTTCTGCTTCCCCCCAGACAGATCTCCTCCTCGCCACGGAGCGAGGAGCCACTTGGAAAGCTGGAGTCGTGCCTTGTGAAACTCAGAATCAGCAAATCACCCCTGGGGCTGCCGCCATCAGCATGCTTGTGCTGGCGGAGCGCTGTCTGTCGAGGCTGGTTTTCTCTGGAGAGAGGCATAAAGAACGCACACCACCTCTGCCGTCGCTGCCCGTCGCGGGTAGCGCCACTTCTTAAGCAGGTCCGCCTCTTCGTGGGAGCGCAGCTGAGCTGGGTGTCCCTGTGCCCATCCCCTGCTGCCCACAGGCTCTTCCCTGTCCCTGACGCGGGTGAACCAAGCCCCAGGAGAGCCGCCGACCCCAGACCTGCCCCGGCGCAGTCCCGGGGATGTGTGCCCAGGCACGGCAAGGCTGCCCAGGAAAGGCGTGGGAGAAGATGCTGCTCTTCGGGGCCACGGGGAGCAGGAGGAGGCTGGCTGGGACGCGGGTGAGGGGCAAGGGTGGCGAGGGCCGGGGTCTGCCAGGAGAGCCGGGGAGGGTGTGGGGGCACGGGGGCCAGTGGAGGACACCCGGAGGGTCCCTGCGCCCGCGGGGAGCCGGGGCCCGGGGGTGACCCCGCACCGTGGCGGCGGCTCCAAACATCCCAGTGCTTTGCCGACAACTCGACAAATTCAGTTTAACTATTTTGATGTAATAATGTAATTAGGTAAAAGGGTTCAGCAACCGATTGCGTTTCACTAATTTCAACCATCTGCTTCAACATTTGTTCTTATGTGTACCAGATTTCAGAGTGTCTTTGCTCTAATAGTAATTAATGAAACTGTTAATAAGCTACATATATCATATTATGCTGCGATAATTTATCAAAGGATAATGTTATGAGACAAATTATATATAACAATTACAGAAAATGGCTTACATTACTAAATGTTGCACACTGCTAACTAGTTTCTTTACTCTTCTTAATGAATTCCCTAATTAATTTAATGCATACTTTATGCATAATTTGAAATTTAAAAACATCGCTGGGTCAGGTTTTAACCGTCCTCTTTTACATGCTGTCTGCTTCTACAAGACACGTATTAGCAAAACATGACCTCTATGCAAATTACCGAGCCCTGCTGCTGTTTCCATTCCCAATCCCAGTGAGCGCGCTGCGGAGCGCTCCCACCGCGCATGGGTACGCCCGCCGCCTCCGCCGGCATCCTCGCGCCCCTTGCGTGTCACAGCGCACGTAACGGCAGCGTATGTCACCCCACGGCGGCGTCTTTCGCGAGAGCCACGGTCACTATTTATAACAAAAAATAAACACAAATGGCTGCTCTAATCTTTTATTATGTAACCAGCTCCATTCTGGGGAAAGCCGCTCTCGGTCGTGCTTTGTGCAAACAGCCGTCTAAAAATAGAGCTTTGCCGCTGCCGTACACCGAAAGTGGCCCCGCCCCGAGAATAATGGGGTCGGCCTGAAAAACCCGAAACCCTTAAAAATAGAAATGTCAACTTCAGTATCTTAATCTGCAGGTTTCTAAGCACCCAACACACAATTGCCCGGTATTTCCCAGTTTTCTACATCTACAGCCTTGCATTTTTCCTGCAGAACACGGCCGTAAACTTTGCTCTCAAAGCCAAAGTTTCCGTTCTCGTCTGGCCGTGTAATTGCTGTGTGTGGAGGCTTCAGGAAAATCACCAACCAGCCCGGCATTCTGGCCGAACTACTGGGGCACTCTAGGTTCAGTGTTTCCCAAGTTTTTACTGACTGAATTTCCATAGTAAGAGAAATGAGATACCCCACCGCGGAGGTTGACGGAGCGGACTGTTCACGGAACGCACAGCGAAAGTGAAACTCCTCTCTCTGACAGATACATGAGAACCGAGCTTTAATTCAAGTTTTGAGGCTTATCTGTGATTTGCCGGCGTACCGTAGGACACGTCCGTGCCTACGTAGTGCACATGCCTACTACTTCATTACGCTAACAGCTTGTACCTGGAAAGAGATTTAATGAAAAACTGAGAACTGTATCTCAGCTATGCGGACGGCAGACGTTTGTTTCTGCAGCGCAAACGCTTGCTGAGGCACAAATAATCGACTCTGCCCCTCGCTGCAGGGCTAGCGTTTGCCAAGGCTCACGGAGGTTCAGGTTTCTGGCACCTGCGGTGCTGCCCGGGGGGGCAAATGCGCGCCACGCCACCCGAGAGGCGTGGGATGGCTTCGTGCTGGCCGAAGGCTGTGATCTCTGAGACCTCCTGCAGTGCTGCATGCAAATACAACCTCAGCTCTAGCATCAAACGGACACAAATATTTTTCCCATCAGTAATAAATACCTGATAAACAGAGTTGCAGCTTTGTTTGGAAGAGACTGCGTTATTGACCAAGACTCAAACAAGGCGTCGTGGCCGCGGGCTGCGCCTGGCCAGTGTCACCCGGGGAAGGTGGCCAGCGTCCATGCATCCATCCCCGCGGCTCGCAGATGCTCACTGCCCGGAGCGGCGGCTGGCAAGGAAAGCAGCAGAAAACGGAGCAAAACAAGCAGGTCCGTGACGAGAGGAACGTGCGGCTCTCTGCGCCTTCGTGCTCCCCTCGCATGCCCTTCCAGGCATCCCCGCTGAGGAGGCCAGAGGCCTGGTGAAGCGCACGCTGCTGCTGATCCGCCCATCACGGCCCGCCCGTGGGCACTCTCTGATGTCTAATACAGCAGCTGAGCACTCTCCTTGTCCATCAGCGGGGTGCTGCACTGGGGCTTTCTTTCCTCCACCGGGGTACTTAATGTCCTCAAGTCGTGTTATCTCTCTGCCAAATTCAGTTAAAGTTAATTAGCAGATTCAAGAGCCGGCAGGACCTCAGAGAGGACACACAGAGCGAGCAAGAGAGGTATTTATCATTATCACTCTTAATATAATTAATATCTTATGGAACTTAATATCTCAATGAACCAATCATTCCCAAATAGTTCACTGCTCTTCTAGTAGTTTATTAACATTTGGTAGGTATGGTTGTATTTCAGAAATGAGAACGCGATTTCATAGCTGGGAGCGCATACGAAGGCACGATGTGAACTAGATGGAAAGAGCCAGCGCGCTCAGACAGCTGTGACGTCTGAGATGCCCATGGTGCAGGATGGAGAGCGGCAGGACGCATCGCAGGGACCTGCGGAGAAGCTCTCACAGCTCTGGAAGCGCCAGCTGGGCACAGCCCTGCCCACGAGGAGTCGAGCACCACATCGGGACAGTCGCAGCCGACGCCGGTGTTCTGTGGGCAGAAGTCCCCTCCTAACTCCTGCCGCAGCCAGGCTGTCCCAGCTGGACGGCAGCGGATATGACCACATTTTCACCACCACGATACGACGGGCACCTCGTTGCCTGCAGTGCCCAGAGGCATCCTGGACTGCCAGCCTGCAAGAGCCCACGCAGGCGTTCTCTGTGCTCTCTTCCCCCCCCCTCGCTTGTTTTTCCATCAAGATTTCCCAGTTTCTCTCTTTTGCTTTCATTAAGGATCATTTGCCAGATTTTGCCGGAACATCGTGCCAGGCTGCAGAAAGCTTGGTGCTTTTGTGCTCAGGAGGGAAGCATTAAAGTTAGCGAAAAGTCACACCAGGAAGATCTGAACTACATTTAAAATAGCTTCTGTTACTGTGGGCAGCCCTCAAGCACGCAACGCTGGAGCAGCCTGAGCTGCCGCAGCCGCAAGCAGGCGTCGCGCTGCCAAAACTCCCCCCGCCCCGGACGGGCCACAGGGACACGGCTCAGCTCTCGGACCTGGCACCACAGCGACATCACCCCTCTGGGGTCGCAAAACCGAGCAGTCGCACCGAAGAGGTGCGTACGGCCCCAGCAACGCGTGGCCATGTGTACAGCTGCAACGGCAGCAAAGAAAGATATCCCAGTCTTTTGGCAGGTTACTACAAGTTAAATACGTATCTGTTCTCGTGTTGCCCTTGCGATACTCGTAGGTGAAATTTTGTACACATACACACAAATGCAAACACCAATTTCGGAGTAAGATCCCTCATCGTTAGGTCTTTCCTTCTTCCGTTTACATTCATGCTTAAATACGTCTACTTTGCTGCTGTCCCCTTCCGCGCACGGAGCAGTTTCTTTAAACAAATGTCTTTTTCCACATGATTTGCTTAATGCCGTGCCCGTGCCCGTACCCGTGCTGGCTGCCCAAGAAGAGTTCACTGTAGTGCTCTGTGATGGAGAAGTAATCAAGAAGTAATCAAGTAACCAAGTAACTAGGATACAGCAGGTCCTGCCTTGTGGTAAGAGGAAGAGCTTGGTGCCTTTTTGCGCTGCCCGTTTGCACACTGGTTCCTGCTATTTTCCGCCCAAAGGGCCCTTGCGTTCTGCGCAGTAGGATCAGCCACACGTGTCTAATCTTGCCCTCTGCGGAGCACTGTGTTGTCTTCGACTCTGCACGGTCTCTTACGCTCCTGAGAAGAAATACAATTTATCAAGCCAGCCAGGCTTCACGACTTCTCTTTGGACAGTATTTTTTTTTTACATTACTAAAAAAGCATATGGAGACCCAGGGCGACTTATTACAATGCTACCTCATCTTCTGGGACACTTCTGGCTGGAAAAAATGTTGAGTTTTCATCTTCAAGTTAGCTTGCTTCTGTGCTTTTCCATCTGACACTTCAGATTATTTTAATGATGGAGTAGCCTTGATTAAATTAATTCCTCCCTACAAAAGCAGCTGGCTTGCATCGAGGAATCTGTTCAGCTATCTGGAGCGCTTGCACTTGCCAAGGAGGAGAGCCAAAGCGCAGAGTTAGCAGTGGGAATGCCTCACCGTACCACAACAGCGACGACTTTGTCGTAACTCGCAAGCGTGAAGCCGAAGCTTAGAGGAACGTCTCGGGTCGCTCTGCCCGCCCCGCGCAGGGCTGGATCTTGCCAGTGATGTGCCCGGTCATTAGGAAAGATGCTGGCTGGCCTTTTGCAGAGGAATGCGCTTTCCCGCAGCTCGTGGGGACTGAGGTCGCGGGGGGGCTCGGCGCTCGCCGGCACACACGGCCAGGTCCCCCCGCACAGCCAGGGCTGAGCCGCGCTGCGCCCCTGGGCTGGCGCCCGGGCTGGGTCGCACAGACCGAAAGCCCAAAGCACGGCCCTCGGGCACGGTGGCCAAGTCCCGGCAGTGGGGACCCCGTCCGTGCCGGGACATCACGCAGGAGCGGGCTCTCGAGCACGCCCGCTGCTGGGTGAGACAGTCACGAATGGCAAGGGAAGAAATCAAAATAAAAATGAAAAACCAGTGCCAGCGTGGTCCGCAGTCCGTGGTTTATCTTAAGTTTTCATCTCTGAACCAAAGATGTTACTTCATTTAAGTTTAATCTTGACTCCAGGCGTCCTTAGCCTCAAACAGCTGCTTGGTTTTTTCCCTTTAGCAGTCCTTTTGCAAACTTATCCTTCTCTCCCTCTTACTGGAAGTCCTTAAGCATGCACCATCCACACACGCAAATCCTGCTGAAATCAGAACTGCCTGCCACGTCTGAGGGGAGTTCACTTTACAAAGAAAAGCCTTGGAAAAACAGCAGAACTGCCATTTCTTTTAAAAAGACATGTTTTCGATCTCACAACATAACCATAGGCTGCACTTTGAAATTACCGTCCTTTTTGAAGTATCGATACGAATGTAATTTTTTTCCACTCATTTCTTTTCCTTTCAGTGTTCGTATGCGCTGCAGTGGGCTGGAGCCCTTTATTTTAAAAAATCCCTCGCTTTGTGATTTGGGATACCGTGCATCGCTTTTAAATTTATTAATACCAGATTTTAAGAGAGCTGCGAAACACCGACCAGCTCGGGCTCTTTCCTCTTTCACTTCAGCACTCGTACCCTGAGCTTTCACAACTGATGCCCACACATCACAACTTTGACCCGACCGTGCCTGCGGGCGCAACAGATGCCACACCGACCGAGCGACGGTGCAACTGGCGGCAACTGGTGGGCCGCATGGTGCTCATTAACGGAGGGAAGCTGCTCGACAGGGACTCGTGCATGGGGAATCGAGTGTCCTGGGCAGAGCAGGGCAGTGGGCCAGTGCCCTGCGGTGGCGGGGTCTCCGCCGCAGGGCTCCTGGCAATGGCGGGACGGCGGAGACTCCCTGAGCAGCGTTTCGGCTCAGCTGGTGCGACCCAGTCGGGGGGTTCTGCGTGACCGCCTTGGCCCACGGGCTCACCGTGACTGCGGCGGCTTCACCCTGCGAGCATCCCCTGAACACCTTAACGCGCGCCCCCGGCTGCCGGAACCTTCTAGGGACGGTTCGGGGGCCCTCCCCGCGCGGCCTGCCACGCCGCAGCAGCGGGGCGCTGGGGGGGCCCTGCCCCCGGGTGCTAACCCACCGCGGCCGCACAGCCCCGGCCGCAGCGCGCTGCCCTGGCGGTGTCTGCAGGGCCCCGTGCGGAGCCCACCCGGGCGCTCCCCGGCCGCCACGTCGCAGCCCGCGATCNAGAGAAGGAAACTTCCCCCGAAAATCACTTCATCCTCATTAGCAAGGAGGGGGTGAAGGCCGCCGGCCCCGCAGCCCCGCGGCTCGGATCCGACTCCGCCGCGAACTTCACGCCGAGCCAAGGCACGCGCAGAGAGCGGCGACCGGCCGTCGGAAATGGCGATGGGGCCCGTACTGCGACCGGCATCACCGGGGCTGTGGCGCTGGATGGCCGGAGCCGGACGCTGGCTGCGACGCAAGGAGCGGCTCCCGGGGCACCTGTCACCGGCAAGGGCGAGCGGGAGCGGGAGCGCGAGCAGGCAGGCGGCAGCAGCCCGGGAACGCACAAGGTCTTGTCGTTGGACGCAACGCTTGCCCCGAGAGACCCCCAGGCTCCCGGCCAGTTTGGGCACCCTGTTGCAGTCCCTGACAGTAAACAAGAAGAAGCAAAAAGCAGATGGAAAGAAGGAAACTTTAACGTCTACCTCAGCGATTTGATCCCCGTAGACCGAGCCGTGGCGGACACCAGGCCTGCCGGGTAAGATCTGCTTCCCCTGCACAAATACCTGCGCCGTGCCCCTGGGGAGGGCTGCTGGGCGCACCGAGGCCTTCACTTCACGCGTGCTAGCCGTGAGACGGCTTTGCCTGTCCAGGTTGGAGCAGATGGTTATTAAACGTAAAATGGGTAGAGTTTGCGGATCGTCTTAACCTGCTACGCCCTGCTGTCCGAAGAGGCTGGGGCACACGAGGCGGGCAACGGGGCTCGTTTCACGTGGTTTATCAGGCGCAGCACCGAGCACCGGGCGGTTGCAGTATTCGTGCGTCTGGCTCCTGGAGCGCTCCTGCACCCCGTCGCTTTGTCTTGGCAGCAGAAGCCCCCCGTACCCTGAGGTGCTCTCACACCTGCAGGCTGCCGCTGCCCTTCCCTGAAGGTAGGAGCACCCCAATGGCCTCCCCTGCCCGAAGGGCCCGCTGGGGGCTCTGAAAGCTTCCGCAGGAGATGAAGCCACGCGCTGGGCGCTGACGTGGTTAAACAGCACGTGGCTGCCCACAGCCAGAAGCGCTTCTTTCTGCGGACCGGTGGCACCGCTGCCCTTGTGCTGGAGAGCGCTGCGGTCGGTACCCGCTCTCCAGAGGCGGCTGGGGGGACCCGGACCTATGGGCACGTGCAAGGAGGGACACAGAGTTTCGATTTGGAAAACGGTCACTCGGTTACAGCTGTCCCCGCGGAATGTGTAGCTGATTCTGCAAATCTCAGTATTGCACTTTGAAAAAGACACTCCCTCCCCGTGGTCCCCACAGGGAAGTGAAGGGTAAGGTGTGGGCAGCGCCTTGCCGACAGACGGGCATGGGGCTGGAGGGGCTCCCTCTCCTGAGCTGCTGTGCCTGGGCGGCTGCAGGGAGAGTGCACCGGTTCAGGTGGGCGGCAGGTTCGCCTTATGCTTGGGCTCTTCCTGCTGCAAATGCCCCTCAGCCCCTTGGCAGGTCAGACCTGCCTCGTGCTGAGACCGTGCCGTGTCGCTCTTCCCACGCTCGCAGACGACAGGCACGGGGGAATGGGAGCTGTGCTGTGAGTTGTCCCCCATCCCACAGGACAGCGCACAGACGCTGCCACAGTGCTGTCAGTGCCCACCTGTGAGCTGAGGTGAGGCCCTGTACGGGAAGGAACGGGACAGGGAAGGACAGAGGCAACTAGGGCTGCTTCCTGGCCAGCAGAGTGTGCCAGCTCAGAAGCCACCTGTGCGCAGAAAGGGAAGCATGGCGGCTCAAAGCCAGCACTGTGTTTGGTCTTTGACAGCAAAGCCCTGGAGCTGCGGAGCAGAAACCCAGCCCCAGGAGCACCGGTAAGCGCAGCCCGCCTGCCTCCGGGGACTGACGCACCTGCCGGGGAGGAGACGTCATCGCTGGCGCGGCGTCACGGGGAACACCCTGGCCAAACATGGGCGCGTCCCTGACGGCGCTGCCTGGGGACGTGTGCTGCCGCGGGGCCACCGGAGATCCCCTGGGCGCTCTGGTGCTGGCAGGAGCCTGTGCAGGCTCAGCCCTCAGCCTGTNGCCCCAGGAGCGCCGGTAAGCGCAGCCCGCCTGCCTCCGGGGACTGACGCACCTGCCGGGGAGGAGACGTCATCGCTGGCGCGGCGTCACGGGGAACACCCTGGCCAAACATGGGCGCGTCCCTGACGGCGCTGCCTGGGGACGTGTGCTGCCGCGGGGCCACCGGAGATCCCCTGGGCGCTCTGGTGCTGGCAGGAGCCTGTGCAGGCTCAGCCCTCAGCCTGTGGCACCGCGGAAATCGGGCCGTAAGGGCCAGCTCACGGCAACGGTGGCTGGTGGCTCTCGGTGATCAAACGGCACGTTACTGTTTTGCTGGATCCTTCCGGTCTCTCCCTGCCTAGACCCCAGTTCCTCTCTTGATCCTTGCTGGCGTGCTGGACTAGGCCACTGAAATTCGGCCAACAAGAAACGTGCCGTGTCACAGCCTTCGGTCTGCCTGCCCGCGTGCAATGCCTGCTGCTTTCTGAGCTTCGCTTGCTGTGCTGCTGCTTGCCAGGAGCCGTGCTGCTGCAGAAATGCGTGTGGGAGGAGTCCCACCACGGAGGAGCGAGATGCACGAGCCACGCAGGTGAAGGCCAGGGGACCCTGCAGAGCCCGGTTCGGGAGCCCTGGACCCCGTTTCAGCCCAGGTCTCTTCGGCAGAGGTCCCTGCGTGCCTCTGACCTCTCTCCAGGCTACCGTCGTAGCTTCTCTGGGACAGTCAAGTTCGCGAGGGTTTAGAAAAGGGCACAGATTTCCTGGCCTGGCAAAAAAAATGTCGCACCCTGCATGGCACGGTACGGTTGGGGCGAGGTGGCACCTGCGCTGGCAGGCGTGGGGAGGGATCCCAGCCGGGAGAGCACGGGGCTGGGCACCCCTGCGGCTCGGGTACTTGGTGCCGGGCCGCTTCCAGACTCGGGGGCAGCAGATCCCAGGCGACGTTTCCCCAAAGCAACTTTAGCAACTGAAGAGCCTACCTTTTGCTGGCTTTCAGGGTGATGTCAACAGAACATAAAGGCTGTGGGCTGGTTTTGTTTAAAAGCCTGTTTAGGGGTGGAATTTCCAAAGGATTTGACTTCTACTTAACATCAGTTACGTATGTTAACTATGATATAGGCTATAATAACAAATATTTATTTGTTCTAGTATATATACTAGAAGAAAATCGGTTCTGTCCTGGCCCAAACCAGGACATGTACATATATGTATATAGTTAGCAAAGAAATGGAGCGCAGACTCAGATAGGACATAGCAAAGCATCTTTAGCCGGGGGTGAACAATAACAAACCCATTGCGCTCTGCTTTTTAGGTAAGAGGGGAGAAAAAGCTGCTCCTCAGTCTGAGGTTTCCCACGCCTCTCGCGCCGATGCTGTCCAGCTGCCCGGGGTACGCGCAGGCTTTGCCCGACAGCCGGTCTGCTGCTAGGGAAGGGGCTAAAGGGAAAGGTCCTCTTAGCAGGTGCTGCCTGGCTGCACGCAGCCCTCGCGGCTTGGGTCTCGGCTGCACTTTCTCAGCTGCTCTCGCATCCTTCTCTCCATGCAGTGAAAGCTGTGGTGCTCAGCAGCTGTCTCCTGCCTCATCCACGGCGTCCGTCCCTCCTCCCGCCGTGAGCTGCCTCCTCGGGTTCACTGTAGGAGCAACTACAAATTCATCTCTTCTCCTAGTTTTGCTCTCACTTGTTGTCCCATCTCCTTCTTGCAAGCGACCTCCCCGGCAGTTCAGCCCCGGCCGTCTGTCCATCGGCCCCGGGAGTCCTGCCAGCACGCCCAAGCCAGCCCCCCGCGCTGCAGAGAGGTGCCATCGCCATGGGCCAGCCCCCTTACGGTTTCCAACCAGACCACAGCCCCTCGTGGCTGAGCCAGCCCCGGCCACTGCCAAGGTGAACCAGGCTACAGAAGGAGAAGGAAAGACACATCCCAAGGATTGCGACAGAGGGTAATTCTGGGGCTCTTTTCACTTACCCAGAGCACCTCTGATTAGCTGTGAAGCCATGAAAGACCTCTGAATTTCCTTCAAAGCACCACATGGTCTGAGCTGTGCGGTGCCCTGGCATCAGCAGCTGAGCCGGCACCAGCTGAACCCGTGGGCCCATTCGCTGAGACACAAGAAGTCAATTTTCCTTATGCTCCCATGTACCTGTTCCTGTTTCCCGTCTGTTGCGGAGAGCAGAGTGAACGGTCGTTTTGATTCATCACCGAGAAATCAATTTTCTGCCTCCGCAGATAGGCTGGTGCCTGTGCTGCCTGCAGGATGTCTGCTCTGGAAGGACACGAGAGAAGAACCTGCTATCAGACTTCAGCTCGTTGATGAGAGAAAGAAAGGGAGTCCCAACAATTTGTGGGTATTCTGGGACAAGCCAGCCGGTCTGGGGGAGAGGAGCGCTGTGCCAGGCGATCTGCAGGCCTGGAGATCCACTCGGAGATAGGAGAGCTGAGGGAGCCCCGCTCCCCAAGGCACGCAGCAAAGCGGTGCTTGAATTGCAAATGGAAGATGAGAAAAGCTGCTCATCGACCTTTTGGTCAAGCACGGAAGGCACAGGCCTGACCCAGCCATCGCATTTTTGGCTGTCGCATAATAAAATGACAAACCCATAGACGCAGGAGAAGTTTTATCGCTCCCTGGGATCTGCTGATGCATATCGCTGGCTGTTTGCGAGGGAAGCAGGCGCCGCTTGGAGCCCCTGCACGTGGGCTCGGGGCATGGCCGGCCGGGCCGGGGCGTCCCTGGGGAGGCGTGGGTGCTCAGGGCGTGAGATACGGGGTGCTCAGCGAGCGGACCCGCCAGTGCCACTGTACATGAGATTTGGATGCATGAATGTTTTCCCATCCTCTGCAATCCCGAGCGAGGTGCAGGAGCTGGGCTGGGCGGCTCTTGTTCGCTGTCTGCGTGTTTGACAAGCCGCTGTGCCGAGGGATCCTTCACGGAAATGGCCATTTGCCTGCATTTTGACCATAATGCCCGTTATTTTTTCCCAGCGAGGCTACGTCATGCAGCCCGGGATCCCAAGCCTTGCGGGTGCTCGGAGCATCACAGGATCCTTGCCCTGCAGGAGTCCCCGAGAACAGCGGTGCAGAGCTGGGATCAGCCTCGCTCCCCAGGGCCGTTGCCTTTGATAATGTCGCTGGAAAGGCAATGTTATCACCCAGGGGAGGGAGGAGAAAAGCAGTCCCTGTTAGAAAGGAGCGAGCACGTCCTGTCCCACGGGGCTGCCCACGAGAGGGGCCCTGGGGCTGTGTGGGGAGCTCCCCCCCGCTCGCCCCCCTGCTCCCTCTCGCAACAAAGTCCTGTTGCGGGGGTTTGCCTCCGCGTGTCACATTCGGCATTTCCCCCCTCCCTGTGCGTTTTCCCACCAAACTCTAAGCCCGGAGATTCTCAGGAGTGCGCCCAGCCGTCGCCTGTGAGCCCGTGTTGCCGTTGCAGGTGCTCCGAGCAGCGGGTCCACGATGACCTCCCGACCACCACCATCATCATGTGCTTCGTGGATGAAGTGTGGTCCACGCTCCTCCGCTCCGTTCACAGCGTCCTCAGCAGATCTCCTCCGCACCTGATTGACGAAGTCATTTTGGTGGACGATTTCAGCACTAAAGGTAGGTGAAGCTCCTTCTACCTTTATGAAACTAATATTACTTGAGGCCAAAATACAATTTGTTCCCTGTAACTCAATTCTGAATAGCAGAGAGAAATTGCATTTTCTCCTTCCGATGTATTGAAGTGCATTCCCAGCTGGTGCCGTTACCTTTCCAGATGAGGGGGATCAGAGGCCCGATGGGCACTGCGGCGTGGCCGTGGCGGATCAAGCTGCAGCACCTGCCCAGCACCCTGCCAGACTTTATCATTCACGTCTCCCACCCCAGTCACTCACTTGAACAGCTGCTGAGTTGACGGCCGGGCATGGCTAAGCTTACACTCGTGCTCTGCTTTGTGCGTGGCGGAGGCGCCGCGGTCCGGGAGCACCAGGCAGCTCCAGGCAGCTCGATGCCACCCGACCCACGCGTCCTCAGGGCACGCTCGCTCGAGGGCTTGTGCATTTATGGAGTAGACGCCGTCACCCTTCTCTGTGTGGTTTGCAGACGAGCGCCCTCGAGTTTTCAGCGCTAGCGGCAGGGGAGGAACAGCACGCCCTTCCCATGTTGCTCAGAGAATGGGGCAGCTGCAGTAAAAGCAGCGGTGAGCCGGGCATCTGCACGTGCACCATGGCTTTGCATGCGTGCTCACAGGCATTTCAGATGATACCGAACCTCTGCTTTGTAACGCTTTGGCTCTCTGCTGACTTCAGCCCTTAAAAATTTGGGAATGATGTAATTTTCCAACTGCTGGTTCTTCAGGGAAAGTGCTGTCTCAGACGAACTTCAGAGCTCCTGCCACGCATGCAAAGAGCCTACAATGCACCAAGACAATAGGTGCAAAAAAGAGGAAAAAAGACTCACTTTGCTCATTTCTAAAATAATCGTTAAAACATATTCGTACCACTTCCCCACAAAAGGATCTTTCCGAGTTTCCTTGTTACTTTCTCGCTATGGCTTCCCTTTGTGTCGGCTCGTTAGGCAGTGAACATCTGAAGTGCTGGGTTTGCAACCAAACCTCGCAAGAGCGGGTGAATTACGGAGAGCTGTGCTGGCAGCAAGAACGTCCAGCAAACGCGTCTGCAAATGTTCCACCTCTGGAGCCTTTCAAAGCTTTTAACTGGCTCTTGAAATGCAAACAGTTATATTCTCCTGGAGAAAACCAAAGAGCACCAATGAAGCCCCTCAGTGAGGGAGGTGGAGGTCGTCCCCGCAGACCCAACGATGCAAGCGGGTGGCTGTCTCCAAACAGCGCTCGGAGCAGCAGCAGCCGCAGCAGCGGCTCCCAGCTCCTCTACCAGAGGGAATCCGCCCGTGAACAGGATGTCCCGGTGCTCCACTCCCCAAACCACCTTTCTTGCACCCTCTTTTTCCTGAGAGTTTACCACCAGCTGCCTCCACAGCCATGGGAAACCGTGACAAAGCAACCTGAAAAGGAGCAATGAGCCACAGCAAACCCCGTGCAGTTTAAAACCTGGGCTAAGTCTCTAAATGAGGTGCTTAATATTAAGAAATTTGTAGAGCATTAAAAAAATTATTTTTTAGGCAAAGGAAAACAATTCACAACCAGATTTTAATTGCAATTATAGTGCAATGAAGAAAAAAAGTTCATTTTGGAGTGTTTGAACAGTCGTTGCATACCTGGCTTGGATCGTGAACTACCCAAGTCAGGCCACTGGGATTTTGCTCATGGCCTGTGACCAAAACCCCCGCACTTGCTGCTCTCCACTTCCCGCGTCTCACTGCGCTCGCCCAGCACCGGGTATGGGACCGCCTTTGCTGCGTCCGCTGTGTTCTGCGCCGATGCAGAGCGGCCGCTGCTGAGCAGGGAGCAGGAGATGACACCACCACCCGCGGCCCCGTCCTTTGGAGGCACAGATCCAGGGCAGCCGGGCAGCCCGTGGCAAGCCCCAGGATCAAACTGCACACCCATCACACCGTACCGGGAGACACCTCTCCAACAGAGATTTTTATACTTGTCAGCATCAGCCTAAACCTGCTGGCCCTGACACAGCGGGGAGTTTCACCGGAGAGCAGGCTCGGACTGCGGCACCGTGCAGCAGAAGCCCTGCAGCTGCGCCCAGATGTTTGCACCCCAGACCCGAGGACCCTGGTGTGCCCTGGAGATGCTTCCAGAGAAAATGTGCCCGCTGCTTTTCACCCCTGGAAGTAGGTGTGAAATGGGTAAGTCAGCCTCACCCTCTCCTCGTCCTCTGCAGAGTACCTCAAGGAGAAGCTGGACAAATACATGTCGCAGTTCCCAAAAGTGAAGGTACTCCATCTCAAGGAGAGGCACGGTCTCATACGGGCCAGACTGGCGGGAGCGGAGATCGCCAAAGGTAGGACGAAAGCCATTTCACAGCCCTGTCTGGACACCCCCCCCGACCGAGGTGCTGAACAGCCCGTGTCCAGCACTGAGTTTTAGTCCCCTCCCTCTGAGCTAGGGGCATCTTTCCGGTACGCGAAGGACAAGGGGCTGACAAGGGGAAAAGCTGCGGCTTGTCTGGCACCTCAGCGCGGCCCTAGCAAGCGGCAGTCGGGATCTCCAGCCATGCTGTCCAGCTCCACGGCCTTGCACAGGCCGGGCTGTGTCGGCACCAAAACGGCCATTTCTGCCGGGAGCCGCCCCGCTTTGCTCTGCAGGCCGCGACAGCCAGGCGGTGAAAACGTGCTCTGCGCTACGGCTGGGAGGGTTTCGGGAGCCATGGAGGGCTGTGGCACCGTCAGCAGAGCCCAGAGCCCGCGGGGAGGCCGGCCGGCACGGAATGGGGCGCCTGAGGCCTGATGCTGCCCCGGCCTCTGCTGCAGGCGCTGTCCTGACGTTCCTGGACTCGCACGTGGAGTGCAACGTGGGGTGGCTGGAGCCGCTGCTGGAGAGGGTCCGCCTGAGCCGGGCCAAGGTCGCCTGCCCTGTCATCGAGGTCATCAGCGACAAGGACATGAGGTAAGGTGGCTCGTGCCCCTGGGCAACCCAAACTCCACGCCAGCAGCTTGAGCAAAACCTCTTACTGGGACCACCAGTGTATTAATTACAAGAAGACATGGGTCCAGACCTCCTGACTGGCCTCCAGCAGCGTTTCACGAGCGATGCGTAATGCCGCTGTGCACCAGGCATTGACATTAGCAGTGGACGTGGCCCCTTCACTTATTGCACACACCTTTTCGCTTTTTCATGACTTTTAGCACGTGAAGAGGTTTCCTGATGAAATTTGTTAAAATCTTGTTTTAATTATGCACAGATACTCATCTTCACTCATTAAGGGTGACCTTTCAGTCAGGAATGTGACTCAGACTTGCTCATCCCAGTCTTTTCGCTCTGTAGTTACATGACCGTGGACAACTTCCAGCGTGGGATTTTTACTTGGCCAATGAATTTTGGATGGAGGCAGATTCCGCAAGAGATCGTTGAGAAAAATAAAATCAAGGAAACTGATATAATAAGGTGAAAAAGGGCGAATGTGAGACCTTTGCGAACCAACCTGTTCCTTTGTTAATAATTTAGCAACACTCGAGGCCAAATGTTGTTCCTTTGCTTGCAAGGGCGACAGAGGCAATGGTACCCTGTGGGCAGTCGCAGCATCGGATGTGGCAAAGGCCAGCAAGCCTTTCTCACCTCTTGCGGCACTGCTGGTGTTTCGCCGGTGCTGCCAGAGCCGGGCGAACGTGCCATTGCATTTTTCCCTTCCGCGCCCCATTACAGCTCTCAAGCTGGGTAAAGCCACCCAAATACCGTCTAGTTTAACATTGCATGTGTCAGCCTGCAGCAAAGCGACGAATCGGGGGGTCCTTGCTGTCTCTGTAAGCGCAGGCTCCGGCACCGTCCCTGAGCGTTCAGTGGCCCACAGCTTCTCGATGATTCCCTCGTTAAAGCAAGGGGAAAGGGCCGGGCGCTTCCCGACCAGCTGACACCCCATGTGGCTCCTCTGCTCCCAGGTGCCCAGTCATGGCGGGTGGCCTGTTTTCCATCGACAAGAAGTATTTTTTTGAGCTGGGAACGTACGACCCGGGACTGGATGTTTGGGGAGGTGAAAATATGGAGATTTCATTCAAGGTACGTCGCTCTCAGCAGCCTGTCCCACACGCCTGCATCCCCGCCAGCCTGGCTTGGGTGCTTGGGGCTCAGCCGGGGGTTCGCCGGGGCAGCCCCGTGCGGGAGACCCCATCCCTCCCGGCAGTTTACTTTCCTGCTTCTCTTCCGGCTTGCACAAAGCCAGCACCCAACGTTTGCCCACGTTTCTGTCAAAGCAACCTCTGTTTCTCAGGTCTGGATGTGCGGAGGAGAGATCGAGATCGTTCCGTGCTCCAGAGTTGGGCACATTTTCAGGAACGACAATCCTTATTCCTTCCCGAAAGATCGTGTAAGAACAGTGGAGAGGAACTTGGCCCGCGTTGCGGAGGTCTGGCTGGACGAGTACAAGGAGTTATTCTACGGCCACGCTTACCACTTGGTCTTGAAAAACCTGGATGTCGGCGACCTGACTCCACAAATCCAACTGCGAAAGAAGCTTCGGTGCAAAAGCTTCAGGTGGTACCTGGAGAACGTCTACCCGGACCTGGAAGCTCCCCTGGTTAAAGCCAGCGGGCTGGTACGTACCCAGACGACTCGTCGTCCTTCATTTAAACGTTTTCGGGGGCTGGCTACGGTCTGGGAAGCGTCCCGGTGCGCTGAGTTGCTTCCCTGGCATTCGGTAGCGGTTTTGAATGTTTACTATGGCACCGTGGCCGGGATTGCCCCGCGGTTTTAGAAAGGAACAGGTCGCGGTGCCGAGCGAGCTTCGCGTTGAGGAGCCGGTTCGGCGTTGAAGGGCCCGTGCAGCAGCCCCGGGGGGCCGGGGGGGGCCGGGCCGGGCAGTGCCGTGCCGTGCCGGGCCGTGCCGGGCCGGGCCGTGCCGTGCCGTGCCGTGCAGCGGAGCCCCGCGGCCAGCAGAGCGCAGCAGCCGCCCGCTTTTCGCGCGTGCGGACGGGCGGGGCCGCCGCCTGCAGGGGTCCCGGCGTTCCCGCGGCGCGGCGGGCAGGAAACGCTTGCGGGGCGTTTTGCGCTCGGGGCTCCGCGCCCCCGCAAGCCCCGCGGTCGGGCCCCGGTTCTGCTCCCCGTGCAGCTGCGCCCGCGTTAGAAGGGGAGTTAAACCGGAGTGAAACGGGCCGTCCGGATTCGGCCCGGCGCCGAGCCTCGGCAGAACGCGGGCTGCTGCTTCGAGCGTTCGGCGAGCTCGGCCAGCGTGCCCAGCAGGGGCGCGCCGCAGCTGGCCGCGTAGTTACAATCGGAATAGCAAACGTCAGCGGTCTGGCGGGTCGGAGGAAACGACGGCGGCGCCAGGAGCGGCCCCTGCGGGCCTTGCTGCCCCGCACCCCGTCTGCCAGCGCCGCGGCGCGAGCGGCGCTTGCCCGGAGGAGGTGGCCGCGAGCCGGAGCGCGCAGGCCCAGGGCGCGAGGGCACGAAGTGCCCGTGCCCTCCGTCGCTGCCCGGGCGCGCGGCCTCCGCTCACCGCACCGGCCCGTCTGGGAGCCGGGAAAAAGCACAGCAACCGTTTGGCCGCGTTGCAGGCTTGCCGGTGGGCCAAGGGCGTAGCGTGACGGTTCCCCGTCACGGGGATCCCTCGGGATCAAGTCCGGCTCTCTGCCGGCCACAGCCCGAGCGTTGCTCTTACGAGCGAGCCGTGAAGGCGTGGGACGGTGGCTCTGCAGAGGGCGCGGGGAGGGACGCCGTGCTTCCTCCGGGTGACCTCTCGGCACTCGTGGAAAAGCTGTAGGAAACTGCTGCGTTGGGGCCCTTCGGTGGATTAAGAGCTGTGCCTCCGCCGGGACGCATGTGCCGGCGTCGGCGTGGCGGCAGCGGCCGTTCGCTGCTCAGAGCAGCTGCAAGCGCCCGTGCCGAGGGCTGCGTGCTGGGGCGGCCGCGCCAACGCTGCGTGCGGCTGAAAGCCCACATCCCCGCGCTGCTTCTAGAAAGCACCGTTTGGATTAGACTGAAGGCTTCAGTGAAACGTTCGCTTAAGTGGCATTTTTTAGAAAGAATTAGTAGTAGTAGTCTTGAGAACANCGCGAGCCGGAGCGCGCAGGCCCAGGGCGCGAGGGCACGAAGTGCCCGTGCCCTCCGTCGCTGCCCGGGCGCGCGGCCTCCGCTCACCGCACCGGCCCGTCTGGGAGCCGGGAAAAAGCACAGCAACCGTTTGGCCGCGTTGCAGGCTTGCCGGTGGGCCAAGGGCGTAGCGTGACGGTTCCCCGTCACGGGGATCCCTCGGGATCAAGTCCGGCTCTCTGCCGGCCACAGCCCGAGCGTTGCTCTTACGAGCGAGCCGTGAAGGCGTGGGACGGTGGCTCTGCAGAGGGCGCGGGGAGGGACGCCGTGCTTCCTCCGGGTGACCTCTCGGCACTCGTGGAAAAGCTGTAGGAAACTGCTGCGTTGGGGCCCTTCGGTGGATTAAGAGCTGTGCCTCCGCCGGGACGCATGTGCCGGCGTCGGCGTGGCGGCAGCGGCCGTTCGCTGCTCAGAGCAGCTGCAAGCGCCCGTGCCGAGGGCTGCGTGCTGGGGCGGCCGCGCCAACGCTGCGTGCGGCTGAAAGCCCACGTCCCCGCGCTGCTTCTAGAAAGCACCGTTTGGATTAGACTGAAGGCTTCAGTGAAACGTTCGCTTAAGTGGCATTTTTTAGAAAGAATTAGTAGTAGTAGTCTTGAGAACAGCAAAAAATGGATGTTGCTTGAGAAACACTCACTTTTTCAGCTCTTTTTGTTTCCATCAGAGCAATAAAACTTGGTGTCAAATTCAGTGCAAAGCATACAGCCCATACAGAGAGGCCTCTGTTTCAGCTGAGCCAGAACCTCAGCTTTTCAGAGGTGTTTGTGAAAATTTTCAGGACGTCGCCTTGCTTTGTCCTGATTCCGGCCACCTGAATCGCTCTCTTACCTTCGTTCTCAGAATTTAATAGGGCAGAAAATTTGTGTTTCAGCTTGATCTGCAAATTCCAGGTGTGCTGAACAATACCCAAAGTTACTTGAGCGCTGTTTTCTGAATAGCCTGTTTATTGACCGGGATTAATTCAGAAGTTCTTCAGAAATTTTGAAAGAAGGAGAAGGAACGACATTTACAAGGAGTGGGAGACGTGAGCAGCCCCCACTGACGCACCACCGGGGCTGTCTGAGGAGCCGGTGCCTGCAGACCGCGGCTGACCAAGCCCCCTGCGGCCGTGAGCCCCTGCAGCGCGGTGGGCTTCCGCCCAGGAACCGGAGGGGCTGGCAGACCTCAGTCCAGTGTTCTCAGCTTTCCCTTACAATCTCCCATGCTCCTGAGCCAGCTCTGAACACGCCACGCGAACAATATTAAGAAAACGCCTCTTGCAGAGCACGCTTGTGGATAGTGTGGTGCCGGCTCACCGGCGGGGGACGGCTGCGGGGAGAAAGAGCAGAGTGAAGCAGAGCGGAGGAGCAGGGCCTGACACTCCCTCGCAGCAAGCGTCGAGGAGGCGGATGGCCGGGGGCCGGGTGCGCACGCTTGGAGAAAGATCTGGTCTGCGCTGCCCAGGGTGCAGTGCTCACCCGTCCTCTCTTTCTCCCACCAGCACATGGTAGCAGCAGCTCAGTTAAAAACAGCTTAACGATGATGTTCCTGCTGGGGTTCCCCGCTTTGGGGGACCACGGCTGCGTTTCTGCGTTGGTGACGGGTGCCAAGACAGCCAACCTGGATGGAAAACAGGAAGAGTTACCTCGGGGTGAGGCACCGAGTGCATGACGTGTAGCGAGGGAGCCGTTCCCCGGGGCTGGCTGCGGGGTCCGTGGCAGGCAGCCAGAGCCCAGCGCCCCGTGCCCCAGCTGGGAGGGGGCCGGCCAGGTGCTTGCATCAGCTGCGCGCGGTGGCTGCTCGCCTCCTTCACGCTATAGCAACGGGAAGGGATTCTGCAGTTGTTATTGTTCGGAGCTGTTCTTTTGGGGATCTGCAGAACAGGAACACTAGCGACGTCCAAAAAACCCCAGAAAAGAGCAGGTCTCACCCAGCCTCCAACGTTTCTGGAAAGGGCTAGTTTCAAGCTTCTCTCGACAGAAAAACTTGTGTAGAGGGCCACGCGTGTGTTTACACACCCCTCCGAGGACTGTGACGCATCGTCTCTGCTTCGCTCAGTGAAGTGGACAGTATTAACGAGCGTCCTGTGAATCCAGCAGCTTAACTGCAGTATGACAGCCTCTCCTCTTTCTTGGGACTCTGTGTCTAAATTTGCGTTTCGGTGCTCTTTTCTAGCTTGTTAATGTAGCCATGGCAAGATGCATCACTGTGGAAAACGCTACTCTAGCTTTTGAGACGTGCGATGTTAACAATGAGGTAAGGACACCCTGCATACTGACTATGCGGTACTGGTTTTAGTGCATGGCATAGAGCCCCCGCGCCTCCCCGCGGAGATCTGCCGCTGCCCGGGAGCTGATGCAGTCCTTCCCACAGCCAGACGATTCCTGGGAGCAGCGAGGGGCAGCAATGGCCTCTGTTTGCAAAGCCCGTAGCCAAGCAACAGCCCCAGAACCAGCAAATTCAGCTGGAATAGGAAAGTTCGATAACGCCGTGAGCATGCGCGTAAAAACGGGGGGAAACATTGAAATAGAAGGCTGTGTTCTGTGCTGCCCTGGAGAACCTCTCCCTTGCTTTAGAGGCAGCGTTTCTTAGGCAGTTGCCCGCTCATTGCTCAGCGCTGGCACCGGCCGGCGTGCGGATCGGGGCCCTGTTGTGTACGGGGTTTGTCCCTTTGCACCCCGGTGCTGGGGTGCAGCCAGGGGAGGCGCAGGGCACGGGAGCGTGCAGCCACCGTGTTTGGGGTCTGGGCTGCTGCGGTGGGAGTCGCTCCCAGAGCCTGCGCCGGGGCTGTGCTGAGCTTTTTAGCTCTGCACATCCATAGGAAAGGTCTTCCCGTGGATCACGGCTTTCCTCGTTCCCCAGCCCTGGGCGAGGGTGGGAGGAAGGTGGGGAGAGCCTCTGCCAGCTGCTTGCCAGCCCTGCCGACGGAAGGCGAGCAGGGTCACAGCTCTTCCTGGTCTCTCCCCACAGCACCAAAAGTTCAACTACACGTGGCTGAGGCTGATCCAGCACGGAGAGCTCTGCATCGCCCCGGCCGGCGCTGCGGGAGCGCTGGGCCTGCGCCGCTGCGAGGGCAGGAGCCACGGCCTGACGTGGCTGCACGGGTCGCTGGCCACCTTCCAGCCGGAGCTGGTAAGTGAAGCGCTGGCCAGGGCAGCTCCCGCCGCAGCCGGTGATCCCCGGTTTGGGTTAGCGTGCCAGCGTGCAAACTGACGGGCGGCCGCAGCCTGTGCGAGGCGCACAGCGTATCCCAGCCCTCTGGTCCCGGCTTTGCCAAAGCCGTCGGTTCACTTGAAGTTAAGTGTTGGTCCCCCAATGCCACTGCCTTTCCTCGTGGGGACGGGGATGCACGCCCTGCCGTTGGGTTGCATCGGTCCAAACGACGGTGCTGCCTGTGTGACAGTAACAAAATGTCCCGGTTTTACATAGAAACCATCGATAGCACTTGCCTGGGGATTACTGGCTACTGACTGGCATTCAGCTCACACTGGTTTTTTAAAAGAAAACATTCATGAGAAGGAAAAGAATGGATACTTACATTTATTACTTGCACTGCAAACAGCAAGGGGGTCATGACTATGTGCGTCGGCCTGGTGTGAGTAGTTGTCCAAAATGCTATGAAATGGCATGCTTTAGCAAAGAAATACTCTTAACTTAAGAAAGAAAAACTATAGCTAAGTTATACCCTCATCATATCGACAAGCTCCCATTCCCATTTAGTCTGAAAAAATAAAAGTTTCAAAGCCAGAACACCGCAGCGCCAAGGCTCACAAAGGCCGGGGTATTTTGTGAAAAATACGCAAAAATTGTCACCCCCTTCGGAGGGCAGGCAGCACTGTGAGGGCATGCGCAGTTCGTCACCTGTTCCAGCCTGAGCTCGCCTCAGGCCCTGAGTCGATGTGTGTGGTGGTCCCTGACGGAACAGGGGGCTGGGCACGGGCAGGCGCTCCCGGCCGCGGCAGGGACGGGGCTGGGCGCCCAAAGGCACGGGCACTGTCGCCGTACCTGGGGACGCGCGGCCTCGGTCGATGCGTTTGCATCGGCCTTTCCTGGTGCCAGCAACAGGAGGTCTGAGGAGCAGCGCAGTGGCTGCTGAGTGCTGACCGAAGGTATTGCCATGCTTTGCTTCTGGTGTCACGGTCACTGTGTCGTGTTAATGATGTGAAGTGCATTACCGGATGCACAGACGTCCAACTTCTGCGCAGACAACGCTCTACATGTCATTTCAGGAGCGTTTCGTCTAGGTATTAACCAACCGGTCGTAGGAAACGCTGCAGTGCTAGGCGGGCACACGGAAACGTCCCTTACCCTTGGCAGCACTCGCAGCATCGCCTTGCTCGGCCGGGTTAAGCAGATAAAGCCGAGCAGATGTGAAAAGCAAAAGGGTGGAGGTCGCTCACGCTCTTCATCCTTTCGTAATCCAGTTTACTGCCCCAGCGTTTGAACCTCGTTGCTGAATTTCCTGACGTCCTTTTCAGCGCAGTAAATGTGCTTTGAGTTCATCAGCAGAGGAACTCCAGAATACCAACATCGGTCTCCTGCCATACGTTCCCCTGTATTGCAAACACCATCTGGGGTGATTTCCTTTGTGTGGTAATTACCACTCGGACAGCGAGAGAACTGATTTTTCCATTTCCAGTGAGCAAAAAGCCATGAAGCACAGAAGGTATGGTGTGATCGTGGCTCAGCAACAGGTGCAGGCTTTGCACCCCCCCCCAGAAGTCCCTGTAAGTCAGCAAAAAGATCTTGTGTGTTAGGGAAAGGCAAAAAAAGGGCACACCATAAAGAACCGAGCTTTCTGGGTGGAAAAACAGAGCTGCTGCTGGGTGAGTCCCACCGCTCAAAGCCCTCTCTCTGTCCCCTGCAGACGGAGCACATCGTCTCAGAGCAGCTCCAGCAGCCGGCTTGCTTGGAAGTGGATCCCGCTCACAAAGCCCTGAGGGTAAACGCCTGTGACTCCGCAAATCCTTATCAAAAGTGGCAGTTTGGCAATTACTATGCAGACTGAGGGGAGCACAGCTGAACCAGAAACTGTGTTTTCGTCGTGTGAATTCAGCAAGGACATCTGTGCGGCTTGTGACAGCAATTACAAAACTGGAAGTTCATTTCCAAATGATAATTGAAATCCATAATTGAAACCAGCATATTGAGAGATCAGAATACAAAGAGCAGCACATCTGGTTTAGCGCCATCCGAAACAGATAGGCGTGTTTTTCCCTCGCTGTGGGAGACTTTGGCAAAAGCTCACATAATTTTCTGTATTATTAAATGGAAATACTTTCCGAAGTCCCCCATCCTACTGTAAGCAAACCTTCACCAGTGCTGCCCGGACAAGAGCATAAGCTGCAGAAATACTTCCAGGGCTCTTTAGTCTGTAAACAGCAAATCGGGCTGCTTATTCTTCCACAGAAAATGGAAGTTTATTGACCAACGCATTAAAAAAATCCATGCGACGTGCCCGTGCTGGGCCTGGCTGCAGGATCCCGCCCTGTGGGACCCGTTGCCTCTGACAAATGAGTATCAGGGTTCCGTCGGGAATCGATTGCTTGTCGAAAAAGCCTTCTTTTAATAACGGGAGGCAAATGCGGGTCGATAACCACCCAGCAGATGAGGTAAACTGGGGGCTGCGGAAGAACCAGCGAGCATGCCTTGTGTGCGCCTTGCTTTGGTTGGCAGCGAGAGGAGCCGCCGGGGAGGCGAACCGGGGGCTTACCCTGCTTCGTGCCTGCGGCACGCACCAGGGGCCAGCTGGGGAGCGCTGCGTGCCAGAGCCCCAGCTGTGCCCGTGAGCCCCCATGGCTTTTTAGGGGCTCCCCCGGGACCACTGCCGCTTTCCTCGGCACCCGTCTGGTGGGGGCACTGGGTCGTGCTGGTGCCTGTGCCGGACCCTGGTGATGCTCGGTGCAGCCCCAAGCAGGGTGGCTCGCGCTGTTCCTGCTGGGGCCGTCCCAAGGGAAGCTTTACGCGCCGGCAGTGCAGACCAGGCAGCTCTCCGCATCGCGGCACCCCCCACCATGGGCAGAGTCCTCCGGCAGGACATCTCGCAACCCAAAAATTCTACCCACCAGTGCTCAGGATGGATGAAAACATGCGCTGAAGTCAGTGAGGGCTTTTCATCGCAAAGGGATGTGGAACACAAGTGTGCGTGCATGCACATGTGTGCGTACATGCGCTTCCCAGGGATCGTTGCGGAGGTGAATGCAGTGCGACGAGACCTCGCCTGGCTCCAGGCGCCGCACAGCCCAGGCTGCACGGGACGGCCAGGCTCCACACACCAAAAGTCCCACACAACTTACTGTCACGGGCAAATTTTTTTCTTACTGTGAAACTTTTTACCTCCAAAAGCTGTCGCTGGTTTTTGAAGGGACAGATTTGACAGGAGAGTAAGTTCTGCTGTAGCAGGACAGTGAGACCGAGGATCTGTAACGCCAATGCGTCCCAGGCAGGATTCCTTCCCCCGCTTCCATTAGGAAGTTCCCACTGTGGGAGGCTGCTCCCCGTATGGCCGCGGTGTCGCTGGGGAAGGTGATGCTTCTTGTCCTGCCCCGCCGCCCTGCACGGGGCACAGGGGCTTCTCCAGCACGAGCTGCTGGGGATGCACGGGGCTGAGCATCGTGCTCTGTTCTCACGCCGCCATCGACTGCAGCCGAGCCTCTGCCATCCCACATTCACAGAACCCCTTGTACCTCTCCTTTGATTTTTCGACATAACGTTGCCTCTCACATGGCGAATCAAAGCTGAAAGCGTCTGACAGGCTGAGTCTGCCGAAATATTGACTGGCCCAACGGATTTTCCCAGTTGGCTCCTGTTCCAGCTGTCTTCCTTATTTTCTCCCCCTCCTTTAGCGCAGCTAGCCTGCAGTCACCATCAGAAAAATGACACAGATGTTGTTTGTGCAGTCGTCTTTTATCAGGAGCATTAATTTCATCAAACCCTGCTTGCTGACGTTCAATCACTTGTCACTGAGCAGGCAGCGAACGGTCATATGTCACGGTCACATCCCATTGCCAGGCTTGTCACTCGCACGCCGCTTCCCCGTTTGTGCGAATGCTCGCTTCCACGTTGGTATCTTTGCTCAAGGACCGGGGCGCGCCTTTGGGGCAGCTGGCAGTGAGCCGTGTGCCCCGCTGTTGCACAATATTGAGAAGCGCTCGGGTTGTGCCAGTCAGCCGAGCCTGCCAGAAACGAGAGCAGACGGCAGACACGGGTGGCACGAGCCGGCCCGTCCCCGTGCCGTCGGGCGCATGTGCCCCGTCCCGGGCAGGACGTGGCGACAGGCGTCCCGCTCGTCCCCGGCCAGCTGCCCGCTCCTTTTGCCGTCTCCACTGTCGCGCCTGGGCGTGTGTCGCACCTCGGGGCACTTGGAGGTTTCGGGAGTGTTAGGGAAAGGGAGGAAGGCAGCACGGGTGGGAAGGAACGCAGCTCGGGCCGGGGGCAGGAGCCACTGTCGTCCCTGGTGTTGGCAACGGGAAACAGGCGCAGCTTTTCCAAATGAGAATAAATGCCTCTGGAGCTGTGACGGGGGGGGACGTGGCACGCCGCGCTGTGCTTCCATCAGTGAGTACCCTGAATCGAAGTGGCCACGGTTGGAGGCCTCATTTGGTTTGTTCAAGAAAAAAAGATTTTAAAAATGGAATAAATCATAACAGATGAAACTTCTTCCTCTGAGCCCGGTGTTAACTCTGTTTCTGACCGCCCGGGACCCTTTCTAGGCACTCTCCTGCCCGAGTTACCACCGGGCTGAACCTCAAAACATCACCCCAGGAAGGACCTTTAAACCACCAGTTTCCCCTGATTCATGGCTGCGCTTTGGACGCCCGTTGGGCGCGCTGTTAGTGCAGGCAATGGCAATCGCCGGGGCTGCCTGCCGTGCCCCACAGCTGCCGCAGATGTTGCAGCAACTGGCAGGTTTCCGCCAGAGTGGTTTAATCCACAACGAAGGTCGGTGCACAGCGCTGCTGGAAACGGCTCCCATGTGTGAGCCGGCACCATGCGGCCCTGTCCGGAGAGGGTGGAAAGGTGTCATGACCCTCCAGAAGGGTCCACCTCTTACTTACCTGCCATGAGCCCTTGTCTGGCGCTGTGGAAACGGAGAGAAATTTCTAGGCTAAGGCCAGGTCTGTAGTTACGGCGTCCTAGAGCTGCGCGCCCCGCTCAGCATCCCCACCTGCTTTTCTGCCTGAAAATGCCTCTGCTCCAAGGGGCGAGTTTTCAGGTCTGTACGTGCCCCTTCCCCTCGCACGCCCAGCAGACAGCTCTCTGCCCAGCCCCTCCACGTGCCCTGTCTGAGCCACCGGCCACGGCTTTGGCCAGGTGCAGACCCGGCCCTGCCCTCCCGCTGCGTCTGAATGCGGCTCCCCGGCAAACGCGGTGCTGCCCGCGAGCTGCCTGCGGGCCGAGGGTGGGCGCGCCACAGCAGAGCACAAGCCGCAATTGTTGCCTGTACGCCCCTCGGCTTCTGTATCGCACCCACCCACCCCGAGGGTTAGGCAAGGGGTGGTGTGCTTGTGGGAAAGGCCCTCAGGCCCCTGGAGCATCCCAGGACTTTTTAAATGTTTCCTTTTGCATCTACCAAGGAAAGCAGGCGGGAGGATCGCTGTTCTCAGCTGGTCAAACTGTGCTGTCCAAGGAAGGTGAAAGTTCAAGTTTCTTGAAAGTCTCAGCGAGACTCCACACGTAGCTGGAACCCGAGCCCACGGTCAGGACACCGAGCGTCTCGTCCCTCCACCTGCCCCAAAAGTCTGGAAAGTGTATTTTAGCTGTCACCTAGGGGATAAGCCAAATGTTAAAAACTGTTAGACGGGTGTGTGATAAAAGGAGAAAAAAAAAAATCTGCCTTTTGCTAAAGCGAGCAAGGGCCAGGCCAGGCCAGCCCGCGCAGCCATGTGAGAGCAGGCGCGTGTCCGGCCGGCCAGCAAAGTGCTGATCCTCGGACGATTCCCCAAAGGAGGTGGGAGTCGTGACAGCGACCGGCCGAGCCACCGAACACTGCTGCCTGTCCTGCCGCCGCCCCCCTCGCCCCACAAGAGCGCACGGAAGTGTCCGAACTCTGGCTTTGCGCCCCGTCGGGCGTCTGTGCCGTGCTGGGACCTTCCCTTGCCCAGCCCAGTGCCGGTCCCTCCACCCTCTGCAGAGCCTACCCGCCACAGCAGCCCAGGCCTTTTGCTGCCGTACGGACGGCTTTCCCTTGGCAGCTCAGGCTGCTTAACGCCGGCTGCGTCACTGGCACGAGCCGGGTGTTCGCATCCGCCTGCCGGGCTTCTCCAGAGCCGGGCGTGAGCTACCACCGCAGGACGCCTTGGGAACTCCGGCTTCTCAGCAACGCACAGAGGCGCTCGCTTCAGCTCTGATTTTTTATTTTGCTTTGGGGTTTTGCCGAGTTCTTCCCTGATGCATTTTTTAATGGCAGTAAAGCAAATCTGTTATCGCAATGTCATTGCAAAGTGCGAACGGGGCCGGACGGCGTGGCGGGGACGCAGCGGTCACCAGCCCCACCTCGGCGCGTGTGCAAGTACTCGAAGCTGAGGCGGGTCGGCTCGGAGCAGCGCTCTGCCACCCGCAACCTCCGCAAGTCGCCAAAAGCCCAGGCAGCGGTCACATCTCTAAGAGAAATGTGTCGCTCTTACAGGAGCCGCTGCGAGGGAGCGATGCGGGGCAGCTGTCGGCGGGCAAACAAACCCGCAGTATAAGTTCATACAAGCAAACCTCTGAACTTCCACGGGCCGGAGAGCGAATAAACAAGTCTGAATGGCACAATGAGCGCTGTGTCCGGTTTGCACAATACAGAATTGCCATCTATTATTTTCACGTCGCCAATAAATAATTGCCTTTATGTAGGACAAGAAAAGTCAAAACGATATTCAGTGCTGCTGGAGATGTAGAACTAATCCTTCGAAAAGCGCTTAGGGCTGAAGGAGGCCACTGCAGCTGAAGTCAGAGTCTGACTTCGTTCTCACCTCCGCTCCCTTGGTCAGCTGCTCTCAACTTTCCCAGGTGCTTTCTGGGATGACATTTGCAAAGCTTATCCCCACTCAAGACAAACCTGCCTGTAAAAGAGTTGAAAAAGAGACTGCATCAACAATACTGTAGTTACACAGACGGTTTTTGAAATGGAGAAAGGTCGTGTTCGGATGACACAAACCCAAATTATGCGTAAAACTTGCCTGCTTTAAAAAAAAAGCTTTATAATTTTGCATCTAAAATCAGTACAGAAATGAAGAAGACATGTAAAAGTTCAAACCGGTGGCATTTGGAAAACACAGGTTTCTGGTCATGGCCGGTTTCACCGGGTGGACACCAAAGCACGCACAGACACGTGCCGCGCAGGGCATGCTCAGGGTGTAAGCCGCTGCCCTCCAGGCTGGCTCAGACCACGGCTGTGCCGCTGGGGACGGCACCAGTCACCGGCACCACCAAAGGCACCTCTGCCCCGGGCTGGCAAGGTCGGGCACCGTGGCCGACCACCGCTGCCGGCACTGCCTGCGGCCACTCAGGCACCTCCAGCAGCAGGGCCGGGGGCCGCGGCGGCGAGGGGGGACCACGATGGGGAAGAGAAGCTGCTTTGTCGGCGGCAGCGGTTTGCGCTGGCTGTGCCCGTGGTTTCGCGGTGGGCTGGAAGGCAGCGCTGCCTGAGCCCGGTGGGGCCCACGGTGCAGACCGCAGGCAGGCGATGCCACGTCTACAGGCGTCGGCACTAACACCTCTCAGTGCCGCGGGCAGGGCCAGCAGACGGTACCGACCCTGTCTGGCGCTGACTACAGCGCTGCGTGAGGAATCCAGCTACCATGGGGGCTGTTGGGATGGCAGCGGGGGAACAGAGCCCTCGACGCCTTCTCATCTTTGTTAAGTCCTGCACACCAACAGTAAACATCCCTCCGTCCCACCGGCACAAGGTGGACACGGACAGTCGCTAGCAGGAGGCGGCACCGTGAGACACCAGCGCGGATGGACAGCAAAACAGAGCGCGCTGCGGTTGCAAACAGTCATCTCTTTTATTATTCACGCTGCCCTGGCCAGTGTCACTGGAGATGCTGCGCTGCCAACTCAGCACCAGCACGGCTGACGGCATGGATCACCTGTGTGCCGGCAGCTAGGGAAGCCCCAGACAGACCAAGCCATCCTATTGTTTGAATATGGTTACAAAAGTTGGATAGAAAGTAAAGAGGATAAACTTTAAATCAAATGGTGTTATATTTAGCAAACTGATTATTTATTTTCCTGCACTACGGATGCCTCTGCCCGCTGTCAAAGCGAAGATATTACATTTTCACAGTGAATTATGAAATCAGATACAAAAAGGGAAAACAAAGCAGCGACCTCATGCTGTGTGAAGACATGCCTTGGGGGAAACAAAAACCAAAGCCAGAGCGAACGCTCGGCTCGTTAAGCAATTCTCCACCTCAGTTTATAAGTGCATCATGGACTCAAATTCATCGATTCGCTGTTTGGTGTTTCCTTTTCTAATCCTCCGGTAGGAGATTGTGTTGTATCTGGAATAGCTGTGTCTGGAGATGTCATTTTTCTTCCCCAGGCTGGGCTGCTCCCCTAGTTTCTCGGCCTGGGAGTTGCAGCTGGGGCTGGTCGGGGGAGACGCCTCCTTGCCGCTGTCTTGCTGCTTTAGACAGGACGCCTCGCCATTCTCCTTCTTGATTTCGATCACCTGAACTTCATCCTCTTCTGTGTCCTCCTCCTCCTCCTCTGCCTCCTCCTCCTCCGCCTCCTCCTCCTCCTCCTCGGCTGCATTCGCTCTCCCGGCGGCGCTGGCTGGGAGGGTCCCCAGCGCCTCCTCGCCGGGGCTGGCTGCCGTCCCCGGCTCTCGCTCCCCACTGCCCGTGGCCGTCCCCCCGCTGCCAGGCCCTGCAGCAACACAGAGGGAGTGCGGGTGAGGACGGGCTCAGCACCGCCTTCACGCCGCCATCGTACGTCCTCGTGGTGTAGCATTGCTCCTGGCAACTTACCAGTTCCTGCCACCAAAGCACCCGTCCTCCGGATGCGTGAGGAGTGCCCCACGCCTGCGGGCTGAACCCCGAGCACCTCGCGTTGTGCTTTAGAAAGGCTTCGTACATTCTCAAACTCATCCCTTAAGCCACCTGCCCTTGCATTTTTTTAATGCCGGTCTCTGATGTACCACCTTTCCCACGGAGCCCCCCCACCCCCCTCCTTTAAAAGCAGAGGAGATGCAGACACCAGTGGTCAAGCCCCGAGGAGAAGCAAGCGGCATGGCAGCCCCCCTGTGCCCCACTCCCTGCACGCACTCCCTGCTCCTGCCCCCTGGGATCCACGGCCGGCAAACAGCCGACGGCGGCGCCCTGCTGCGGTGCCTTCCCGAACGGCCTTCCCAACGCTCCCTGGCCATCGCCTCGTCAGCCGCTGGACTCGGTCAGCCGAGCTCCCCGTTCTGGGGCTGCTCCCCACAGGGCAGACCCCGCCGTGGGAGCGGAGGGTCCCGGCTGCCCACGGCTCGGTGCTCGGTGCTGGCTCTGCCCGCTGGGAAGGTACGCAAAGGAGCCATTCTGCCCACCGCGGCGGTGATGCAGCGGGGCCCGGCACAGCCCTCCGTGGCCGCGTCCCTCCTTCAGAGGTGGGCAGCCAGGGTGACATGGCTGTCTCCTATGTGTCCTGTTTGGCGCGTCTCTGCGTTAAATGATGCTTTAGTGTCGCAACAAATGGCCTATTCAACATTTTGCCTGCAGGGTCCTGAGTATTAATTAGACTCAATTGGTTAGGTACTAAAAAGCTGCCTGCAATTTAGAGATAAAGTGCTTGTGGCTGGGGCGAGGGGGTGGGTGGGCGTGCAGAGGGACTGTGCAAGATCATTTAATAGGTTTTATTGTGCACTCATAAAGCAACACAGCTGGAATATCGATGTCAGCTCCACGTGGGAGAGCCTCCATCACGATTCACCTCCTCACAACCTCTGCAGCTGCTATGAAATATTATTTTGCCCATGACAAAACGTTCATAGATTTTTTCCTTTGCACAATCCAAATAAAGTTTCTGTTCACAAAGCATGGCCCATGCATCTTTTAGAGCTACCTTCAACAACGCTAGCTTTGCCAGCACCGCGACGGCTGCTCTGGGTTGTTCATTTGCTCTTCTCCGAGGAGGGGTTTCATATTTATGTGGCAGCTGACACATAGAAAATACCAACCTACTGTGGCCAGGCGGGAGCCAGCACTGCCACGGCCGGGTGCCGGGAGAGGGGCAGAGCCGCCAGCCCTGTGCCCCCTCCGTGGCCCGGGCCAGCGCCGGGGAACATCGTTAGCAGCCCACGGCCCAGCCAACCGAAACTGGTGAGCACGGCAAGAGCCCACGGGTGGGAAACTCGGAAGGGCAGCAATGCCGAAAGCCCGCCCGCGGAGAGACGTAGCTCTCTTCTTTAGTAATACTCAATGAAATGCTCCTCCTTGTTTGGAGGAGAGGCTGCATTTAGCATGGTATAATTACATACGTTCATCTCCGTGTATATACATTCAATACACTTTCACTTGCTGCCGGGGTCGGGCAGCGAGCGCCCCTCACAGCCCCGCTCCCCGCAGCGCGCAGGCACCGTGGCTCCCCCTGGCTTTTACCATTCTGAGCTGGGAGCGAGTGGAGAGGCACCGGGTCAGACGTTTAGGAGAGCAGACACTTTTCTGCTGGGTGTGTGGGCATCCAGGGGATTTAGGCACTTGGTGAAGCCGGCAGGAGAAGAGTTTGGGTTTTGAGGCTGCATGTTTTCGACTTACAGAGGTCATGCTCTGGGCAACCCTGCATGCAGCAGGAGGTAAAGCATCTCCCGGCGTCGCAGGTCTGTTGGGAGACCTCCTGGCCGAGGACCCCGTGGCCGTGGAGATACGCACAAACCTCAGCAAGAGAGATGCCGGCCGTGTTTCTAAGGCGCCGCAACTCTGCTGACGAGAAACGAGCCGCTGCCCTCGGGAATATAGGGGTCTGACCGAATTAGAAAAAAATCATAACCACCTGTACGTCATCGTCTCTGCAGGCTGCTCATTGCTATGCTTTGAGAAAACCTCGCGTCACACAGCATTTTCCATTACCTTCCTCCAGCTCCTGTCCGCCGGTCCCCGTGTCCTGGATATCAGCCGATCCCTGCTGTAGCGTCTCGACGGTTTCCTCTTGCTTTTCTTTGGGAAATACAAAGCACGAGAAACGGACTGATGGAGCAGTTAGTGACGATAATGAGGTTTTAACGGTTGTAGATTGGCAGCAGATTTTCAGAGCAGGTTAAAAAATTCCTTGTTTGTTAGTCACATACTTTTCATCGCCTCCTGTGTAACCGCTAGTTCAAATCTGTCCCCAAACTGTGCCTTACTCCGAGTCATCATTACAACTCCCTTAAGTTAGGAATTTTGACTAACACACATCGAACAGCCCATTATTCCTAAGGCTAGACATAAAATAGAGCTTTGCTTTCCAAACACTTAAAGAACGGCAGCCTTGTACTTTACCTTCGCATTGCTTGTCTCCATCAAAATCCCCACGTACTATGTCCTCTGCCAACGAGTTTCTGTTTTCCTCCCGATTTTCTTCTGCAAGCGGAGCGTCGGGGCTGGTTTCCGCATTCGCGTGAGGAACCGTCCCGGCAGATTTTGCCGTTTCATCGATGATGCCGACGACCTGGAGCGGGCCCTTCTCCGGGGGTACGCTCCCATTGCACTCGGGCATGGTGGATGCCGCTGGGGCTTCTTCTGTCATGCTTGGGGACGCGCCGTGCCTGCCGACCGGGGCCGTGCACCTCCGGGGGCCCCGCTCCTGCGCCCCGGGGTGGGGACCGCTACTGCTCACCCCTTCTTCCCCGGGGATTCTCTTCCCCTGCTCAAACGGTCAACGCGCGTCTCCCCTTCTGCGGGCGCTGCAGCAGAGCGGGGGCCGCAGTTGCACCATGAGACGTGCCGAGGGCTTGCCAGCGGGCTCTGGCCACGGGGCGATCCAATCAGCACCTCCCTTGTTGCTGAGGCTCGTCCCGTTGCATAATTAAATGCACCATTTTAATTTACATAAACAAACAATCTGAAGCAAGGAAGCTTTTGTGCTGGCGTGGAGAGCGGGTCTTTCAGCATGTCAGCCCCGTGGTAATAAACAGAGATTTTGTGCTCTGGGCACAATGGCTCTTTGTGTCCCGGCCCGGTCACAGGGACGACGATTGTTCTGACCTCTAATCCCCGGAGGGTGACCACCTTCCGCAGCGCGGCTGCCACCTAACCCGCTTAACATTCCCCACGGGGTTTGTGCGCCGATAAACCTCGCCGTGCCGCCGGCCGGACAATGGCCGCATTTTGCACTTGGCGGGGAGCGGAGCGGCCGGTCGGGAGGGCACATGCCCCACACACGGCACAACGCCGCACTCCTATGCGGCACAGCCTCAGCCCGGCCGCGTGTGCTTCACGGGCAGGGCCGCGTCCTGCCAGATGCCGAGCAGCTGCAGTCAACCTGCTAAGCGAAGTGCGTCTCAAGGGCTCGGCCCCCAGGCAGCGGAGCTGGGAGATGAAACCCAAAGGCACAAGCCAAAGCACCGTTTTGTGACGAGATGCGACCCGAGGTGGCAGGTTCCCGAGGCCGAGCCAGCCAGGCGACCGGGCACTTGCTGCCTGCAGACCCCCTCCACCGGCGGGACCCCCCCAGGGCAGAAACTCTCTTTAGAGGAACACAGAAGGGGCGAGGGATGAGATTAGCGCTCGCACCAGTAGCTGTCAGTGGGACCCAATGCCAGCAGGAGCAAGAGGGGAACGTCTGACCGCGGGCGCTGGGAGGATCGCCCCAGCCGCACCACGGCGCTTTCTGACCGTAGCTGAACCCCTCTCAGCCCCGGTGCCCAAAGCCAGGTTTACGTAAGAGCGTAATCTCCTGCTGTGAATGACTTTTTGTGTTCCTACAATACAACATTTCTGACATCTTTGGGCTTTAGGATTTGGAAATCCTCTTGTTGAGTTCAGGCCTTGATTCGAAATGGACCCAAAGCCTTTCCACTGGTTCTGTTCATCTGCGAATCCCCATCTTTAAATCAACAACTTTTCATCATTGTTTGGTGTAATTGGTTTATAAAATCAATCTTTCGATTGAAAAAATTGTCCAAGACTTGGGAGTCCTGTGAGCTCCCCCGGGGACGGGGACGGGTCCTGCCCCCATCTCCCCAGGAACCCGCCTGCCTGACTTCTTGGGTGCAAACAGATACTGAAACGATTTCAGGTATTTCCTGGTGCCGTCTATTGGTTACACAACCGGTTCTCGACAGTTCACATTTTCCCAAAGGAGCAACTTGTGGTCGAAGCACGATTTGCATGAATCTATTATAAACCATTTTCCGCGCGACCTTTAACGCAGGAAGTTTCCGTTCGAGCTGTCCTGCAGAAATAGCACCTGGAAGTTCAGAGACGCTGGGGCGCAACAGGGATTTGAACGTCGGTGAGGTAAATCATTAGAGCCACGGCAATCCAAATGCATGCCAGAAATAGGAAGAGGCCTAGTGGCAGGGCGTTTGCAGGGGTTGCAGGGCTCTGTAGGCTCCTCTGTCATTAACCCTCTGCTCCCCAGTTTCTGCCCCAGTCACAGGGTTCTGGGAGCGGCTCGTGCGCACACCTGGCTGCCCGTGGGGGCGCGCGCACCACGCACGGTCACCGAAGCGGCTCTAGAGCAGAAGACACGTAGCCTGGGGTCACCATGGGCGATGCAAGGCCAGCCAAAAGCCAGAGCAGGATGACAGGCACGGCAGCACGGGAGGGAAACGCTCCCCCCGCTGCGCGCCGCCAGGAGAGGTTACGCTTCCCTGGAACTCCCAGAGACAAGCTCCGGCGGATCATGTCAACAAGCTACAGTCAAGCAGTTCCATTTTGTCAGCAAGGGAAGTACCTTATAGTGACGAAAAAATGCACCTTGGGATTCCTCTTCTACAGAAAAATTTCAGAATTTTAACTTTGCACCCAGCAGAGGAATGAAAGCAAAGGCGGAGACACGGGCGTCCCCCGGGCAGAGCCACGGCAGGCACCAGCCAGCCCAGCGTGTCCTCCGGCCAGGATGCTGCTGCCGCCGCCGCCGCTGCCGCCCCGATGCTCCCGCTCGCTGTGCTTGGCTTCAGAGGGGCGGCTGCGGGGGGAGCAGCACGTTTCCTCTGGAAGACAGGAATACACGCAAGAGGGATGCAGCAAGGGCGTGCCAGTTACAAACCATGGGCACGTGCAGAGTAACTCAAGTTTTGATGGTGTTAAAAATAGGCAGCTGCCGCTTTCGGCCTGGCAAACACTGTGCGAGGAGCCCGAACGGATCGCTGACGAGGGGCCAGCAGCTCTGGTTATTTGGGGGGTTCTCCGCAGACCATCCCCAGGAGCCGACGGGCCGCCCGTCACCCATCCCTGGGCCATTGCAGCGCCTGGGAGCCTGGAAGCCGCTCGGGTGCTGCAGCATCCCCAGGGGTATTTTTAAGCAGCAGANGACCTCCTGGCCGAGGACCCCGTGGCCGTGGAGATACGCGCAAACCTCAGCAAGAGAGATGCCGGCCGTGTTTCTAAGGCGCCGCAACTCTGCTGACGAGAAACGAGCCGCTGCCCTCGGGAATATAGGGGTCTGACCGAATTAGAAAAAAATCATAACCACCTGTACGTCATCGTCTCTGCAGGCTGCTCATTGCTATGCTTTGAGAAAACCTCGCGTCACACAGCATTTTCCATTACCTTCCTCCAGCTCCTGTCCGCCGGTCCCCGTGTCCTGGATATCAGCCGATCCCTGCTGTAGCGTCTCGACGGTTTCCTCTTGCTTTTCTTTGGGAAATACAAAGCACGAGAAACGGACTGATGGAGCAGTTAGTGACGATAATGAGGTTTTAACGGTTGTAGATTGGCAGCAGATTTTCAGAGCAGGTTAAAAAATTCCTTGTTTGTTAGTCACATACTTTTCATCGCCTCCTGTGTAACCGCTAGTTCAAATCTGTCCCCAAACTGTGCCTTACTCCGAGTCATCATTACAACTCCCTTAAGTTAGGAATTTTGACTAACACACATCGAACAGCCCATTATTCCTAAGGCTAGACATAAAATAGAGCTTTGCTTTCCAAACACTTAAAGAACGGCAGCCTTGTACTTTACCTTCGCATTGCTTGTCTCCATCAAAATCCCCACGTACTATGTCCTCTGCCAACGAGTTTCTGTTTTCCTCCCGATTTTCTTCTGCAAGCGGAGCGTCGGGGCTGGTTTCCGCATTCGCGTGAGGAACCATCCCGGCAGATTTTGCCGTTTCATCGATGATGCCGACGACCTGGAGCGGGCCCTTCTCCGGGGGTACGCTCCCATTGCACTCGGGCATGGTGGATGCCGCTGGGGCTTCTTCTGTCATGCTTGGGGACGCGCCGTGCCTGCCGACCGGGGCCGTGCACCTCCGGGGGCCCCGCTCCTGCGCCCCGGGGTGGGGACCGCTACTGCTCACCCCTTCTTCCCCGGGGATTCTCTTCCCCTGCTCAAACGGTCAACGCGCGTCTCCCCTTCTGCGGGCGCTGCAGCAGAGCGGGGGCCGCAGTTGCACCATGAGACGTGCCGAGGGCTTGCCAGCGGGCTCTGGCCACGGGGCGATCCAATCAGCACCTCCCTTGTTGCTGAGGCTCGTCCCGTTGCATAATTAAATGCACCATTTTAATTTACATAAACAAACAATCTGAAGCAAGGAAGCTTTTGTGCTGGCGTGGAGAGCGGGTCTTTCAGCATGTCAGCCCCGTGGTAATAAACAGAGATTTTGTGCTCTGGGCACAATGGCTCTTTGTGTCCCGGCCCGGTCACAGGGACGACGATTGTTCTGACCTCTAATCCCCGGAGGGTGACCACCTTCCGCAGCGCGGCTGCCACCTAACCCGCTTAACATTCCCCACGGGGTTTGTGCGCCGATAAACCTCGCCGTGCCGCCGGCCGGACAATGGCCGCATTTTGCACTTGGCGGGGAGCGGAGCGGCCGGTCGGGAGGGCACATGCCCCACACACGGCACAACGCCGCACTCCTATGCGGCACAGCCTCAGCCCGGCCGCGTGTGCTTCACGGGCAGGGCCGCGTCCTGCCAGATGCCGAGCAGCTGCAGTCAACCTGCTAAGCGAAGTGCGTCTCAAGGGCTCGGCCCCCAGGCAGCGGAGCTGGGAGATGAAACCCAAAGGCACAAGCCAAAGCACCGTTTTGTGACGAGATGCGACCCGAGGTGGCAGGTTCCCGAGGCCGAGCCAGCCAGGCGACCGGGCACTTGCTGCCTGCAGACCCCCTCCACCGGCGGGACCCCCCCAGGGCAGAAACTCTCTTTAGAGGAACACAGAAGGGGCGAGGGATGAGATTAGCGCTCGCACCAGTAGCTGTCAGTGGGACCCAATGCCAGCAGGAGCAAGAGGGGAACGTCTGACCGCGGGCGCTGGGAGGATCGCCCCAGCCGCACCACGGCGCTTTCTGACCGTAGCTGAACCCCTCTCAGCCCCGGTGCCCAAAGCCAGGTTTACGTAAGAGCGTAATCTCCTGCTGTGAATGACTTTTTGTGTTCCTACAATACAACATTTCTGACATCTTTGGGCTTTAGGATTTGGAAATCCTCTTGTTGAGTTCAGGCCTTGATTCGAAATGGACCCAAAGCCTTTCCACTGGTTCTGTTCATCTGCGAATCCCCATCTTTAAATCAACAACTTTTCATCATTGTTTGGTGTAATTGGTTTATAAAATCAATCTTTCGATTGAAAAAATTGTCCAAGACTTGGGAGTCCTGTGAGCTCCCGCGGGGACGGGGACGGGTCCTGCCCCCATCTCCCCAGGAACCCGCCTGCCTGACTTCTTGGGTGCAAACAGATACTGAAACGATTTCAGGTATTTCCTGGTGCCGTCTATTGGTTACACAACCGGTTCTCGACAGTTCACATTTTCCCAAAGGAGCAACTTGTGGTCGAAGCACGATTTGCATGAATCTATTATAAACCATTTTCCGCGCGACCTTTAACGCAGGAAGTTTCCGTTCGAGCTGTCCTGCAGAAATAGCACCTGGAAGTTCAGAGACGCTGGGGCGCAACAGGGATTTGAACGTCGGTGAGGTAAATCATTAGAGCCACGGCAATCCAAATGCATGCCAGAAATAGGANGTTTTCCCAAATGAGCAACTCGTGGTCGAAGCACGGTTTGCATGAATCTATTATAAACCATTTTCCGCGCGACCTTTAACGCAGGAAGTTTCCGTTCGAGCTGTCCTGCAGAAATAGCACCTGGAAGTTCAGAGACGCTGGGGCGCAACAGGGATTTGAACGTCGGTGAGGTAAATCATTAGAGCCACGGCAATCCAAATGCATGCCAGAAATAGGAAGAGGCCTAGTGGCAGGGCGTTTGCAGGGGTTGCAGGGCTCTGTAGGCTCCTCTGTCATTAACCCTCTGCTCCCCAGTTTCTGCCCCAGTCACAGGGTTCTGGGAGCAGCTCGTGCGCACACCTGGCTGCCCGTGGGGGCGCGCGCACCACGCACGGTCACCGAAGCGGCTCTAGAGCAGAAGACACGTAGCCTGGGGTCACCATGGGCGATGCAAGGCCAGCCAAAAGCCAGAGCAGGATGACAGGCACGGCAGCACGGGAGGGAAACGCTCCCCCCGCTGCGCGCCGCCAGGAGAGGTTACGCTTCCCTGGAACTCCCAGAGACAAGCTCCAGCGGATCATGTCAACAAGCTACAGTCAAGCAGTTCCATTTTGTCAGCAAGGGAAGTACCTTATAGTGACGAAAAAATGCACCTTGGGATTCCTCTTCTACAGAAAAATTTCAGAATTTTAACTTTGCACCCAGCAGAGGAATGAAAGCAAAGGCGGAGACACGGGCGTCCCCCGGGCAGAGCCNACAACCTACAGTCAAGCAGTTCCATTTTGTCAGCAAGGGAAGTACCTTATAGTGACGAAAAAATGCACCTTGGGATTCCTCTTCTACAGAAAAATTTCAGAATTTTAACTTTGCACCCAGCAGAGGAATGAAAGCAAAGGCGGAGACACGGGCGTCCCCCGGGCAGAGCCACGGCAGGCACCAGCCAGCCCAGCGTGTCCTCCGGCCAGGATGCTGCTGCCGCCGCCGCCGCTGCCGCCCCGATGCTCCCGCTCGCTGTGCTTGGCTTCAGAGGGGCGGCTGCGGGGGGAGCAGCACGTTTCCTCTGGAAGACAGGAATACACGCAAGAGGGATGCAGCAAGGGCGTGCCAGTTACAAACCATGGGCACGTGCAGAGTAACTCAAGTTTTGATGGTGTTAAAAATAGGCAGCTGCCGCTTTCGGCCTGGCAAACACTGTGCGAGGAGCCCGAACGGATCGCTGACGAGGGGCCAGCAGCTCTGGTTATTTGGGGGGTTCTCCGCAGACCATCCCCAGGAGCCGACGGGCCGCCCGTCACCCATCCCTGGGCCATTGCAGCGCCTGGGAGCCTGGAAGCCGCTCGGGTGCTGCAGCATCCCCAGGGGTATTTTTAAGCAGCAGAGTTCAGAGCTGGACTTGTGTCCCACCGCAGGCCGGCATTGCCAATGGCAGCAACGCAGCATTGCCGTCCTCTGTGACAGGCCACCAGCTTTGCACCGGGTCTGCAAGGCCTCGGCGCTGGGGCCGGTGGGACGGGCTCTGTCTGGGCTTCGCTGGCTTGGTCTCACGGCGACAGCGATTACTGTGGCTGACCGGGTGCCTGTGGCGAGCGGGCTTTACTTTTGCCTGTCTGTGCTTGGCACAACCATAGTTTTATGCAGACAACAGTAACGGGCAGCTGGTCTGTGCTGGCAGCACCGCAATCCATTCCTGGCTTTGCGTATGTATAAGGTGGGCTTCCCCTTTGCCGTGCAGTGGCAGGCAGGACAGAGTCAAGCCACCCGCAGTAACTACGCCTCGTGATGCTCTTTCCAATGCTATGGAAGCTGGGTGCATCCAGCTGCTACACATGAAAACTTCTAGAACAGCTGCACGAGAGAGGAAACGTCGGGTACGAAAGCAGAAATCAGCGGAGTAGAACCGCGTGCAGGAAGGCAGCAGCGCGGCCGTCCCTGCAGAGCGTGCAGAAGCGCGGTCGCTGAAGGGACAGCCGCCTGCGCCGAGCACAGCTACAGCGGGGCAGAACGCAGGGCGTGCAGCAAGACGGGTCACACAAGCACAGGAACGCCTCGCAGCGTGCAGCAGCTTCCGGGGCCGACCCTTGGTCTGCGAGGGGAGAGTTTTGCAGAGTAGTACAGCCTTGAAGCCAGAATGATTTCCACTGGATTTGAAATGTTCCCAGCAGAAGCCACAACCTCTTCCATGGTTTTGTCAAAACAAAAAAAAAAAAAACCAGGCCAAGAGAGCCCAGCAAAAAAACCCCAAACCTGAGAGATTGCAAAGGTCCTGAAGAAGGGCAAGGCTGGCTAGAGAGCTGCGAGCCAGCGGGAGCGAGGGGAATAGCTCTGGGGCAGCAGACGGGGCACTTCGAGGCCCTTGGGAAACACGGCCGCGACGGCCCGCGATCGGTGCTGGAGCTGCAGGAACCAGCGCGTTTAGCACAGGGGCCGTGCCCGCGCCCCAGGAGCAGCCGAGCGTCCCCCCGCCCCGCGCCTGCCCCGTCGCCGGTGCAGAGCCAGCACCGCGAGGCCGCGCTGCTAGAGCAAGTAGGTTTTGCCAGCTCTGGCGCCGGAGATGCCTCAGCTCACTCTGTGCTGCTCTAACTCAAGTCGAAAGATTCAGGACCTCAACGTTCCCCTCACCCAGTGGTTTTTGCGCCTCTTCACTGCTCACCCTGGGGCTGCGCCACGGCTGCGTCTTGGCCGTGTTTGACGCAGCGTCTTGAGTTCAGGGAGGGGTTGCCAAACGTGGGCACCGGGAACGACCCGGTTAAGAGGTTAAGAACCGTTACAGGGTCAGGTTTGGTAGCATTCAGCAAATTAATTCAAGTTTCGAGTTTAAAATGGAATTGCGTTCTCCAGAGCGGCTGCACTTCTTTCTGCAGTGAACTCGCATTGCCTCCTTTATCCACGGGGGCTAAGAAGAGAAAAGGCAGTCCCAGGGCTGTTCGGCAATAGAACAAACCCTTCAACGACCCCGTGATCAGCGAGAACACCTCCTCAGGTGAAGGTCCAGCACCTCCCACACACGTCGCTTGGGCCCCCAACCCCGGGAACCACGGCGTCACCGCGCAGCGTTGCCCGTGCGCTCACCCTCCTCCTGCCCCGACTCCCGGGAGGCAGAGCAGGGATCCCGCCAGATCGCCCTCTGCAAGGAGAAATGCCATTTTACACAGAGCTTTCTCGTTCGTTTTGCTCTGTTAGCTATTTGGTGTGCCTGTGAGCTCCTTCCTCCCCTCGAAAGGCTGCAGCACCATTGATCTCGACGCCCGCGGCAGCGGCCCCGCAGAGCCCCTGTCGCCCACATCCTGTTTTTGATTGTGGCTGTGAACATGTCACGTTGTCGTCTTGTAGCAGGCAAAGCGTGCTCTCGCTGCCGCTGGCAGAGCATCATTCATTTGGCCTTTCTTAAGGCCTTTCTTGAGCTTGTTGGGTCCCCGGGCTCATTCAGCCTTCCCACACTAAAAGCAAGCACGTCTCTCCCAAGGTACATCAAATTAACTTTCCGCACCGCAGGGAATCACTGCTTTGGACCATAAAGCTGCTCTAATTTCCACCAGAGACACAGTCTTAGGGAGCAGAGTTTATGCGGTGTTTTAAGCACCTTCTTATCCTCTATAAAACACGGTGGAAGATACAGGCTGTGACCGAGGCACCACCTCTGCCGCTGGGTCTGTGCACATCAGCCGCAACGAAGGCAAAAGGAGACCTTAACCCAGCGCTTGTTCCTAGGGAGCTGCAGGGGGCAAAGCGAAGCAGAGCCCGGTCGGGCTGACACGGCGTTAGCGGTCTCCGCAGACCAGTCAGCCCACGCTCTCCGAGGCAAAGAGCTCTGGCCTGGCTTTGCGCGTGCCCTGGTTTTCACGCAAGCGAAAGAGTCCGTAGCACCGGTGGGCAAAGCTTCAACCGCCCGGTCAGACACACCACGCTGGGAATATTTTGTCCTCTGACACAAATGCGTGCAACGCTCATGGGTCCAAACACTGCTTGGCCAGGCAGGGAGAGAGGCGTGGGGGTGCTCCCGCTGCTGAGGAGCAAGGCTCCGCGGCCACCCGCAGCCACGGGCAGCAGCACGTGCACGGTTCCTGCCAGCGAGCAGGTTCCCGAGACCGCTCCGCCCTCAGCTGTCGGTCTGGCAGCCGGAGCCAGGCGTCCGAACTGCAAAATGGGACTGAGTTTAAGGCCCCTCTCTGCGGCTGGGGCTGTCTGTTCTCTGCGGCACTACGACGACCTTCACCAGATTTTCTGGTCCTTGTTCCCACAGTTCCTTTCGGACACCTATCATATACACCTGCCGCTAACACCACAGTTTGTCCAAACAGAAATAATTTCTACTTATTTTTTTTCTCCTTTCAGCTCGTGTTATTGGCACAGAAAAGCAAAACTCTCTCTTGAGACAGCAAATGACAGGCAAAAACCCGATGTCTAGCAACGAGCTGCAGAGCCCAGAGCAGCACCTGGAACGCCCCAGCCTGGGCTGACGCATCGGCTTTGTGTCAGACCGTGCAGGTGCCAGACCAAAGCCCAGCTCCAGGCCCGGGGGATGCTCCAACGGCAGAGGGGCTCGGGGCTGAGCCGCAGGCGCTGGGGCCGGCAGCGCAGACAGAACGTCGTTCCCATACGTACAAACAACGTGAGCGGCTCTCCCGCTCGTCCCCCAGCTCTCCCCGAGACTTGGCGTATTACCATCTACCTAATCGTTTTAAGAGAAATTACAGATGCCAGTACAGATTCTGCTGGCTTAGCAACGCTAATTAATTAGAGAAGTATTGGGAACAAGTTGTTTTTATTTGGGGTTCATCTCGGAGGGAAGCTATTTGGTTTAGCCCGAGGTTTCTGAGCAGACCAGGAAATCCTGCCGCAGCAGTACCTGGATGGTAAACAACCGCATGGTCTGCTCGGTCAAAAGACGAATGAGTCACACGAGGTATTTAAATTATATTTAAAATTCATCCAATTGTATTTGAAAAACATAATTAGGTTGCTTGGGCTGAACAAACAGTCTATTTCTGTGCTGCCTGAGAGGGAAATAAAATTTCTCTTTTTCTTCACGTCTACGCCCGTATTTGTTGAATCACTCCGTATAAGCTATCAAATTAATCTTCCTGCCTGAAGTCCCTGCTCCTGAAGAAATGCGAACAGCTAACGGTCTTCCTGCTGACGAGCAGCGGGAACACCGGCCCAAGGGGCATCTCCCACAGCCCCCGGGGCCGCAGAGGGGCCAGGGCCCAGGCGCAGCCCCCCGAGGACGTCCCCGGGGTGCGAGCTGCCGCCACATCCAGGCGCAGAGCAGCCCTGCTCGTCCCCGCAGGACAACCCTCTGCCTTTACTCCTCTCGCCTTGAAGAGGTCAAATCCATCTGCGCTACATCACAGAGCCACAGAATATATAGTTGTGTCGTTGTAAGCGGACGAGCATTTTCTCAAATCTGGTAAAATTCTGGCCAGGCAACTTGAGCGCCGTGAACTCGGGAAGCAGGAGACGCACAGAGACCCCTCGCCCTTTGCTGGCTCCCCGCTGCCCACCCGCTGCCCCCTCCCCGCGGCAGCCACTGCCACCGGCCCCTTGCCTCCCCCCACGCCACGCGGAGCTATGCTCCTCACCTTTTCCCCGGGGAGAGCTCTCTCAACGGGGGCACCGGCCCATTTGCACCTCTGCCCAGCGCTGCCGGTGCTCTCCACCGCGCTCCTCCTGCATTTGACACAGGAGCCCCACGGGTGCACGGTGACCAGGGCACCCTGCTCCGGACACGCGGAGCTGCTCAGGGCAGCGAGCGCACGGACACCACTGGCTTCCCCTGCACTGGCACAGCGGGAGAGCCCGGGCTGCGTGCGTGCCTGCTCAGGAGGGTCCTTTCTACTGCAGATGCCCTGGAGTAAGACAGGTTTGGGAGGACATGGGATATCGGCTACTGGCAGGGATTGCAGCTGGTCAGATCACAACGGATAAACCAGGTTACTGCAGGGTTTACACGATGGCTGCTAAGAGACGCAAAAGCCATGGCAGTCGGCGTTTACTTTGTAAATCTATCGACGCTGTCAGCATGGCTGACCAGGGGAACCGATCCCTGCTTTGGAGACTGGGAAGCGGATTGTGGAGTTCACCCTTTCTCTTTCTGACACACGTACCGAGCGTGCACGTCCTCGTGCAGCAGCAGCGTCTCAGGGCGACGGCCTTGCGCAGGCAGCAGGAGCTGGCGCGGGCAGCCCCGCAGTGAAACGGCCGGCGCAGGTCCTGCCAGCCACACGTGCGCCGGGGGCGTTGGCAAGCGTGCTCCTGGCCCGCTCCGGCACACCCACGTAGATCACCCCCTGCAAACCACAGGTAAATATCTGCCCTTCATCAAAGCGTTTCTGCCCAGGGTCTCTCTCTGTCATACCTCTGGGCTCCATCCTCTTTCTAATGGGACTCTGTCACCGGGTTTAGTAGAAGCACTTGCTTTATTAAAGACCTTTGGAAGACTATGGCTTTGGTAACAGGAAATAAATAGCTATCAAGTCTGCATTCGATTAAAAACTGTTATTAACGCTAAAGTATGCTGAGGAAGTTCTGCAAAGGTTCTTCACATTTCAGTTAGTCATTTTTCACGTTAATGAAGAGGTCCGCAGTGTGCTCTGATTAAAAATTAAAACAACTAGAAAACCCAGAGCATTTTAAATATCATCAGTCCCGTTGCACGGTTGTGTGAGGAGAAGAAAAATGCAGTGCCACCACGTTTCACCCACCGCATGCTCCTGGGTGAGCTACTGCCCTCGGTGCCAGGCCACGCAGCAGCCCCAGTGCAGAGACCAGACACCGAGCACGATGCGTGCAATGTCAGACGCGACTTTCTTCCTCTTCCACTGCCCGGTGAAGGCCTGGAATGAATTTCAAAAGATGCTTTCGGACACTGGCTCTCCTGCTTTTCCGTGGGAGGGTCCCAAAACTACCGGTGTAGCTGCTCCCCTCCCAGAGCGGGGACATGGACCCGCTGCTGGCCAGGCTGATGCTGCGGTTCCTCCGCAGGGAAGACCTCCTGGCAGCGCCGTCCCCATCCCTGAGGAAGAAGCAGTCGTCATCCACGCTCGACTGGCGGCTCAGGCTCTCTGAAGCTGAATCCTCGAAGGCGCCGCTCTGGTAGAAGCTGTCTTCACTGTCCACGGTCATCGAGCTCAGCCGGCTGCGGGAGCTGCTCTCGCTGGAGAAGCGAGGCTTCGTCACAAAGAAGGGTCCCGGCGTGCCGCAGCCACCGGGCAAGCTGGACTCTTCCAGCTCCAGCGCGCCCAGCAGAGCGTTGTCGTTCACCTCCCCTGGAAGCAGAAGCCGAAGAGGAGCATTAGTTACTGCTCAGGGCCAGAGAGCAGGACGCCCATGCCACGATGGCACGGGGCAACGTCGTGCCCGACGTTTTTTTCCCTTGTGAGGGCTGTCTCCCGGCTGCGGGGCACTCTCTACCCCAGCCTCCCCCACACGCAGAATCAAAGCTGCTCCCCGGGCAACCCATGAAACGCCCGAACAGACAAAACTCTCCCCTGGTAAGTCCAAAATGAGAATGGAAAAAAACTTCGCAACCCACATCAATCCCTTTCCGAGAACTCATGCAGAAGAGCCCTTGGTCTGCATTTGTCAAGCAGCACCCGAATTCGTTAGTCTCAGGGAAAAAAAAGCTTTCCCAGGGGCTGGCCCCATGCGTTCATTAACCCGGGGGAAAGAAAGCCAGCGAAAACCAGGTTAAAAAATTGCTTTTTACTGATCAGACAGCATTTCCGCAGAAGCACTCGGCAGCGCTGCGGTTTCCTACCCGGAAACGAGGACGTACCGTGCAGCAAGCGCTGTTCCTGTAAGAGCAGAGAGCGCAGCTCCACCCGTTTCTGCTGCAGAGTTTGCTGTGGAGGAGAAGGAGGGCTCCGTCACTCGCGCGCTTTTGCAGAAGCACGAAACACTCGTAAAGAAAACTGCGTATTCGGAAAGCGCAGGTCACCTGCAGGAAGCACTTATATGCCCCTCTTTTCACTGAGACAATTTTCCCGGAGGTTAGCAAAGCTCTTCCAGAAAGCACAATCCTGCCCGTGTCCTGGGTGCTTCGGCTGAGGTGCTGTACACGTGGGACTTGAAAAGCCGAAGCCTGGAATCTGGAAAGCACGCAGCTCGCCTTCAGCTACCCAGGGAGACAGCAGCTCTCCTCGCCAGCCGCGGGCCGCCCCCCTCCAGCCCTGGGCCGCGCCGGAGCCCACCAGCCGGCAGCGGGCACCCCCTCCTCGGCGCTGGCTCCGGCGACGCAGCGCGGGCACGGCACAGCTAACCAACCGCGACGCCCAAGCAAAGAGCCTCGCGTCCTCCAGGTGCTATGTGCCAGCCAACGGCGAGCAACGTTTTTCTTTCCCCCTGTGCCCGCTCAGCTTTTGGTGTATAAATAAATAAACCATTGCAGTTGATTCAAAACCCCAAAGCCGACAGGCGAGCGCCCAGCCGGAGGCACTGCTGCAGGACCGCGGCGCGCCCCACGCGCGGCCAGCCGGGCACATCGCGCGCTTACACAGCCAGCCTAATTTCCCTGGAAAGGGGCCGGGTGAGGGGTGGCCCATTTCTGGTGACTTCACCGGTTATTTCACCCAGATTTCTAAGGGTCCAGCCCGAACAGCTTGCCGTGGGGCACTGACTGTGGCTGGGATGGAAGCATCCTGCTGCTGCGCTCCCGTCCTCACTCTCCAGCCCCCCGGCTGCCGTTTACATCATCTACAGCATCAACGTCACGTAGCAAATTACGACTCCATGTGCTGTACTCTTCTAAACGCAGCACGAAACAAACGAAATAAACGTTGTTTTAAACATCCTAAATACTAAACGTGAAATTGCCCCCGTGGCAGGACGTACGTTTCACAGGCGATGGCACATATGGCAAAGCCTGTCCCTGCCGCTCAGCTCTGGCAAGCCCAACCCTTGTGGCACGAGGGCTGACGGAGTCCCAGCTTTGGAAAGCCCTGGCAGTGCCGGTAGCACTGTGGCCGCAGCGGGGCGAGCGGAGAGGCGTGCTGGGGCACCGGCACCCAGAAACCAGCTCCCAGCTCGGCTGCCTCAGAGTCGCTGGGGAACAGAATGTCTCCAAGCCGGCGGTGCCGTCAGCGTGCCAGCCCTGAGAAGCCTGAGCTCTGCTGTGAAAGCCTGCCTTCCCTTTTTGCTAAATACAGAGCACATTAAAACACGCTGTTCTGTTCTTACAGAGGAGGGTTGCCGACCAGTGGGGCACAGCTGAGACACAGACAGACCTGGGAATATGTAGAGAGCTACAGAAATTGGGGCAGGGGGGAATATTACCAACAAAAATGCAGGAAATATTACAGGGACGGTGGCTGGGGGTGCTGGCAGCGGGGGCCACTGCCCCTCAGCTGGGACGCCCAGCCCCACGGACACCTGCCTACCCCCATTAGCAACGGCTCCACAACAGCCCCCTGCGTCTGACGAGGGATTCACTACTCAATCACACTACCTGCAGTAACTGCAGCTTCGTCTCCAGCTCCATTTTCCGCAGAAACATGGCCCCGTTGACAGTCTCTAACCTGTAAAGAACAGGCAATGCTGGCACCAAAGCCGAGAGGGGTGCTGAGCGCTGCCAGGGCTGCCACCATGGTGGGCTGTGGCGCTGCCAGACCCCTCACTGCCACTCGTCACAATGCACCGGCACCGCAGCGCGTGGTGCCGCGGGTCCTTGGGGAGCAGCCACACGCGGAGATGGGCCGAGCCCTCTCCTCCACGTCTGTCTTCAGCAGCAGCGGTGCTGGTGCAAGATGAGCAAACACATGTCAGGGCAAGAGAAAAAGGACTGGGGGGGCAACACTGGGGCACCTTCCCCGAGCCCCGCTCTCCCTCCCAAACCCCCAGCCGCAGTAAGGGCACGGCGCTGCACAACCAAACCCACGGGGACTTCTGCCTCCGAGACGGCGCAGGGCTGTGGGGTAGCACGAGACGCCTTCTTGGCTTCCAGCAGGAGAGACTGTTAAGCTAAAAACCGTTTGAAGGAGGGATGCCTACCTTAAATAGTTCCCCGAAGACTTTATCAAGTCTACTATTTGCTTGTGGCTAAACCCATCCGTGTTCACGCCATTGATACTGGCGAGGATATCGCCTGTTCGAGATACACAGAGGCAAAAATGAGCATCTGCAGCACACACACACCGTCCACGTGCCCTGCAGTAAAACCAATCCAGAGAAAAGCAAAACAAGGCCGCCCACAGCAGGAAAAAACTATGAATAGTTACCGGTCTGAAGGCCCGAAAAATGGGCAGGACTTTCTTCCTGAATTTTGCAGATGCAAGTGCATACCTCCAGGGAGCAATCATTTTGGTGCAGAAATCTAATAGTCTGTAAATAGCAAAGCGACAGGGTTACTGATAGCAAAGCTACAAAAACAACTTAAAAATTAATAGCCTTTTTACAGATTTTTTTTAAATGAGAAGGCTTTGATGAGCAGGGCACATTATCATACAACTGAGAATATCAAAACGGTGTAAGCTGACAATTAGACATCGCATCCCCGTGATAGAGAACAGCAGACACGTGCCTGTCCATTGTTTTTGCAAAAACTGTTTTTAAAGCAAGTTGGTTACTCGTTATCATAACTCGGTAACTTCAGTCAAGAGCATCTGCCAGCAGGCATGCGGCTCGCTGTCTGGATTGTAACTGCAGCTGGAAGGGTATTTCACGTTCCCAGCCCCAGCGTGGCAGGGGGCGACTCGGGCTTCTCAAGCCATCGACCCCTGCTCGTTGCAAATGCTGCGTGAAGCCTGCTGGTGCTGCCGGAGAGACAGGTTCACAATGAGAACTGAAAAGCAAGAGGAGTTGAACGGGCTTTTGCTCTTTTGGTCTCTTAAACTTGTTATCCACGCACGTCCCAACACCCGCTAACAAGTGCTCTTTATCCTTGACTTACACATTTAAATATACATTAAGTAATTCTAAGTATAAATCCATCACGTGGTTACCAGTGCTGACACATATTGAGAAAAATGCAAAAGTAGGCGACGCGACCCGACCAGATCTTGCAGTGACAGGAAATGCCTTCTTGGTTACGTGCACGTATCAGTAGTTCGCCACATCTTCCTACCAAAAGTGAAGCTAAACTTCCTGAAAACCTATGACGGCCACATCTGACCCAGATACAAGAAGTCGCGTTAGGTTCCCAAGTTTCTCAGCCAATGAGAAACAAACAGGGATGGAGACTGGGTGAGTTCAGCGCTTATCTGGCCAAATCACGCCAATGCGGTGATTTCAGCCAGCAGCAGACCAGCAGCGAAACTTCTGGCTAAACTAAGAGCGCCAGGTGATGCATGAGGGTCTTGGAGGACGTGCCACTGCAGGTCACGCTCGCCTTGGGTTTTTGACCTGTTTCAGAGTGGTAGTCTCACCTACCAACCTGAAAGATCAGGCCAGCTTGAGCGGTACAAGCTGGACAAGCGGGAAGGAATTTGTCACACCAAACTGGAGCCACCTGGACAGAGGTGTCCCGGCGTCCCCACCAGAGCTACACGGAGAGACGGACACCTCCGTGGTGTGACTGATGGCCCCAAGCGAAGCACTCCAACCCGGAGGGTGAACTTCCCTCTTGTGTACCACGTTCTCCTCAGGGACTGTGGAAGATGGCTGGGCCACAGGGGACACCTAGCTTTTAGTGAGGGAAGAGACACGCAGAGCGCCTGCTCTGCAAACATCTAGGCTTGTTGAGAGCCGCACGGCTCCAGTCCACGAGTGGGAAGTAGGAGAAGAAGCGGTAACATGCAAGAAGCTCTGGCGTTCGGCCATCACTGCAGTTCTCATGAGCTCCCTGCAGATGGTAGACCTGGAGTTTCACATCATCTTATTCTGGGTTGCCTAAATTTAACTTGGAGTCACGGAATTACAGCTTCTAAGTAATAGCTTTTCCTTAGTATCAGGCAGATGCTGCCTTTCCATAGCCTGGACTTTCTAGTGAAATGCTCACGTTGAATGTATGTTCAGAAAGAAAATATGCCAGGAACAATTATTTTCGATGAGAGTGTCACATACAATGAAAATCTGCCCTGACAATTTGTATAATTGACTCAATTATCCTCCCTTCTGAACGCTCTCCACTGCGCACGAGCTGAACACTCACCTGCTCATTAGTCACAGAACCACATCTGAAAAAGTTAAGCTTTTGCTAATAGGCTAATTTCACTGAAAACACTATTGCTGCTTTGTGCGGAGACAGAGGCAGGCGCGTTGGGGACGCCCTGCTGCCGCAGCAGGCGAAGCGAGGGCTGACGTGGGAGGCTCTCGTGGGCTCACGGAGCAGGCTCCCGCCGCAGGTCCCGCCGGCGGGCAGAGCTCGGCCGTATTACCACAACCCGCCGCCCCCAGAATGACACCCGTTCATTCCTGCTGTTATTTCTTGTTTCTAACCGGGATTTTAGCAGGCCTACCGAGCCAAGAGTCACCTTTCTCACAAGAACCTACAGAACAAAAGTCTCCCATTAGCAGCACTCCTGATAAGATTCTCGTTTCCCTATTTGGTGATTTACTGACTTCCACACCTAACAGAATTTCTTCCTGTGTGATTTAGCCCCCCTCAAAAAAGTCATGCTTAGCAGTTAGTTATTCAAAAACATACCAATACCGTGTATCTACTTCAAAAATCCATATGTCTCTGTTTATGTTAAAGGAGGTAATCACATGCTAGTATAAGGTATTTTTTGGAGAGAGTTTTTTGATCTCTCTCTTTTTATACAAAAATATTCTCATACACAATTCTGCCCAAAAATATTCACTTACGCAGGTAAGAAGGCATTGCCATTTCTTCACATCTGGATTTGGATGAGATTTCTCCTACACTCAACGCTCTGACTTATGAGAAGGCCAGAAATTCTCGTCTGTGACCCTCGCTATGAAAAAATCCTTGGAAATCCATCCTATTTCTGTATCGTTACGGTAAGCTTTTCAAATTTCATGAGGAACTGACAGATATCTTTCTCTGCTCTGTGCTGTCTTAACTTAATTTTGAGGACGTGACACTTAAGAGATTGCACCATATTTTATTTCTAAATGAATCAACTTGTCATTTAAGTCTTACCTGGATTTCAAACCCAAACGTCTCTTTGTCTTCTTTTAATATAGCAACGAGGTGTCTGCAAGAAGGACATACAGAACTCCGTATGAACGCCGGGGTGCCACACTTCGTGTACTCTATTTCCAGCTGAAACGCTCCTGTCCCCACCACTGCCCCTCGCTGTGCTGAGCAGGCTATCAGCGCGCCTTCCCTCGGACACTGCCCTGGTGGTGCTTGCTCTTTCCTTGCTCAAACTAAATGTCGCTCTTCCACCTGCACGTCCCAGGTTGGGCACCGCTCTCGGCCTTGCACCCTTATCCCACTAGGGCTGCTGAACGGGAAGACTCCCAGGACACGTGCTTCGTGCAGAATAAGCAAATAAAAGCGATTGTAGAAGAACGTCTTCATACCTTTGTGGCCTGGAGGAGTCATCCAAGGAGCTGGATCTGGTCAAGGCAAGCTGCAACCAGAAATTGGAAGGGAACAGGGTCAGCGGGTTCACGGTTCTTAGAGGTACATGGCTAAAATCAGCAGCTTAGAGAAAAAATGAAACAGCTGGTGGCATCTCACCACCAGCTTGCACCAATGTGGCCTCTCCCTTGGTCAAATGAGAACTCAGACTTTCAGAAAAAGAGGAAATGCAGTTAGGTCCAGGATGCAAGACAACCCCTCATCCCATGCAAAGCCACCTGTCAGATGGTGACGGCGAGCTCAGCTGGGCACGGGCAGAGTGAGCAGCCAAGAGCACCAACCTCTGCGCATGCTGACCGCCCCCTGCTAAGCTCGAAAAAGGTGCTCCCTCCTGCCCAAGAAGACTTCCTCCACCCCACGGTTCCTTCCAAGCGAGTGAGAGAGGAGTTTGACACAGTAACAGGTCCGGTATCAACGTCCATGGAGGACGTTGGACCGGCATCGCTGCAAGACGAAGTATCAGCTGCGACACATTCTGGTGTGAAACGTGGCATTAACCTGCAAGAGGCGGTCGTTGAAGGAATTAATGCTTATTTTTATTACGTTGGAAAGTAAGCCCTGAAAACTGGCTATACGTTAGGTCTTTCATTTTTCTAAACCTTTTCAATATAAAATCGAGTATTTCCAAAGTAAAAAAAAGAAAAAAATGGGTAATCTTAGCACATCATATCGTTTCAGTTGTTCACTTCCAGAAAAGGTCTGGGCATCCTCGCTGGGAGACGGCAATGCCGTAACCTTTCCAATTTTCTTTGAAAAAACTGGCAACTCGCTACCTATCCAGTCTTTGCTGCAATGAGTTAAGATTGAGAGCTGAGCTACCACCAGCCAATATGAAATAAAGCAAAGCAAGGCTTTTTTTGTGCAGGGCTGATAATTCGGCATCTTCACAATTAGCTTTCAGAAACTCACAACACCTACTTCAGAGGGAGAGGAAGGTCTGCAACCAGAAGTAACTTGGCTGGGAGAGCCTCGCAGCAATGCCAGTTAGAAAACCCTGTGGCAGGAAAGTGCTTTTCGGGGCGATAGAGGTGCAGCGAAAAAACATGAAAACAAGTGGAAAAATTCAGGTTGCATCCCAAGAAAAATTTTCTGATGGCAAAAGTGCTTGGAGGAGGGAACTCTTCCCAAAAACTGCTGGAAGTGTAATTTCTGAGGACAGTAGAAATGAGAAAGGCAAGAGGAACGGCCACGCAAGAAAACCCCTGCATCCGATAGAGCATCGGAGATGGACCTGCCCCGGTCCTTCCAACGTCCACAACCCTCTTGTCTTATTTTGCATAATTTAAAAAACAAAACCCTACATGGCGGACGTGTGTTTTCAAATAAGAGAAAGAATATTCCTTCTTTGGGGATTGCCTTGCTTTATTGCAGTGCACTGTGAGGAGCAAGGGGCCAGCGGGGCCCGCGGCTCGGCGTGCAGCAGCCCCATGCCACAGGCTGGGCTGCTCCGTCCACGGGGCGCGCCGGCACCCGCGCTCTTCCGGAAGGACGAGGGGCTGACGGGCACACAGCACCGGGGCATCTCTCCAGCAGCGAGGGCCCTTCAAAATGCTGAAACAGGTGAGAGTCCAAGATTTTGAACACCGTGGACTGCCAGCATTCCCCTCAACGCTGTAACTATTATCTGGACAGTGCCCAAATCACGTCTCTGCCATGCCAAGATCGCACCTTTCTTTTGTACCTTCCCCCTAAAAAATCTGTGGGCATTTATAAACTTAACGCCTCTCAGAAAAGGCAGAAAGCACGCCTAGATGAAGGTCACCGCAGACAGTTGTCTCTGCAGTTTCTTGTGGCGGCTGCCTGGCATGTCCGCGCCGATGCGTGCACGGCCGTGGCCACGAGCACCCACGATCACTGCTTCAGGCTAGGGAGACCTTGCGCCTGAAGAGCTCTCCGGAAAAAGCTAGGATCAGTGTTAAATGCTTATTCCACCCGTGAAAGTGAACCACGAATAAGGAATTGCATTATTACTAAAATGTTTGTAGGGTTCAGTCAGTATAACGAAATGTCTCGGCCTTCAGCAGTATAAAATGACGCCGCAGCGCGACACCTACAGAAACCCCTACTTTATAAACACGCCTTTGCTCGGGGAGAGAAAGGAGAGGTGGGAGAGACTACGTGTGTAATAATAAACTGTGCACCAGGTGAGAGAGCTAACGGCACGCACGCACCCGCGCTGCCGGGCCCCTGCAGCACGCGGGCACTGGGTACGGTCTGTGCAGAGCGGTCCCCACGCCCGAAGCCCGTGTTGTAATTCATCTTTAACAGCCACGGCCACGTCACAGCCATGACCGTCAGCCTCGCCCTGCGCCAGCAGCAACGGCCACGCAACGGGCTGCTCTGGCACAGCTGTGGGAGCAGGATGCCGCCCAGCAGCAGCATTGCCGAGGTTAGTCCAGCTCTGGCTTCCCTTTGTCTCCCCACACTTGTACAAAGAAAACGATTCAGCGCATTTCCGTTACTGAACAAAGCAGAGCCTTAAGTGCACAGATCTTACGCGCCAGTTTTCCGATAACACTTTCCAATTATAACGCGTCTCAAACATTTTCTATTTATGCTTCTTCACGCTAGACAGATAGACCAAAGCTGGAATCGCTCAGCCGGCAATTCACAGCAACGGCAAGAGAGAGTTTTGCTGGTAATTCAGTTGCAAACAGCAGGAATGGGCGCAAATGTGCTGTTCAGTGCCAGGGGAAACACCCGGATGAGAGAGACAGCCCGACCAGCCCCGACAGCTGCAGCAAAAAACCTCCAAAATCTGGATGGAAATAACTCACGGTAGGTGCTTTCTGTCAGTGTTGGAGAACAAAGGACAGCCCAGCCAGGCTGCCGTACTGAAGTAAATGCAAGTTTCAAGGAACACCCAGTCAGCCAGAGCCCCTTTGGACTGGCAGCGCTGCTGTAAATGGAGAACAAACGCAGCCGGGGCAGGATCTCGGCTGCAAACGCACTTCACGCACCCGAGCGCCCCAGACCAAAGGCCCCTTCACTCGCTCTCTTGGGAGCTTCCCACGCTGCCGCTGCTACAAAGGTTTCATTGCAATCCCAAAACCAGCTAGGCTAAAGGCGCCCGGCGGTAATCTGCCTAGCACCCCGAAATCAGGAGGCGCAGCGAACCTGTGCGGTCGCTTGGGGAAACTTGGCCGTTTCCACTCACCCCTGCAAGCGCGGGCAGCGAGCGGCTCTCCGGGCAGGAAGGAGCCGTCAGCCTCCCGGCACGCAGCAGCAACCCCGTACCTGCTTGCGCCCGCGGGGCAGCGTCCCCACCGTGTTGGCCAGGTGCTGGATCTTCCTGCCGTCCATCGGCAGAGCCTGCTCCCTCCCGGCACCAAAGCCGACAAAGTTGGCATCATGGTTCTGCTGAATGAGCCTTCTTAGAGCCATGTCGGTGGAAGGGCGTTTAAAACGGCGTTGCTAAATGCCGCGGCATGGCTGAGGAAACTAAAACACAATCGCTCCTCCGCGATCAAAAAAGTACGAGGCCGGAAAGCCAGCCACGTGACCTGTGGTTTAGGTGCACGTTACATAAATCTCTTCTAGCAGATCTCCAGGGCCACTCGGTATGTGTTGTGCTCGTAGGAGAGTTAAGAATTAGGCTTGGCAATTAAAGAAATCTGCTTAATTTTTCCATTCCTGCACACAACAGGTCTCACTGAACAGCTTCTTACTCTGCAGCGATTTGTCCTTAAAGCACTACCCGCTTCAGTCTGAATTCAACCTGCTGATTCTGTCGCTGGCTTGGCACCCCTTGCATTGCTCAGATTACCTTTCGGCGACAACGGGGAAACAACGCTTTCTTTGGATAACGGTGTCCGGGCATGACTTCCCAGCCACGGGGAGCGAAGCAAGGACCGAAGGCCGCAGCCTGAGAGTAGGGGATGGAAACACCGCAGAGCGAGGGCACAGCAACACCCAGCAGAGCGCCCGCGTTTCGGTGGGGAGCGACGACTGCCCGGCAAAGCGGGTTTGGGAGCAAACAGCGGTGTGAAAGCAGGGCCTGAAGGAAGGGACATGAGGCGCTGCCTCAGCGGAGCTGGGGAAGCGACGGTGCCAGGGAGAGCCTCGGCCAAATGGCATCCTCGCCCCTTTCCTGGCTGGCCAGGCCGAGGAAGACAGCGGAGGCTGCAGGCAGGCGAAGGGGAAGGCAGCCACGCTGTACCGGGCCGGGCAGGGACCCTCCCAAGGCTTTCCCCGGCCGCCCGACACCGCGCTGGCAGCCAGCGTCCCTGCGGGGCAGCTGAGCCCTGGGTCCGCCCCGGAGCGGAGAGATCCCCACCGGGCCCTCACCCCGGCCTGCACGGGCCAGAGCACCGACTGACCCCTGCGGCCGCTGTTGCTCTAAAATCAAGTTTTGCAGTGGGTTCCTCTCTTCCAAAGGATTTTGTCCCAGCAACCGGCGCATTTAGGAATATTCGTGACTCTGAGAATTTTTTCCTGGTTTGTTTTGTTAGGTTTTGTCTCTGCTAACCTTGTGGAAGTTCAGCGCGAGCTGCCACGTGCTGTCACAACAGTTTAATTGAGAGCTGATCTGCATGCCTTTTATAACGGCTCTGCCTCTATAAATAGCGGTGGAGGAGGCGGGGGGACGGGTGGCCGGCTGTGGCCGAGCGCCCGCCCACAGGAAAGATAACAGCTTCTAAGTAAGGGATTGCGAGAGGAGCAGAATGAGATTTTAAAATTAGTATAACTTAAAAAAAGGAGTCTGCGTCCCCTCTGATGCTGGGAACAAGTCTGGTTTTGGACTGCGGAAATCTTGGCCGAAACTCGGGGTAGACAAAGCTGTGAGCATGGTGGGACGGGCCGTTCAGCTAAAAGATAAGTAGCACGTAACTCCTAGCACAGGAGTTTTACATTTGCTTTTTTCTGCGCGGCTGATTTTAATCATATTTCTGACACAGTAAGCTCATTCTCCTCCCCCTGCCTCCCAGCCCCTCTCTGCGTCACCTCTCCAGGAGGAGCTGCCTTCCCTCTCGCTCCCTGCACTGCCAGCCAGCAGCAGTCCGGCGGCGGTGGTGGCGACGGCACCGGACAGCCACCGGCTGCCCCTCCCGCAGTGCCACGAACCGTGTCCGTCTGTCCATCCCCTGTCCTTCTAGGTCCTCTGCCGTGCCCAAAAGGACAAGCAGGAGAACACGTCTCACGCACCTTCCGATGTACCTGGACTGGTCCTTTGCTAAGGATCTCCCTTGCTTTTTTTCAATCTTGCGACGCCTCATCTTGCCATCGAGCAAAATTCCCAATGATTTTAGGAGTAAAGTGAAACGTTCCAAAAGAACGATAGCAAACAGCATACTATGGTGCTTTGAAAAATACTGAACCGCTTCAGGAACAGTCAGTGCTGGAGACGAAATCGGAGACGACTTGGGGAAGGCGCAGAGCTGCCCGCGTGGAAAACGCCTTCCCTTGCGAAGCACGCAGGTAGTTATGCCCTGCACGGGATGATTTTTCCATCCGATGAGAATTAAATAATTTTTTCCACACTGTCGCCATCTCACAAAAGACTTTAAAGAAATCAAAATCACAGATTTTCACCAAAAAGGAATTTTTTGCAGAATCGGGCTGGCAGCAGTCACCACCAGGACGCTGTTGGGGACCCCGTCTGTGTGCAGTTTCACCGCTGCTGGGGAGACGAACCCTTGGCCACGCGAAGCGGCCGAAGCACGGGCCCAGAGGCCGCCTGCAGCCCCGCAGACCTCCGCTTGCCTTCCCGGGTCGTCTGCACAGGTCTCTTCAGCTGGCTGGGCGCACGTCTCCTGGCTTGGGAAGCGGGTTTTCCTGTCCCCCCCGAAAGAGAAGGCTGCTGGCGGAGCGACGTTGCTGCTTCCCGACACCCAGCTTCCAGTCTGACAAACACCAGATAAACCCAGCTTTTGCTGGCAGGAAAATGGTATTTTCCACTTCTGAAGAACTACTGGCAATGCCTTGGGATATAATAGCAAAAGGGGTTTGGGGTTTATTCTTATTTCATAGCAGTCCCGACTCCTTGCCACGAGCGGTGTGTGACTGCCCCGCGGACTGAGCCTTCCGACGTGCTGAGTGCTTATGCGAAGGACGTTGCCTACCCGTGTCTTCCTGGGGATCTTGAGGAACAACATTTCTTTCTTCAGCCAAAGGCTGGGTCAGCATTAGTGTATATTATTTACCATAACAAATTTAAAACACAGCCACTGAAACGTTTTCATATTTGGCAGGTATCTGCAATGAAAAAATAATATATTCTGGCCCAAGCTCAAACTGTTTGAGTCAGTAAGTGCTTTCAGTGCCACACAAGATCACAGCACCCCAGCACGGCGGGGG
>VZSC01004608.1:412441-428909 GCA_013398225.1 Steatornis caripensis
CCCAGCACTCCAGTTTAACTGGAAACTCACATTTCCAGTTAATGTTCCCTCTTCACGCTAAACTGCTGCTACTGTTCCACCTCACGGAGCTGCCCATGCTCTGCCCTCCTGGCTGCTCGGAAAGGTGTTTGCCGGAGCAGAGGAACTCCCGTTGCCAGGAGGACGGTGGCACAGGGCTCCCCCGCTCCAGGGGATCTGCTCGCTCCCCGGGACTGCTGAAGTGGTGGCACATTCCCACCTTAAACCTTCGTCCCTCAAAAAACCAGCATCTTACAACAGAGGAACACTGTCAGAAAACATCTGGTCCACACACCTGGAGGAAGGTTTGTGGCCGATGCGTGATGAGTTCCTGCAGACCCCGTGCCTCTCCTGGCAGACGGACCGGGACAGAGACGTGCTGCATGTCACAGCAGCACGAAGGGGGGTGATTTTAGGTGCCTGTCCTTTGTTTCCGAGAAGGGGAATGCGGCAGATCCAGGGGGAACCCTCCAGGTTAAGGGGCAGCACTGACCCTGCTCACAGTTTGCGTCTCGCTCACCTCCTCCGTGGTGCTTTTTCAGAAAAATAAAATGTTTAAGCAGCAACGCACTGAGGGGGGAAAGCTCTCTCCTTTCTCCTGAGAAAAGCAAGCTGTGTCTCAGGGATGGCATCTGCTTACTTGCTAAAGCGCGCTGAGTAATGGGGGGACCGCGGTGACTCAAAGCCTCTTCCCCTTTTCCTGCTCACAATCACCCTGCCAAGGGCCTTTGAAAACAAACAAAGTGCATTTCAGTTCCTCAGGCAACCCTCTTTTACGTTTCTGAAACCGAGTGACTCATCTCCAAACAAGCCGAGAGGAGAAACAAATCAAATCTCACATCAGAGCGAAGCGTGGGGCCCTAGTCCCAACTGCCCCGGCAGCCCCACGCCGCCCTCCACAGCGGCACCGATGGGGCAGGCGCTGCCCGGCCCCGGCCACGCGCCCCACGGCCCTCGCACGCCGTCCGTCACCGACCGTCTTGCTGGCCAGACTCAAAGCTGCACAGAGGCAGAAAGGGACCCCGCGCCAGCGCCTGCTGCCCTTGGCAGTCGCTCACACATGTTCCGGGAGATCACAGAGGATGCTCTCCGCTCCAGCCTCCTCCCCGGCACGGTGCTGGCCCTGCGCTGCGGCCGGAGCGACGGGCAGCTTCGCGTCCTCTCCAGGAGCACGCAGGAGTCCCAGGGCAGCGCAGTGAAGAAATTGCTCGCAGCCCTCTGGAGAGGCACAGCAGGAGCACGCATCAACCCTGCTCTTGGGGCTGCCCACCGCCAACGCAGCGCCTCTGCGGCTCTTCAGCCAAGCCCAGCTCAGCGCTGAACATCCAAGCAAAGTACATGCAGCGACACGCAGGTGCTGGGCAGCACTGCTGGGTGGCGTTTACCTTGCACTTCAAACCTCTCTCACACACTGCTCCCATTGGCAGACCAGCACCGTGCGCTACGGACACACCACCCCTTCGTCTGTCTGGTCTTCTCCACTGGGCCCATGGTGCTGACGCATTCTGGGCAGACACACAGCGCTGGTCCTGGTCCCTCTGTGCTGACAGCCCCCGGCTCAGGGAGGGCTGAGGGGAAAGGGAAGAGCAGAGAAAACATACCGGCAGGGCTCTCCTTTTCTCCTGCTGGTTTCTGTGGAGGGAAAGCAGAAAATCCTCATCTTCCATCCTCAGACCCCAGAGAGCCGCTCCCTTGCTCCTCCATGGCGATCCAGTCCTTGGTCGATCCCCGCCTCTGCCCTTCCAGTCCCAGAGCTGCCACCCTCTTGACAGGCATCCCAGTTCCCAAAAGTATCTCCAGTGTCCGCAGAGGGGCTCCCCGTCGCACACCAGAGCAGATCCCGGCCTCGCTGACACTTCCCAGGAGCAGCGCTGGTCCGTAACGGAGCTGGGGCTCCGCCGGCACTGCTCGTCCCCACCACCCTGCACAACTCTGGCCCACGCCCTCAGCCCTGGATTCAGGGCACAGCACCATCCTGAAGGACCGCAACCCTGAGACACCTTTGGCATAGCTCGTTCATGCCAAGCAGCTGCTGCTTGGTTGCTACACTACCTGTCAAACGACGCTCGCTGCTTCCTCGGCGTCGTTGTCTCCGCGGGGTGGGCTCGCCTTCCCACGCACACTCAGGCCCTGTGCTTCCTTGCAGACACCCAGGCTCTGCTCTAGCCATTTCTCCTATTCTTTGTACAACAACTTTGTTTCTAGCTGTTTCGAAAGGAAACCAAGACTGTTGTGATGTTACGGGGCTGATTTTGCATTAAAATAATTGGACAGACGGGCACAGACTTTGGAAGGATTTGTATGGATTTAATGAAGAGAGAACCGGGTTCTTACGTGATCCGGCTGAAAAGGCATCATGAGGATGTTCCCGCAAACTGGTCTCACCTCGACAAGTTCATACGTTGCGATACGGACTCGCTTTGTGAGAGCGCACAAACCCTCCCTGAGACTGTGATGGAATCTGCTGCGTGATTTCAAAGCGCCGCGCTCTGCATTTTTTGAGTAAGGTTTTGTATTGAGTAAGGTTTTGTATTGAGTAAGGTTTTGTATTGTCACACTTCAATGTATAGACAATCCACACAAGCTATTTTAAGTAGCTGGTCCTTTGTACTACCAACCTTTCCATTTGACAAGTAGCTGGTAAACCATGCAATGACTCAGGCTAACGGCTTGAGTACCCGGCTGAGTATCACCCTGTGTCTCAGCATAGCTGCAAATCTATTCCCGTGCTCTTCTCTGCTTCCCCAACAAAACCAGAATTGTTTCAGAATACCAAGGTATGAAGCATAGGGCTGATGTTGAAGAAGTCTTGAACAACAAGCCTCTTGCTGAGGGTTGAAATTGTCCTGAAAGTTTAGATTCCAACACCTACATAACCCTAGTTTCCATGATTTCATGTTAGATTGTCAAACAATGCAAAGTGTAAGATAACGATCCCAAGCAATGACTCTGGGCGACTCCTTCACAGCCACTAAATTTCTGGCACCTCTCCCTTAACTTACCAACAAAATCAGAAAGGTGTTTTGCGATGAATCAAACGCAGCTTCAGCTGCATGAGCAGCTGTCCAGAAATACGCCAAGTATCTGTACAGCTCGTTTTTAAACAAAAACATACCAAGGACTCAGTAGTACATTTAAGGAAAATACCAGTTGGAGGGAAAAATATCCGAAAAATATCGGTGCAGTACAGAGATGGGCCTGTTTCCATAGAACGCGGCCAAAGGGGGTGGGGGCGTGTGTGAACGCTTACAGGGACATTTTGTGTGCACAGAAGACGACACCAAGCTAGGCAGATCGCGTGCAGTGCCACACAGGGCTCGGCGTCCCCCGGCGCGAGCGGAAGAGCTGCGCCCATCGGTGGCAGGGAAGGATCCCGAAAGCCGCGCGCTCGACTGCGTGCAGCCGCGTGGGTGTACTCCGAGGGCGTGCTGACCCTCCGCCACACCACGATTTCACCGCAGCCGCGTCCTCACCGCCCTTGGCGCAGGGGTGTCAGAAGGAGAACACCAGGTTTGTGATAAGGAGGACAAAGCGTAGGTCAATGCGTTTCACAGCAGAACTGCCGTGCTAGAGGGGATTTCTGCTACCTCTTACCGGGGCAGCTTAGCAGCTCTGTATGCCCCATGTATAGTTTTATACATGACACACAATAACATATAAAACTGCTTGTTCGTAACAGAAGATCCTCAGACAACGGCAGTGCCGCTGAGTTCTAGCATCCCATTCGTATTTGTCTCATTAAAAGATAATTTTCATCTGCGTCCATCTTATTTGTTCTTCAAAATAATCTCAAAATCTTTGAAAGAAAGTAGATTTAAGCATTACAGCCCTCCCCACTACGAAAACTCAGCTGAGCATCAATTTCGTATCACTCTTTCCCATAATTTTGCTGGCACCCAGACACCAGTCAGACCGAACCCCTCCGGCAGTGCAGCTCTCTCAGGTCTGGCTTCTCCGCCGTTGCAGCCCAGCCCAGAGGAGAATGAGACCAACCTGGTTAACGCCGACGCGTGCTGCTGGGCTGTGCCATCGCCACCACAGACCGGCACAGGCTGCGTCGCGCACCCCACTCCCACGGCAGCGGTCCCTTCACCCACGAGAGGGCCAGACATCCCACCACACCGACTTTCACCCCACTGCGATTTGTTCCCTGTCTTGCTGGAAACGGATTTCCAAACGGCGAAGGCAGGCGCTCGTGTTAGGGCAGTGCTGGGAAACAGGCGTGCTTCTCAAAGGGCATTCCCCGGCACCAGGGGCGCCTGCAGTTCCAGCAAATGTGCCCGGCACCGAGCACTTTGAAGAAAATCTTTCAGCGCGTCGATACCCGTCACCTTTGGGGTGCAGAAGGCAGCCCGCCTTCCCCTCAGGCGCTTTGCTGAAAGGCTTAGCATGAAATGGGAGAATAACACATTCGTAGGACACGTACCAGGTCTGGAACCAGGGGTTACTAAAGTACTATAAACACACTTAAACACAAAGTCCATTGCAATGCTTTGGAATGTCATTTGCAAAAAAAACCCCAACCTTTATAAACATAGCGCAAGGAAAAATCCCAGCTTCTTTTGGTTTCCTTTACATTTACTTCGAGCCCAGATTCTAGTCATACAGCAGAGCTACACTCATGCTGGTATTAAGGATAGCAATATCTAAAGTAAATTCTCTAGTATTCAAGTGAGAGAACCTTAAAATGCAGTCCCTTTCTTCCAGCCTCCAAAGAAAGGCCGGTCCTCAAACTGCGAGGAACTGAGCTACGACTTCAGCTCGCAGCACGGCAGGGACAGGCAACACCCGCTACGGCGCTCGGAGAGGAGTCGCCTCCTTACGAATAAAAGAGCAGCGGTTCGTGTCTCAGCAAGGCTTTAGATTGAGCTCACTTAACCAACCGTAAAATGCACGGGAAACGATGGGAAGCTTTCCTGGGAGCAGAGCTCACACAAAGCTACTCACTTCCGAAGCGTCCATCCTTCTAAGGCTGAGATGCGTGCGGGGCTCCTGCCCGCGCTCACGTTACCGGGGCAGAAGGAACAAGCGAGGAGCCCTCCTCTGCAGGACCCGGATCTGTACCTTCAGGGACTCGTCAGCTCGCTCTTCTCCTTCCTGCCGGGTTGGTGCCGATGACCCCTGCGGACTCCTGTGCGTTGGTTCACCTGAACGCGAGAAAACAAAGAATTAGCCCTTTCTCTCTTAGACCCAAGTCCTCCACCAAGCAGTTTCCCCTGCACACCTCTCCCCACGCGAAAGCCCTCGGCGTTTTGCTGCACGCCAAGCACCATGCCTGCCGCCGAGCTGGGGCGCAGCGGAGGGGGCCCGCGCCTGCCCCGAGAGCGCCCGGGGCGAGCTGCTCCTTCCACATGCTCTGGAAACGGGGACCTCCGGGGAAGCAGGAATTTCTCAGGCTGCTGGAGGCACAGTATTTTGCTCTCCTGGGCGACGGACACCCCGCGGCGGTGGCTGGGGGATGGCAGCCGATGCGTGCGGACGAGCTGTGGCTGTTCTGCTGGGGCCCCGGCCAGAGCCACCGCTTGCTTCCAGCAGCCAGCACCAGAGCTGGCGACTGAAACTTCCTTGAAAGGTCCGCTCACCGAAAAGGGAGAGCGCACTTACGATCCCACCGCCTGCTGCAGAAGGACCAAACTCACAAGTAANGTGGCTGTTCTGCTGGGGACCCGGCCAGAGCCATCGCTTGCTTCCAGCAGCCAGCACCAGAGCTGGCGACTGAAACTTCCTTGAAAGGTCCGCTCACCGAAAAGGGAGAGCGCACTTACGATCCCACCGCCTGCTGCAGAAGGACCAAACTCACAAGTAATTGCCTATAATACAATGGTCTTTTCAAGAAAAAAATAGAAGCCCACGGTACCCTTCAAAGCCGTGGAAGTCTCGATCCTGTTTGGCAGTGGCGTGGTACATTGCACTTTGACATGCCTTAAAACTGAATGAAGACTGACTTAAATCCGTAGGCTATGGCTATGTTAGGGGATTTTCAAGGAAGCAAAGAAATCAGAATTGAAGCCCTGCATGTGAGAAGGTCTCGCTCACATGTACATCCCTGAAAACCTGAACAGCTGGAAGAGCGGGATCCAGGGACTTTTCACGAAAGGGAGCTCAGGCAGAGCTCACAGCAGCACAGCTGCACGAACAACGTGCTGAGGCCAAGAGCAGGCTCTCCTCCTTACAGGCACAAGACGTCAACTCCTTATCTCAGGAGGGTCGCTCCCCATCGTGGGAGAGAAGCTGCCATGTCCCCGACAGGGAGGCACAAGGGTACTCAGAACGCTCTGGGTTCAGCACCGGTGCTTACTAGCTGTTCGTGGCCTTTACTGGAACAAGGTTCAACACAGCCATAAGCAGAAGCTGGATGTTTCACGCATCGCCGTGCCCGCTATACACCGGGAAGAGCACATGCAAGGAGCAATGGCAAGGCAGAGCTGTGCACCATCGCTGCGTGCCACTCCAGCACAGGAGTCCCGGAGGCATGCAGGATGCCCCTCCAGACGTGACTTACTGCCCCGGCTGGCAGCGCGTCGGCCAGCAGCAGCAACGGGAAGCCGAGGAAGCGGTGGCCAGCAGGAACGTGTCCTTGCCCAGCGCCTGCAGACCCCAGTGCCCCGTCCTCAGTGGCGGCAGCCCCGTCCCGGCAGCCCGCAGCCCCAGCCGGGCGAGGGGCTGTGGGGCATGCGCTGCGGAACAGCTTTGGTTCGTGTTCGAAACCTCCAGTGCCCACGAGTTACCTGAAACAGCCCCCAGCCCTTTTCCCTTCACAAAATGAACACCAAAAAAAAATAGTTTTACACTCCACGGGAACACAATGGCAGAGTGTGCTTAATTTATTAAAATCACCACGTCTTTCCGAAAGTATACCGGTATGTAAAATGTGCATACAAAATACAACATTCAAACAAATTATTTACATCCAGGGCAGCTGCATTATCAAGCAATAACTTTAGCAATAGTTTTAAAAATAACTTGCCGCAGTGTACACTAGATTAGGTATTTCACAACATGAAGGCTGAATTTTAGCATCGTACTGCTATATTAAGTTCTAAAATATTACAGTACTTCCAGATAAAATATTAATGCTTCTTTAAAAAACAGACAACTCAAACTAGTTTGTAGACGGACAAAACACCACACATATCTCTTTGGGCACTGAAAACCACAGCAGATTTAGACACAAACGTAATAGCTACATTCAAAATACATTCAGTCTATTTATGCCAAAAATACATTCAGAGCCTTTGGTTACAACTTATTGCACACTTCGTATATTCTGGAGAAATACGTTGTACCTCTTAATGCTCATCTTCCCGTACGTTCATAAACTGCGCTGCCCCTTAAAGCAGAACACGCACGTCTCTCCCTAAAAGCTTCACCCGGATCGGGGTACCACAGCACGTCGGGCTCATCCCTGCCACACCGTTTGGAATCACGGCGACGCAGCGGGCGCTGCCACGCTAAGGGCGGTCCGATTCGCAGGAGACGACTGGCTCCCGTGCGGCTGCTGGCAGCACCCACGCGCGGTGGCGAGGGGCTCAGCACGCAGGCCAAGGAATTTTTGAGCCAGAATCTTTATGAGCGTGCACCGCTACACCAAAACGCGCTCTTGCATTTGTACCTGCAGACCGCGAGCCACGCGACAGAGCGCGTTCCCACCCGTCCTCACAACCAGGCCTGCTGCACGGGAGCCCTGCGCAAGCCCTGCCTGCCACGGGCAAGAGTCCTGGTGCTAAACGCGTCCGTGCAGAGGTGAGGCAGTTCCTAAGATACTGTCCTCAACGGCAACGAACGAAACACAAAAACTTCCTTCCCACCAGCGAGGATGTGCTGGGGACATCCCTGAGCCCATCGACGGTCACAGGAGAGCCCGGCAGGCAGGGACCGCGAGCACATCTTGCTCCGTTCCACGTCAAGACCCGTTGTAGGGACTAGACATATTTCTAAACAAGTTTGTTTATAATTCCTGAATCTATTACCAAAAAAAGAAAAGACATAACAGCGACCAAAAAATTACAGGATCCACCACAGAGTTACGCGAGGGAATGATCTTGGTTAAGTGCAAATGACTACGAAAGCAGCAAAGTGCAAGAGAGATTGCAGTCTGAATTTCTCAAGGGGTATTTGGGGGAGCAGTCAGGGAAACAAAAATAAAAATTATGTGCTAGAGAAAATGTTAATTAACTTTCCCTTTCAGTTCATATTCCATGCATTAAGTTTAGGCTGATACTAGAAGTGAATTTTAACAATTAGTAACTCCTCCAAACCAGAAGCATCGGTTAGGAGAGGCTGAGCGTGGTGACTGGTCTCGGGCATCCTCGAGCCTGGAGATTTTTACGAGCTTAAGAACTTGTGCTTTAAAAGAAGATTAGTGGGAACATGAGTAACCTCTCCCTAAAACCACAGAGTGTCTCAGCATAACCTCTGCTCTTAAATTTGAACAGGACAGATCCAGATTGAGGGAAAAGGCCACTAAAACAAGGGGCGTTTGTTTGGGGTTTTTTTAAAGGAGCGTAGAGTTTACAAACATCTTAACGCCCAGTACAACATCATCAGCCCCTTGGCTCAGTTAAGTTTAACTCTAGCTTGCTAAACCAAACATTACCTCTGAACAGCACAAGAAAAAAGACGACCAGTGCAAAAATACTGAGCTAGGTGAAAAGCCAGGGCAAAGAGCCTGTAACGGCCCACGCCATGAGATACGCACGGGAAGGATTTAAAGCATTCCCAGGGCTGGAGCTGTGACCCGGGACAGGCGCGGCCGACTCAGACCGGCGTCCGGCCACGCAGAGCGCCGTCCCAGCCCAGCACCAACAGGGTCTTTCTCAAGTTCCAGGGTTGTTCAACAATTTTGAGAGACTCCAGGAGCGAAACTGGAAAAACACAGCCCCCAAATCCACCACCGCGTGGAAACAGGAAGTAGCATTGACAACTAAGAAGGTGGTCCTGACGGTGGTTACACTGGCATCTGAAGCAAGATCAATCCAAAAAAAGCACGGAGAGCAGGCTGCACCCGGAGCAGAGCGCAGCAGAGCCGCAGAGGAACGCGGGCTCCTGCGATGAGCTCCCCCCGCGCGCCCTGCCCAATTCCGCGACACCGCGGTGTGAACGAAAACCGGGCGTGCTGTGGCGTCAGGCCACCGTAACGGCCTCACGAAGGTGGGGACCGCGTTTATTTCACCAGACACAACGCGCACAGACCGTGCCTTGGTCCCGGAGCAGGGGAGGGCGTCAAGGAACACCGGAGCAGCTGCTGGCAGCGCAGCCAGGAGCAGGCAGCACCGTCCCTGCTCACCAGTTAGCTACCCCATTACCCAGTAAACCTGCCCATACGCGTCTCCCAGCTCTACCTCGAGAGCGGGTCACCAAAAAGCACATTTCTTTTAATCTCACAGCGCAACTTCAGTCTAGCACGGTTCCTGACCCAGAGGAGCTTCTGCACAGACACCAAATCCCTCCACCACGCAATCCAATTCAGAGCGGAAGAAGCCCCATGAGCAGTTATCAGAGCGACTGCAAGGGCACAGATACTTTCAAAGGATAGAAAGAGCACAGGACTGAATTTAAAATGGAAGATAAATTCCTAGAGAGCGCTCCGATCACTCTGTCCGTGAAGAATGCCTCCGTTTTAGGCATGAAAATTAACATGTTTTACAAGTGGTGTAAGAGAAGCTAACGGCGTCCCCTGGTCAACCTGCATGTTGTACGGCAACTGATCAAGCTGCCGCTAACGAGCCTTAATGCATCGAGACAGCTGCAAACATCCCGCGCTTTGCTACCGAGACAGATCCTTTACACCGCGCAGCAGACGCCGCTCTTCCCTCCGCTGCCCCTGAACAACGGTGAACCTGCTCAGCCACGGACCGTACTGCTAACGCAGCAGAGCCCGCGCCTGCTGCCAGAGCAGGGGCGGCTCTGCTTGGGATGAACTTGATTCTGTTGCCGCCCCCTTTTGAAACTACAGTACTTCTTGTTTTAAAAATTATTTCCTTCTGTTATTTTAAACAGCTCCTTGTGTTTCATGATTTGTGACTCCAGCCTGGGTAGGCAGCGCTGTGCTGTGCAACTGCGTCACGCTGCGAGGAGCGGACGTGCAGAAAGACGCCGGAGCCACTTTCGGGGTTCCTCAGGCTCCTCGTTCCCGGGTAAGCCGTACCGGCAGGTCACCCCGTAAGACAGCTCCGTCACTTCAGTGGGCTTCACTCTTTGATGTGTTCTCCTTGTTGTTACTTGTTCTAAAGCACTGGGTTTAATGCACGTTACAACACGCTACTCTGGGTTTTCACAAACATTTGGTCCTTTTTTCTCAGGAGAAGAGCTAACTGGGTCTGTAAGCGCCGGGAGCTCTGGACAGACGGACCGATGCCTTTTGGGCACGTTCCCGAGTGCTAAAGCAATTCTGAAAAGTTCATCTCACCTGCACAGTTTAAATACTTTTGAAGAAACAGGCCTAAATCAGCACACTGTTTAAATTACTTTTACTCCACTACCACTGATTTCAGACACCTGATTCTGCAAGTTCACCTAGAGTTGATTTCAATGGATAAAGCATTTCCTTTTCCCACTTCTAAAAAAAAAAAAAAAATTCTTAGTTTGTTCCTTTGTAACATAAGGATTTTTTTCAAGTTACGTTCTACAAGAACAAATGCTGGATCGTATGTTTGCAAACCTTTTGATACCGAAGCAAGCATCGCGCTTCGGATCATACAGCTGCAACGATTACCCCTCACACAGCTCAGGAAGCACGCATCTGTTGAGCTCCCCGGTGTAGTTTATGCAGTTGAAGCACATAACAAATCTACAAGATGACTTTGTATCTCAGAAAGCATACTGGAGAAAAATCTACCAGCAACGCAGCAGAAATATTCTCCACCGTTGAGCTAACAGACCGTGCAAAGACTTACCCCATTTAACACAAGCAGGCGTGACTCGAGGTCACGCAAACAGGTACGCTGCATCAGAGCCTATTTACGGGGCAATTAACATCCATAAAGAGCCCACGGTGCCCGGCGTGTCTCAGGACGGAACACGGAGCACTGATGCTACTGACCGTCCCACTCAGCAGGAGTTCAACCCATTCTTCCACACCAGAGCCCCAGTTCAAGAGGTTTCATGTCAAAGACCGACCTCAAATCCCGTAATTAGCTAACAGCTTACTTGCACGGAGCTGCGTGTGCTACATCAAATTTTTGCAAAGCTTTGTTACTCTGGCGACATCTCTGGGCTTAATTTCCATGGGCTGCCTGGATTAAGAAATGTTTAAAGAACCACATTATTACGAAGTGTGTAATTTTGGCTATTAAAAATATTAGAATGCTACATTCAAACGTACGGACCACGGAGTGGGGCAGAATTCACACAATGCCAGAACATCAGTGAAGTTTGAATAAACACCCCCCTCTCCATAGCTTGCAGTATTACAGAAATATAATTAGAGATGTCAACGCTTTTCACTGACCCGGTGCTATTACGGAAATCCGTATGAAACCCCCGAATAGGCCGATTGGCTTCATGCAAGGACACCCGCGCTCTCAATTTTCATTTTAACAGGTCCCTAGGCCGCGACAGACGACAGCAAACAGCGACCCAGTCCGCAGCGCAGGTACGTTTGAAACGTTAAGTGCCAAAATCTAAGGTGGCAGAAAGCACATCAATCTCCCGGAATCACGGGCACTGCCCCAGCGCACAGCCTCGAGCCGGAGCTCTGCCGCTCCCGAACGCTGCAGTGGCAGCTCCCGGTCACACGGGCGTCCCCCAAAGGCTCCGACACAGAGAGGCGGGCTACGCGGCACGTCACTGCAACGAGAAACCAGCCTTCCTGCCAGGTTTCAACTGTTTTCCAAGAATTAATTTTGTTAAAGCTTTCCCCTAAAACATCAAAAGGCACTAAAAAAAGCATTACCAGTGACAGATTGGCAAGATGCTGTTTAAAAATATATATTTTCTCAGTTTAGGTAGAATTTCTCCCATTCCATCCCTACTTATCTACCAGAAAAGTGTCGCCTCTATTATTTTTCCTACCGTTAAAAAGAAAAAACGTCCCTTGATCGATACGTTCGATGAACAGAGTAAAGTAACTCCAGATCCTAACTACAATATTGCGTATGAAATCAAGACAATAAAAATAAAAGTTAATAAAAACCTGACTAGATGCTTTTGTTCACAATATACATGCTTAGTGGAATTTTCACCCTTTTTATTTCCTTAGGTAATGATAAATATAGAATCCAAAAACGCATTTTACTGACAGCTTCTTTTCAGGTTCCTGCGTAAAAACATGTAAAAAGCTGGATTAAATTTGTTCTTTTACTTGGTTTGAGGATAAAACACGTGGTTTCTCTTGCAGACAGGCTTTAACCAATGCCAGCTCTTTCCAGTACGTCTGGGGGCCAACTAGGACAAAAAGCACAACAGCGAAAGGTATCGTCACGCTGTCGTCGTCACGGTAAGCCCCTTTCCGCCATTAGCCTAGTGTCTGATTTACTTCAGAAAACCGCAGCAAGCCATTGACTCGCTGTGTAAAACACGAACTACGAGTCAAAGCCGCCCCTTCCAGCAGCCAAATACGAAGCGCGCTGGCTTGGGCGCTTCAATACCGAACCACGTCACGTGAGGTAGACGGAAAATAAAAGTGATATCACATGTTAAAAGATGAACAGAAGAATTCATTCCCCTCTCTTCCTCCCAGGAGCCCCGTCAGGCTTTGGCGTCCTCCGGCACAGAGAGCTGCGAAATCGTCTTCTTGATCCGCAGCGCGGTCAGCCGCGCGGCGCCGTTGGCGTGCCAGCACTCGCGCATGACCCTGCCCATGACTCGCAGCGCCTGCAAATCAGAAATTAAAAGCAAGGCTCAAGAATAAAACCGTCACCTCCCGCTTTTGATTTTTGAAGTGCAATACTGGAAGGTAAAGTGTAGCTCTCCGAAACGGTAATACAACAGCAGTATCGTAAATTAAGACCTACGTTCCAGAGAGCTCAGCATCTGGTGCAAAGACAGTTTTCTCTGTATCGATCTGGGAGCTGAAGAAGACATAGACACCCGAACGACGTTTAAATTCAGGGCGGGCTGGACATCCAGCCCCCTCTGGCCCACTGAAAAATTCTGCCCTAATTCAAATATGCTGGAATAATAAATAAATAAATAAAAACGAACTGGGAAACTGCTTTTACCTCGCAGCTTTGCCACTGGTTTGGAATATTTGGTCTGAGCTTCTGCTCACAAACTACCCTTCTCATATCTTCTATTGAAGGATCAGAAGGCACAACGTCGTAGTAAGGCAGCTGGTATTCCTCGGTGATTCCTAGGAAAGATTTATTGCGTAGGTAACACAGAATCCTAAGCAGCTGCTCCAGAATCAACTCCAATTGTTTGTTTTAACAGGCAATGAGAGAGAACAGAGGAGCATTTGGGGCCACGTGGAACAACTGCTCCACAACGGACTTCTGCCTCCACACACAGCCGAGATAACTGAGAGTGCAGGGGCAGGGACACGGGTCCTTTAACTGATTCTGGTTTATTTAAGATAAAGGTGGTCTGGGTTGCAAAATGAAAAGGCCAGAAACCTCACCTCCGATGGAGCACCTTCGGGCTATCTCCCAGTACACCAGCCCGAGAGAGTATATGTCCGCACGCTTGAAGGACTCGAAGATGCTCGTGTTCATCACATCATCAAGTATCTCAGGAGCCATATACCTTTAAAGCACACAAGGGTCAATTTGCTAGTGGGAGTTTGTACAAAAGACCGCAGCTGCGCTGCTGCGTGCCAGGGAGCAGCTGGTGCTGCTGGGAAAAAGGGGAAAAAAACGGGAACTCCTTTCGGGAGCGACCCCGAGCGGAAGCAAGAGAGTTGGCCCGGGTGGCCAATTTAACGCTGCGGCTGCCTACGCCCGCATGCATCACCGTGATTCCTCACGGCACCAGCAGCGATGCCCTGACTATGCCCAGAAGCAGACAGAGTGACCGACGCGCGACGCCCATGCCGCAGAGCTGCGCTCCGCGTGGGCGGCGAGCGCCGGGGATGGGGTGCTGGGTCTGCTGCCAACACTCGACAGACGCCAGAAGCAGAGGAGGAAGGCACGGATGGCGGAAAGGGCCGAGAGAAGCCGTCCCCGTGGCGCGAGCCCGGCCGGCCGTCGGCAGCCCGCTCTCACCCACCTCCGGGTCCCCACCCGCGGGTTCTGGGGAATGTCGATGGTGTTCAGCACCGAGTCGTGCTTCACCGCGAGGCCCAGGTCCGCGATGGCGCAGCTTTCGTTCCTCTTCACTAGGATGTTTTTAGATTTCAGATCTCGGTGCGCGATTGCTGGCTTGCCTGTTCACAGAAAGAGAAAGCGCTGTCAATTTTAAAAACAACACTATGAATTTTAACATTAACGAGCAAGGAACCAAACCCAGTTTCATTCACCTTTGTTACTGCGCCCTGCGAGAAACGTTAAAGCCTATTTTGCACCAAGTAAAGCTCTGCTAGATGCGGTCAAATTAAAAAAAAAAAAAACACCTCGGGGGTGTTTTTGTTCCGGTAACTGTATTTCAGGAATAAAACATGAGAAACTGTGAGTTCACCCTCCAAATTAATTTAGAAAATCCTTCACTAGGGCTCCCCTTTAGCACAGCTGCTCCCACAGACAGCCACGCCGAGACGCGGAAGGAGGCGCAGGCAGGGAAAGCAGGAAGACAACATTCCCGTTCTCCGTGGGCGCCGTGTCACAGCGTGCTAGGCCAATACTGTTTCTTGCGGTGTAAGTTTGTAAAATGCTTTACTATATCGCGTCACCCATCAACTTTTTCTGCAAACACTGAGGTTGCTTAAAACACCGGACGGACAAGCGGGAGGGAAGCACTTGCCTTGCGTGCCGACGATCTCCATGTGGAGGTGCGCCAGGCCGCTGGCCACCGACAGCGCCAGCTTGACCATGCCCTCCACCGTCACCGTGCCTCTGTTCAGGTAGTCGAACAGGGACCCTTGCTCGTGGTACTCGGAGACAAGCCAGAGCTGAGTCCACGTCCCGTTATCTACCCGGAGGAAGTAAGAGCATTCAGATTTATGAAAAAACCTAGCCAGGAAAAGCCTTCCCTGTTTTGTGGCCGGCTCAGGCGCGCAAACCAACAAGCTTGCCGGCTGCCCCACTGGGAAGGCTCTCGGGACGGCTGCGAGGCTCAGCGTGGCATTTCAGATGGGAGCGGGGGCAGCGAAAGCAATTCCGAGACAGACACCTGGGACGTCACGCACGACTCGCAGCGTACCCTTGTTATCGGCGGCAATAAAGCCCAGGATGTTTTCATGTCTCAGCATAACCGTCTGATAAATTTCTGCCTCCCGAAACCAGGACCGTTCATCTCTGGAGGAGAAGATTTTCACAGCTACGTCTTCCCCGCACCATTTTCCACGCCAGACTTCGCCAAACCGGCCTTTCCCTACGATTTCCTGCAGGACAATAGTCCTTGCGATTGTTCTTTGTACCAGCAGAGGTAAACCTAGTTTAAAAAGAAGAGATGGGCATTTGTGAAACAGCTCACCAGCGATCCATAAATCCCAAAGCTGGATGTTTTCCAGTGAGTGGGGCTCACAGCGCTGCTTTCAAAGCGTACCAAGGGAAAACCCTCTCCCAGCCATCGCCTCCCACAATCGTACTCTTTGGCGTTACCTGCCAGGCGAGCGTACGTCGTGTCTGTCGCTAGGTACGACAAACCTCAGTGCTGAAGCGAGGCGAGGCGAAGACCAGAGGGTCAGGTTTTGGTGGGTGCTGGTGCCGGCCCAGCGCCCATTGGTCTGCCGGGGGCCATCAGGGAACCCCCCGCACTGGGGACAAGCTCCAGGGCTCCTTCAAGAGCCAGAGCCCAGCCTGGGTCACGACAGAAGTTCCGTGCCCTTCGGACAAGGGGGCGGGGGACAGAAACAGAAAAGGCCTGTGGAACTGGCGTGTACGCCACGGCCTGCGCAGGCGGTAAGCCCGGCTTTGCTATTCCGCGTCCAAAGGGCAAAATGCCGGCTGCGGCCGACGCGCAGGAAACCACGGCACGCTGCGGCAACCGTGGCCCGGCAAACGCCAGTGGGGTGCACCTCGCAGCAAAGCCAGCCCTGTCCCATCACCTGCCCGGAGGAATTAAGAGCATTCAGATTTATGTAAAAAATTAGCCGGGAAACGCCTTCCCCACCTTGCGACCCGTACAGCACAGGTACCTCTGCTGTCCCAAACTCCACCTCCCCCATCCCAAATAAACATAAAAACCATAAAAACAACAAAAATAAAAAAGCAGGCCTGAACTACTGAATTCGGTTTGGTATGGACCACAGTTTGTTTCGCAGTCAATCAGTCAATCTGTTCTGGCTGGAATTTTCAAAAAGAAAGATAAATTATCGTAGCAGTTCCATTTTGGTTTGCTAGCCACAAACCCCCGCCTCGCTTGGTTTGATTCTGTACTTGTTTGGAACGCGAGGATTTTTTTTTTTTTTTTTTAA
>VZSC01004609.1:6908-17948 GCA_013398225.1 Steatornis caripensis
GTGGAATAACTCAAAAAATATTTCAAAAGATTACTTGGGCACAAACTGATGACTTGAATAAGCCATCATTGAATACTTTATTTTGGTTTGCTGCACACCACGATATAAAAACAGTATTTTATATACTAAAGTTACAAAAAGATATTGTTTTCGCTCAGGATGTATATTCTAGCCTAGAGCATTTTCAAGTGATTCAAAAAATCTTTAGTCTCACAGATTTATTCACAAAAATTTAGGAACAAAGTTCACAAAGTTAACTATCTGAAAATTCATTTGTATAATTTGCTTTTTTCAAATTTACACATTGGAAATTTTTTAAAAACTCCTCTTGTACACACAGTTAGGCTTCATACTAATTATCAATAGCGTGAGGCAAGGATTCCTGAGAGTACAATCACAGAATGATAGCAAAGGCTGTGAAAATACAGTGATAGGATGATAACAGAAGCTCAGGAATATAAACGCAAATCACAAACCGTCACGGAAAGAATGCAGCCCTGAGAGATCTATTCCATAGCCATAGCTCTATTCCATAGCCATAGCTCTATTCCATAGCTGCTATTCCATAGCAGAAGGAAATAATCCTATATATGGTGAAAACTCAAAGGATAAAAGACAGTTACAACCCCATCATGAGCAAAAGAACAGAAAGACTTACACCAGCAGTCTGTCCCCTGGGCAGGGATTATGAGCCTGATCAAAGCTACTCTTTCTCATTCAGTGGAGAGAGAGAGGTTTACTACATTTTGCAACAGTAACTCAGCAGTCAAATTTAAATTTACTTTAAATATAACTAAGTGAAGTAAACTAATATTTTGAAGAGCTGAATGTGCTTGTGTATGCCTTTTGCTTCAGCCTTCCAGGATACTTACTCGGACTACCAAGTCTGAGTAACCATGGATGCAACAAGTGTGAACATAAGAGCATTTCCTTCAGTGTAACAGAATATACACTGGATTTTTATTAGGTAATTCTAATATTAGAATCCGAACTCAGCTTGCTCTGTTACTCTCACAGCACAAGATTAAGCTCTGAAACAGTATCTTCTTTCATTAAGAATATGAATGATAAAGGTTATTAATACATGTGCCAAAATTGAAAAAGCATCATTAGGAGATGAAGAATATTTTATAAGAGTTTGGGAAACCAAACAGAAAAGGTAGGAACAAACTGTGGGATTAGTACATGTTCTATCACAGATCACTCAAAAACAGGGGCAATGGTGACACATGTAGATTTTGTCTGTCAATTTTCCCAGTAACAGAAGATATACTTGCTAAGAACTTAATTCTGTGGTGCTATATGGATCATAGATACTAATAAAATATGATAGTTATAATAATAGGATTAAAACTTTCATAAGTAATAAGGAAAGAAAGAGCATGGCAGGCTTATCATATGTGTCAGCAGATTTCTTGGCAGCCTTAAGGAAAGCAGTAATTCCAGTAATGAGACTATTGTAACAACTGTCTTTGGCCTGCTAAAACAAGAAGCAAATATCTCAACAGTTTTAAATTATCATAACTCTGTTAAAGTTATTGAGAGAACATTAGTTTGTATTAGCACAGGATCTATCATGCTATTCTGTAATAGTTCAAGACAATTATTAGCATAACTGACACCACAGATAAAACAGTAGTAGCAAAAAATGTTAGTATTTTTGATCTGATATCTTGATACCATGAGATTGAATTGAAGGAGAAGAGATCAAGGAAAAAAAATGCCTTTATGAAATCTTATGGATGCTTTCTGCCTTGGGTATTGCCAGGCAGATAAATGATCCCACGCTAATTCATTAGGTTGTTACAAAGATAAACAAGTCTGGGAAACACTAGAATTTCTCACACACTTAGAAAATTTCACAGTATCATCATCATCTGGAATGATGGATCTTGATCTTTAGGATGCCACAGTTTCGATTGTCTGAAAACAAATGTAAAGTAAGAGATAACATGACCTAGCAAATATCCTATTTGACAAGAACTGCATAACAGGAAGTTACTTGAGATGTCATTTGGAGGATACAGTTAGACCATAGATATCTTTTTCTTCTACCACTGATATGTACCAAAGACTAAATACATAATACTGTAATGCTGCTAATTAGGGCAGACTGTATGGATAGAGAATTATTTACAAATCTTCAATATTTCTAACACATTAACCATTAATACTAACAGTTTCAAACCTTCTATCCATAATACTAGTTATCATTTAATATGTATCAAAATTGCTCTCAGATTTGCACATGACTTTGGAAAGAGTGGATAAAATAGACAATGGCTTTTAGAAAATACAGAAGGAATGACTAAAATTTGTCTATAATAGTTTAGGAGGCACTTGAATCCCATTATGTAGCTAAATTACAGGAAATTGGGTTCAGCCAGGTAGGAAGATGAGAGTTTTCCTGTTCAGATTATTTTACTTGAATACTGAACTAAGTTTTTCTGTGCATGTAACATCAAAAATGATGATGTTTGGTAGGATTAGGAAGCAAAGTTTTTATTTATCTGGTGGCATTTACCTTGAGCACAACGAAAATAGGTTGTTGGATAAATAAGATCATTAGGACCATTGCATAATAAACATACTATTTAAGTACTTCTATATTTTAACATTCTCAGTTGATGTAAAATATTAAATAATGAGATCATGTTTCTGGCATCATCTTCATCAAGATAAAATCTGGGTTGACATTGTTCGTGTTCAGATGGACTTTTCTGTTTGTTCACATCTGGGTGAGGATTGATGCTAGAAAGTTTGGGACATACTTAAGAGGCTACAGTTCAGCCAGGCTAAGATAAGTTGTATTACAATACTAGTGATCAATTTTCATTTTGTCAGCACTGTAGTGCAAAGTGAAGATTATAGAAAAAAACCCCCACAGAGTTACATTCTTCTATAGCAGAGGTACAAATAGGAAAGCATCTGATTTAAAAGTTTGCCAGATCTGTGTCATTGTCTGCGATGTCTGCAGTTCTTTCAACTCGATGTCCGGCTCTGAGCTGTTCCACTGACACATACCTCTTGATCAAGTCAAAACACTTCTAGTTTCACATCTTCTAGTAAAATTTCATATAAATATCTAGCTATATAGTTTACATTAACTTTTAATCAAATTTTTAATCAAATTTTAAAGTGTCTTCTTCATTAAATATACCACAAAACATTAACCTTTAAATTAAAAACAAACTAATAAACAAGCAAGATAATGTCAGTGTAGTAAGCAGGACAGAGTTCTATCAGGAGCAGTATTTTTCCCACAAGTTGTTTTTACCTCACAGCTAGTTTGTTATTATTCATTTTGTTACCTAACACAGATTGCAATGATTTTGAATTAGTTTCTTATATGCTTCCAAGAACTTTGGACAAGAATGTTATAAGGAAAAAAGTAGTTTTAGGAGAGTAAAAACCAGAAGAGAAGAATAGCTAGTCAATAAAACTTCTACTGAATAACTTTGAAATGGTGATGAATGCAATGCTATTATGTTTTGCAGAATTATCCTACAATTTGCATGGGATATTTTCTCCTACGTTATGATTTCCAGAGTTATAGTCGCTTCTAGAATGATTATAGAAGAACAAAAGATTATTTTTAATAGTGATATAACAAAACTGATCTATTTTTTCCTCTGTTAAATACTTGATATTTTTCCCTGTTGAGTGCTAGAAAAGGGATAGTGAGCAGCTATACTGTGCATATAATCTGTTTATTAAACTGATAATCCGCATATCCTGTATAGAAAGGAAATCAACAGCAGACAGCTGTCTGTAATGGGATTTTGCAGATTATACTGAATAACAGACATAAAGATTCCCAGCACGTGTAGTAATTCATAGGATAACATTTGAAACTTTCTTTTTAGCAATTTTGCTGGTTTAGGTAATTAAAAACTCAGTTGTTCATGCAAAACTGTTGTGAAAGACCTACTAGCACTAGTTCTGTCCTCCATATCAGTTAGCCAAGGGAAATACATAGGGCCTGATCCAGTTTACTCTAATTACTAATTACTTTAAATTTACATGTTTCTACTGATTCAGTATTCTGAAATTGTATTACTGTGTCACAATCATATATGATAAAATAGGCTTGTGTGCTGCTAAATAGTGAGGAGCAAAAAATTCATTGTCGTTTACACATTATACAAAACCTACTGAATATACTTCACTTACCAATTTTGCATCTTTCCTACACAAATCAGTGTTTCAGTCATACAGCATAATGTAATGCTGAAACATGGTTGATAACAGAAAACCTAATATTTATTTTATCACTCCCATTTTTAAACTAAGAAAAGTTAACTCCCACGCAAACCGATATGTGACAAGAAAATTAAACCAGATATATACTTTAAATAAAAAAAAATCTTTTCCCATGCAATTATTTATAATAAAAAATAATTATTTATTTAAACCAATATATTTTCAAGCTGTAAATTGTTTATTGCCTTTAACAGATGAGTGTTACCATTTAAATGTAAATGAGTATGGCTTATAAAAAAGCCCAGTGTGATTTACCCACACAAATAGCAGCAATTGTCATGCTTATCATTTGTCATCTGTCAGCACAATACACTATATATACAAACTGTTACGCAACAATACATTTACTCTGGTCAAGTTCTTTTTCACATGAAAACTAATCCATTACAAACAGTAAGCTTAGGTCACAAACCCAAACAATTTTAAGACAAAGAAGTATATAAGCAATTTCTTTGATGAGATATTTTTATTTTGAAATGTAGTTTTCTTATACCTGATTCTGTATTTTAATTTTCTTTGTTTAAAACTCATTTTTGTTTTAAAATATATGATGGAGAAAATGGGTGCTAAGTTCACTCAAGCCATTGTCAAAATCTCATTTATTTAACAGAAGACAGAATATAACTGAAGAAATACATATATTTCTCATACGCTTAAAGGCATTGATAGAAGAAATAAAAATAAAATCAGAGCAGACTCTGTGCAGTGTGTCCAGCCTTCTTTAGTTCCGAGAAGAAATATACTTTTCTAGGCTTAGGGAAAACTAAGCCTTCTCTGAAGAATACTGAGTCTGCTTTTGCTTATAAATGTCAGAAATGGAAGGAAAGCAAGCACAGAATAATTTGTTCTGTGAATAAGCATCTACATGACAGTAAGAGCTTTGCTGCTGTCTAAGAACGTCTTTGCCCAACTTTGCCTAGGTTTAATCTAGAATTGTGCTTTGGGGTTGCTTAAAAATAATTAATTTAAAACATTTTAAAACATATTAATGATTCATATTATAATAACTATACTTTAAAAATCCCCAGAAAATTTCTGACCAGCTTTATTCTTGAATGTCCAGTAGAGTTTTTTATTTCTCCAAAAGTTTTTAACCATGCAAAACTTGCTGTTAATGGCAGAGACACAGATTATGCCCTAATATAATTGTTTCTTTAATGGTTTGTTGCAGCCCAAATGTGTACAAACAGAGTGAAGAGCCTGACATACATACGCTCATGAAAATCCCAGGAGTACTTGCTGCGCTACTGGTACAGTCACTAAATATGCTTCCTGGATTATTCTTGTTACAGAATTACATAAAGCTGTGGGTGACATATGTAACTCTTAAATCCAGGAATTATATGCTGCTTTGGAAAAAAAAAAATGCAAGGTGATACTGGTTCATCATTAATTTATAATTGCTTGTCTGCTTGGGGTCAAAATTCAGGAACAGTTCCAAAATTCTGTATCTATATCAATTTTTCTTAATGTATGCCCCCTGAAAGGAGACTTTATAGTATGAAGGATCTAATGGAAAATTATGCTGTGGCACTGGCCCACGCTTCTTCCATGGTGATACTGATCTGAACAAGCAACTACCATCTTTTCTAACTACAGCATTTTTTCCAAATTTTATCTTTAACTGCCCATGTGGCGTGAATTCATCTTCAACACACTCCATAGTGGTTTAGTCATCCTAAATGAAGCTTTTTATCATTCCGTAACATGTTAGTGAGAACATTAGTCGTATTTCCTTGATGTTTTCTCACAATATATCAACACGCTCCAGTTATATTCTAATATGTTTAGAGAATGGACAGAAGTCCTATGACAGTTTTATTGCAGTTATTGAACCTCATTAACCACAGAATAGAAAATGTAATTGTAGCCTTTGAACAAATGTAGAAATACACAATCTGAATAAATGTTTTCACTACTTGAATGTTTGTGCTAACATTTTGTCCTGGTTTGAGCTAGACCAGAACTAAAACTGATAGAACACAGTGTTCCATCCCGTACACATTGTGCTGAGGGTCCCTCTCCTTTTACGGCCAGGAGCCCTAGGGCACTAATGAGCTTTAATGGCCCTAAGCAGCCTCACCTGGTGCTTCCACTCACTCCCATGGCCCAGCAGACTATTTCAGCCCAGCATGGGGCTTTTGTTGGTGGTTGTAGTGATGTTGCAGGATACTGCTGTCCAGCTCTATCCATCTCCTTGCTCAAGTGTCTGAGGAGGACTCTGGTCAATTCTTTTGCCTTTGATCCTTATCTGTGCGTTCCTGAATGCAGTTCCTGCCTGCTGCTGAGTAGGTCTGGGACTTTCCTGGGGCTTGCCCTGCAGCATCCAGGTGACGCATTTGTCATTGGGGAAGGGGGAGCTCTGTATTGGTTTTATATATATTTGTATATATTTCATTATTATTTTCCTATTATTATAATACCTTATTATTGTAGTTAAATTACAGCTGTTTCAACTTCTTCAACCTGTAAGTCTCTTTCCCTTTTCTCTTCTCCCCCGCCCCTGCTTTGGGGAGGGAGGGCATAAACAAAGAGCATCTGCCATCTGTTTAATAGTCAGCCCAGCTATAAACCGTGACACCTTTTCAACTAATGTACAAAGAGGCATGCAAACCATATTATTTTCACTTTGTACAGCACAGTATCTTCCTGCTTTTGTATTTTCCTGATACATTAGTATTATTTGCTAGTGTGGGTTGTTGGGTTTTTATTCTACATCCGTATCTTTGTTATGTATCATGATTTCATGTATCATCTGGGATCCCAAGAGATATGACAGTTTAGAAAAGTTAATGATCTGTTGCATAATTATCCAGAACTGAATACTGCATATGTTGGCATATTGCAATAAATTTACATATCTGGAAGCTAGGAGAGCCATATGTTTGAGGCTTCTACTTAGAGGTGTATCCTGGTGGAATTTCTTACATTTGCTAATTTATCTCAGAATTCTGATCTTATAGGTAGATTAGACACAGTGCGTTTAGCCTTGTCTCAGTGTATGCTCTTTTGAGTCTTCTGTCTGGTTTTGGGAGGAGTTTTGGTGGAGCCTGGACACTGAGCACACACAATCAGCTGTGAGTTCACAGGATCAAGTTGCACATAAACCAAGTCAGAAGGAGAGATTCAAGTTGCATTGCAGATTTGATGCTTAAGAACTCAATACAGAAAACACTGCACTTGGTGACTTGGCAAGAGTTTGGATCTTCTGAAACAGAAGCAGCTAGGGAAGATGAACAGGCATGTAAATTATCTGAGACACTAGAGTTTGGTTGTCTTCATGAAGTTTCCTCTGCCTGAGCACTTCATATGTGGTCTTTTGAGACACAAATGAAGCATAATGTCTGTTCCCAGCTCTCTTCTCTGTCTCCACAAAACCTCTGCCACAAATATCCTTCCCCAGTATTTGCTTTTTTTGTTTAAAATTTCAGAAGTACACTAGTGCTGGTAAATGTCTAACATACCTTACCTAGCACTGCATCAAATATAGTGCATTTCAACTACAAAATAATATTTAAAACTCTTATTGTAGTTTCAAACTTAAAAAATTTAATTCTTGAGTAAAATAGTCACATTTCAAGATGGAAATCATTAGTAAAATAGTATGTGATTTTTAGCCATAGAGACAAAAGTAGATTTACATGCTCGTGCCTCAAAGTTTCCAGCTAAAAAGAGATACATCTACACTCCTGTTTCTCAGAAGTGAGAGCCTGATTGCTGTTATCTTCCCACTAGTAGCTTGGGACAAAATCAAAATGAAGAGATGCTCAGCATATACCACTCCAAGTTCATCTTTCTCCCAGAAAGAATTCACATTACTGTGTGCCTCATGCCAAAATAAAATATCAAGTTCTCATATGATAGATGAAAGTATTCAGATGTCGTAGATGTCCTTTGTGACTGGTCAAGTAGGCAGCAGCTCTTTTTGAGATAACCAAAAAAGAAGAGACAAAGAAAGAATTTGTTTGCTAAGGATAAGCACCTACCTGTAGCTCCAAATAGGGCTCATGAGATTCTAGCTCCAACTACAAAGCACTCTTTGGGATTTAGTTGTTTAACTATTCCACATAAAACAAAGGATTGGTTCAGTTTATTTCCTTAAAAAAAAAAAAAATCTGCATGAGAGGATAAACTAAGAATTAGTGTGCTTGTGTAGGATTGGGGAAATGTGGTTCCTCTGTCTTACCAGCTTACATCTCACCTCATCTGGGACAATATTGTGGCTGCCCGTGTGGACATGTCGTCTGGGCTTCTCTTTAAACTTTTTTTGCCTCTGTGCTGTCAAGAGCGGAGACCAAGAGTGGGCATACAAGCACACTTCATTTATCTCTGGAATTCTAAAGGAATTGAACTTACTCTCCTGGTTTCTATTGCAGGAGAATACCTTTGTCACAATGCACTGTGGGTGTGCAAGCTGAATATTTCCAGTACTGACCTTATGTAAATTTTTAGGGACATTTTGGAATATTTGTACATTTACTATGCAAGAAGTTACCTACTTTTCTTATATACTTCTAATGAAACCACCAAACGTAGGTTGTTAGATTTTCTTTTCAGAGACAATTTTAGTTGTTCCATCACGTTTCCAGAGGTGGAAGTTAGATTTAGATTAAAATTTCAGATTTTCTTGTGTAATGTTTATAGGACATTATTTCTAAAGGGGTATAAAACCAAACGTTATGCGTAGCTACCAAATTACAGCAAAAAAGTAAAAGTTCTTAAACCATTATTTTATGAACCTACTTTTTAAAATTACCTTCTTTTGTAACACAGTGCAATAGGGTAGTGACATTCGTTCAGTGCGAATTGTCTTTAACATTCATCAATATTCCTTAAAAATTACAAAGCTAAGCATACCTTTGAAGGAAGTCAATATGATAAAAAAGGAAGACTTGCACTCTGGCTGAGGAATGTGTTGTCTGAAGCAGAACGGCCTGTGAAACACAAAGAACCTGGAATTACCTTTTTTTCAATAATTAATATCTGAATAATATTTTAACAGTGAAGAAAAGCATATCTTCTTTTATTTACATGGTTGCACCCACACAAATTATGCCATTATGAAAGTAAACATCCATAGCTCTAATTTTGAAGTAGTAAATAACTGAAGGCTAGGACCATATCTATCTGTTTACCTATAAAGTGTGTTTCCCATTTGTGACACTTCATAAATAAATGATGATTTTTGTGATAAATATTTATATTTTCAGTTACTTGTTCAAAACCGTGAGTAGTACATGTGACAGGATGTTTTTCACTGTCCTTAAGGGACTGCACTGCTGGGATGCATTATCCTTGACATTCGCTTGTCTAATTATTTGCTGGAAATGTACACAAGCATCCAAACAATTTGTTTTGGGCTTTTAATCACAGACTTTTAAAATGTTTCAACCTAAAAGTTGCAAGTTTTATTTTCTTGCTTACACATTTGATACAGTATGTCACCCCAGATTGCAGTAGTGTGATATAGTGTGCAAAGAAATAAAGTAAGAGATAGTTGATACAGTATTTATTTCCATCCCAAACAATGGTATGATCTTCAGTGACATTTAAGGTTATATTTGCAAATTTAATGAAATGTCTTTGAACTTCCTTACGACAGTGAATTTAAACACAAAGTGTCAAGTATATATACTTCTAAATTGTTTGGAAAATATGCAAAATCTGATGTCTAGTTTTGTTTGTTGCTCTTTGTGTCAAGTCTTAAGGATTTTTATGTAGATATATATTGTAGGTTTGAGAGCATTTAGGAAAGATGTGTGCGTTCTCAAGATACGTACTGGCTTAGGCCAAGACTCCACCTTGATACAAAGCCACATCCAATGTAGAAGTTTCCAGACAGATACACTGAATTTACTGCATATGTATGTTATTGTATGTGTTGCGAGACTGCATATGACTCTTCTTGCATAAAATTGTCTGAGCAGAGAAATTGTGCTCCAGTCTTACCGAAGTCAGTGACTTCAGTGATTGACTTCAGTGCGTGATTACTCAAGACCCTTTTAAACTGTAAGTCAAATGCAATGTGTATATCTTTTTCTTAATTGTATTAAACTGTGTAAAAAATATTTTAGCTAAATTAATTTCACTTTATGCAAAAAAAACACATTTAAAAGCGAGTCATAAACACAGATTTGCTGCATAATGGTTTTAACTGAAGATGAAAAATCTTGAAGGACTATCCTCCTGGCAGTGCTATAGTAGACTATACATGTCACAATCAGGCAAATATTTATCTACAAATAGAAGCTCTCAGGAGAAAAGTTAAGTGGTAGTTCTCAGTGTTTAACCCCATTTGAACAGAGGTTTTATCAATAAATAGATTTTAGTATAAAACGTTCATTTTTAGAAGTTTTGACAAACGACTTTCATTTCATCTTGCAGTTTTCTTTAGTTAAAGTATAATTGCAATGTTCAGATAGCACAAAGAAGTAATACCTAGCTGAAAATTGAGTAGCTAAATTGGAGATAAGTTGATCTCCAGAATAGGGCAAAAATTTTAATTAATAAACTTTATAAATTGGCCATTGTTCAAAGATGGATCCACCACAGGTTAAGGACTGTAATAATTTTTGCTTTACAGTATTAACTTGTGTGTTTCAATCTCTTTATGATCATAAAAACTGTCATTTCTTTCATTTCAGCAATATCATGATATTTTATTGTTATTCTTACTTTTCCATTAGTAACTAGCCTAGTCAGTTGCATAGTATATCTGTAAACCGGTTGTGTATTTTTAAGACTCAAGCTATTACTTATTCTATTATGTAATCATTC
>VZSC01004609.1:18359-83124 GCA_013398225.1 Steatornis caripensis
TCATATAATTATGTGGCTAATATATAATTATAATAAATTATAAACATAGAACAAATTGTGAAGTCATTTATAATTTATTAGATCTAGTGAGCGAATAACCTTGGGCAGTGTAAAGCAAAAATCTTGTAGAGGAGGAGGATGATAATAGTTTTATTTGGGTTAAAAGGCTACACATTTTTAAAGGATTTAGATGCTTCATGAATTTTTGCACAGGGTGTATGTTCCTTAATTTCATTGTTTTCTGTAAAACAGTAACGAATTGTGAATGTCAAGTTTTTACTCCAACTTTTAAATATCACTGAGAACTTCAGCATCTACTTACTTGCAGTTCTGAAATAATCTGGAGTCAGTCTTGCTGCCATGACTGTTCATGCATTTTATATTAATAGTCATGAACAAAACCAGAAATGACCCTGGGACTCCCCAAACTAATGAATATTTAACCATTTTAAATAACAAGTGAAACAGTTTCAGAGGGATGTATTTGCTTTTACTTACAGAAAACAAAATGAAAAAGGAAAAACTAGAGAAAATGCTAATAATGGCAGTTGGAATAAGATAGTGACAGCTAAAAAAAACTATGCCCAACCAAGCTAAGACAGACTACGGAGAGAACAACTCATAAAAGCATGTATTAATTTGCAAATGTATCAAATGGAGGAAGTTGAAGTAATTGGTGATTGTAGGGCTAACAGAAACATGAACCCCACAGTAAGCAAAACACCATGACTGAAAAACAATATTAAAGTATATGTTGTGTCCAGAAATAAGACAAAAGTAAGCACAGCTGTATGTTATAATCTGTAATTAAATGTGAATGGATAACAGAGATAAAACAGAATACATTTGAATGAGGATTGGTCTCAGTCAGTGTTGTGGGTTGACCTTGGTGGGCCTCCACGTGACCACCAAACTCTTCTATCACTCCTCCTTTCAGTAGGATGGGGAGGAAGAAAATAAGATGAAAAAAACCCTCATAGGCAGAGATAAAGGCAGTTTAATAAAGAAAAAGGAAAAGCCACACAAGGAACAAAGGAAAACAAGAAGATTTTTTCTCTACTTCCCATCAGCATGTGATGTCCAACTACTTCCCAGGAAGCAGGGCCTCAGTACGCATAATGGCTGCTTCGGAAGACAAGCACCTTAATGTATGCCTCCGTGCACCCTCCCTTATCTTAGATTTTATTACTGAACACGGTGTCATATGGTACAGAATATCTTTTTTGGTCAGCTTGAGTCAGCTGTCCTTGCTATGTCCGCTCACAATGTCTTGCCCATCCCCAGCCTCCTGGCCTTTGGAGGAGAGGGGGGTTGGAAAGACAGCCTTGGTGCTGTGTAAGCACTGTTCAGCAGCAGCCAAAATGCTGGTGTGTTACCAACACCTTTCCAGATACAAATTCAAAACACTGTACTAAGAGAGCTAGTATGGGGAAAGTTAATTCCATCTCAGCTGTATTCAATACAGTCAGAAAGGTTTTTGAAGTATCTTTGATAGTCCTTTGTGGCTTTTCTGGGATGAATTTGCATGAACAATTACAAATAAATATTAAGTGTGTCATTTGGGAGTAGAAAGCAAATTCTGTTAGCAATAATACAGGCCAGATACTTCTGTATTTAATAACTGCCTTGAGTCTTCATCATTTTGTCAACAAGCTATTAAGATTGATGTACATTTTGGATGTTTATTTGCAAGACAAGAAATTTAGAAAATAGTGTTTGGTCTGGGTGATCCTATGATAAGGAAAACAAATAGAATTGTATTTCAATAGGGCAAATATTGATGAACTGAGGGAATGAAATAGTGATTCAGGAGGAATTTGAAGTTTCTTTAAGTCAGAGTAGTAGCATCTATTCCAAACATGTTGGAAAACATTGTATATAGAATTAAATATCCAGTGCATAAAGAAACTAGTACATGAAGAAGGATATGTCTGACAGATCAATAAACACAGATAAAATAAGTACCACCAAATGGCAAGCTGATTTAGTCCTTGCAAGTTATGTCAAACCAAACAGCAAAAGACTCTTCAGTTATATAGGTAAAAAAGACAAGAGAAAAAGAAGTGAGACTGTTTAGATTCTGAGGACTGAAATTAAGCGTAATTTTAGTAAAACGTTTACTCCTGTTTTGGGTAAAAATGAGTGGTGGAAAATTGAATAATACTAATGGTGAAGATGCATGTGAATCAGGCTGTAGTGATGTTCTCTTTTACTACTTAAACTTCAGAACCAGGTAGGTCTATTTCTGAGACTAGTGTCAGCCAATATTAATATCTTTATTAATCCATACAGAATTTCAGGTATTTTAGGAGATTACTAGTTCAATTGTAACTTATGACTATTATGCACTATGCAAATTTTGTTTAAATAATTATATAGATGTATATTTAATTACTCATGAAAACTTTAAGCATTCCTGTAACAAAAATAGATATTTGACACAAAATTTCCAAATCAGTTGTTATTCCTGCTCTACAAAATTCTAAATCCAGACACATTAAATTCATGTTGTGACTTTTAACATTTGTGATACAGATTTTGTAGTCGTTTCTTCTGTGGGTGACAAATTTCCCCTACTATTGGCTACAACACTCTCAGTGGCAATAACTAAATAAAGAATTTACTAGCCAAAGTGAGAAAAATGTCAGGATAAAATTATTTGGGTTTGCCTGTTCACTTGGCATCAAATTCTGCATTTTTACACAAAACCCATACAACTTGAGAGTAAAGTTGTAATGCAATAATTTTTTCTTTCATTTAATATCAGGTTATTGGAACACTTCTAGGTTGTAAGATTTTTTTTTTCCCAGAAATCTTCCTAAACACATGTAATTAAAATTAATACTAGTAATTAATTTTCAAAAAAAAAAAGCACTTGGATTTGAGTTGATGATTAAAGCTTCAATTTAATCTTTTCTAGTCCTAAATAAATATATAGGTTAACTGGTATTACTGATTCTCATCGATAAATTAAGTATTTAATTGAATATGTAATATTTCTCAATGCAAGCAATTCTGATTAGAGATTTTTTTTTTAGGCTAGTGCAAGATTTTATTTTTAAAGTTATGTACTGCCTGCTGAGATACATTTGTTTGTATTTCCCTTTTAAAAAGATTTTGTAGGAAGAAACCTAACTTGGCACTCCAGCATTCAAAATATATCTAAACGTGGATTTAAATTAAAGAATTTATTACATTGGTTCATTCCTTTATAATAAAATATAGTGAGACTAATCCCTTTCTGAGATGCTTTCACATAACTATTTATTAAAATATAAATTGCAGAAATTTCACTGTTCTCAAGACAGATCAAGTTTGTCTCTTTTATATCTATTTTAACCAGTCCTTGTTCAATACATTAATTTACCAAATATGAACCAAATATGACTTTCAGTTTACTTATCTCTGAATCTCTTCCATCATTTGTTCACAAGCTCGTTGAAGTCTTCTGTATGTAGACCTCTGTCATTTGAGAAACTTGTAAGGTTGGAAAGAACCATCTGTACCTGAATAATTTCTTACACATTTTCCCTAAACATTCTTTTCTGACCACTGTCAGTGAGAGATTAAATTAGTAAATAAGCCTTAAATATGACTGTGAGGTTTGACTCATTCTACTTCTTATGTAGAAATGTATCACTTAGTTCTTATGTACCATTCTATGGTGAAAGGTGTCTCTTTAAAAGACAGGCATACTATATAACTTATTTTTACCAGCCACATCTAGTGTCTGTGCTAGTACTGTACAACCTTGTGCGATGCCATGACTCTGAAAGAAAGGTACACCTTAAAATGGAAAAAGTATTCAAATCTAATTATTCACTAAAGAGGGGATGCATGCCAATGAGTATATTGTGTCGTGGTCCTGCTCCACATACTCAACACTGTCTTAGAAACATGCTGCATCTATTCTTCATGAGCTAAAACTCCAGCTAAAAACCCAATCTCAGGGTCAAATGAGGCTTATTGTCACCTTGGTACACTCCTTGGCTTCAAATGCTCTGTTCACTGATTACTGTGATATTACATTGCTCTAAAAGAAGCTGCCATTTATACATTCTTGGAAACATATAGATGGGTAAGTATGCTTTGTCTTCCTGAGGCAATAAGTCTCCTGGTAGCGGCCCTGAGAAAGCTCAGCATCAGTTCCTATTTTAGATAACCCTACAACAAAATTTAGCCTAAGATAAGGAAACCTGATTTTTTAATATTATTTTAATACTATTTATTATGTCCCTTTGGAAAGTCACTTAATGGTAACACTTTTCTCAATAACAACTGTCTTTTTAAAATGTTCTGAACTGTAGAGCAGAAAGAAATCACGTAAAAGCATTTAAATTACGCACTTCTACTCTAAGTGGTGTATGCTTTTGTTTTTATTGTTCTAGAAGTGGTTCCTGGGCTACTTTCATGTTCTTCTACAAAGTGTTTTCTTTAAAAAAAGCCTATGAAAAAGTATTACTAATTATTGAAGTTTATATCATTTATATGATATGTCCTCAGACAGTTCCAGCTACAGAAATGTTGCAATTACCTTTGATACATTAAGACTCTTTAGTTTCTCCTTAACAATATTTTATACATCCTTCTCCTTCTTTCCTAGCATTTATTAACAGATAACTTTAAAAATACATTTTTAAATATGTTGGACTTTTATACTGACAAGGCTACACAAACATGAAGGAACAATTAAACCTCCCTGTAAAACATACGATTTTTCAAATTTTCTGCCTATGATAGTTTATATATGTATATGAAAATAGAATATTGGTTCAAATGTGTTCCTTAAGTGTTTCTGTTTGTTGTTAAGACTGTCCTAGGAAATACATTTGGTGGGAAAACCCACAACAAAAAAACCCTGGTCCTAGTTTGTGACAGAAGGCAAAGATCAATTAGGAATTCAACTGATGATTCTAAAGGTACTGATTCAGTATACAATTATTGTGCTGTACTTTTTACAAGGCTGACAAGAATACTGTAGTTTAATTCTTAGAATACTTTTTCTATATGTACTATGTATTTTGTTTCTACCATTTGTATAACATGTTTATTCAATATGTTTGATTTTCCACCTTGGAATGTAGCCAAAAAGAGAGATTTCAAAAGAATTGTATTATAAATTTTTTTTTCTAGTAAACAAGGCCTGAAATACGTTAACCTGCAATATTATCAAGTACGCCTAAAGCCTACGTCATTAAGATTTGTTAGCAGCACAATTCTTTAGCTATGTAAAGCAAGACATAAAACAATTCCGCAGCCTTACAAAAAAAACCCAAACCCAAACCTGAAAAAACTCCCAACCAAAACAAAAAAACCCCTTCACTCAACATCAGATCATTACATTCTAAAATATTAGGACTGTCTGACAAACAGCATTAGCAAGCATTCATTGTTTTCAAGACAAAAAAATATGACTAGTAAATACCAGGATAGACATGAGAAAATTAGAGGCTATAATTTTGGATAAAAAGAAATTATAGTAAGGCATTCAGAAACATAATGCTTAGATCTTCAACACTCCTTTCTCCTGATAGATTTTTAATTGGATTTGCATCTTTATTGGAGAGCAGCAAAATTAAGTGAACACTAAACATATGACTTCACACTTGGCCATATTGGAAGATACACTTCTAATCAGAACTTTGTTTCATTCAGTACTAGTGAACTGTCTTCTTTGTTATTAGCTATTCTTCTAATATTTCCTGCAAATTTCAAAATTTAAATCCTTCCAAGCCACTAAAAATGTTTGTAAATCCTCAGACTTAGTTCTACTGCCTGCTAAAGGGTTTCTGTTGTTGTTTCATTTCAAACATTATTTTTCATTATTACAAAACAAATATAGCTCACAAAAATACAAAAAATATAGTAATGAATTTCCCAAGACAAGCTCTCAATATTGCCTGACACACCTCAGTAACAAAGCAGCTAAATTGAAAGAAAAAAATCTAGAGATAACGAGTGTAGCTGGCTGGGCATAGCTGAGAGTTAACATTGAGAATGTTAGGCGTTAGCTGAACAAGAGGACTAGGAGATACATTGAGGAGGCTGGTCTTACACTGCAGTAGACATTGAGGTTTTAATGTCATCTCCCTGTGTACTTTCCCTTGCAGAGAGCTAGAAATTTTAAGGAGTCTGAGAGCCAGAATTGCAAAGCTCACAAAATACTGAAATAGCTAAGAACATGGCATGTATGAGCAGAAGTACTTCTTACAAAAATCTGTGCTGTTTGCCAAATGTGCAAATAGTTTACCTTTCTATTTAGTTTACTAAAACAATCAATCTTGCTAAAGATTTAAGAAAAGTCTCTAAAAGAATAATTCAACACATAAAATTTTGTATACAGTGACAAAGGAGAACAAAAAAGGCAAAAGACTTTTCCATACGTGAAAAAACTAAGTCCTCTCTAATTTTGGTGAATGTGGCATGAAGTGAATCTGGATTCTAGTCTGTAAACAGCACAAAGTATTGAAATGTCACCAGTAATCTATATAAGGTTTCAACATTTGAGATCTCATTTGTTCCTCTTGAAACTCCATGAAAATGTTCCTTGAAAAAGCCTTTGACGACTTCTAGTGTCATATTCAGAAACAAAGCTATTATTTTCTAGACAGATGTTATTTACAATCTGTATTCCTGGACACATGGCAGTCACCAAAAAATGGGATACTGTGCTTTTTGCAGTGACTTTGGGCTTGGTAAAGATAAAATAGATACAGAGTTCTAATATGGATAATAGTTACAGTTTGTGCTGCAAGATGTGGAACCATTTTTACAAATGCATAAGGCTTTTCTAGAGTTTAAGAAAAATATCATGTTTGCTGTCACTAGATGGAAATAGAAGTGGTCATAGGATGAGAAGATTGCTGAGGTAGGAAGGGACCCCTGGAAATTGTTTAGTCCAACCACTTGCTCAAAACAGGGTCAGCTACAGCAGGTTGCTCAGGGCTGTGTATTTCTAATACCTCTGATGACCAAGACTCCACAAACTCTCTGGGCAACACGTTCCAGTGTTCGACCACTTTCACAGTAAAAAATGTGGGGATTTCCCCTTATGTTTAGAAGGAGTTTCCTGTATTTCAGTTTGTCCCCATTTGTTCTTTTTTCTTTCACTGGACACTACTGAGAAGGGCTTGGCTCCATTGTCCTTACTCACTCCCATCATATATTTTTACATATTGAGAGGATTCACTTAAGCCTTCTCTTTTCCAGGCTGAGTGGCTCTCATAGCCTTTCTTCATATGATGGATGCTTGTCACATCCCACCACAGAGGAGGGAGAGTTGACTCAGGTTTGCAGATCCTCCCAGGGCAGATTAAGGTAAAACTATTACTCAAGGTCTGTGAACAAAACATTAATTTTAATGAGAAATTTACAACCGTCTCATATAGTTTGTACAGCCTTACAGAAGGATAAAGTAATCCTTGTGGTTATTCACCACACAAGTGGAGTTTGGGTCTTGCATTATTTGCTAAGAAAAAAAAAAAGGAATAATAAGAAATAGAGAAAAGAAGGGAGAGAGGGAGGGGTTGAGAGACAGAGATCACCATTCTGGGTTCCAGTCTTGGTCCAGCCAACAGCAGCTCTGGTCTGTAAGAGTGTTTGACCTGAAGTTCACACCTGATGCTATTTTCTGTCACTTTTTATTCTCATCCCCCAATGTGGATTGCCTCCTCCGAAATCTTCATTTCTGGGTGGAATTCAGCATTCTTCTGCTGTTGGTTAATTAGTCTCACTTGCTTTGTAAATTAGCACTCGTGCTTCTTATAGGCATAGGGGGACAAGTCTTTTTGGTCTTGAATTGAGTCGACGTTCACGATCTCCTCCTGGCGAATTTACCTTTCCCCCAGTTACTGCAGATTCTTGCAGACTTCATTGATTTCTGGCCAATCACGCAGCCTTTTGTGCTTTCTGAGGCAGGATGTTCCCTCTTATCAGTTCTCAGCTCCTATTCAAGGATATATCTTGCCTCGCTTGCCAGTGCTTGAGATATTAGCAAAACAGTTATTTGTTCCAGGGGACTACAAATTAGCCTTAGTGTTAGATTGTTCGGTCTTTCAGTTCATCTCCTACAATGCTCTAGTCTCTTGATCATCTAGTACGGAAGTTCAAAGTACAAAAAGATGAAATTTGCAAATTGACATTTCAAACACAAGATTTGTTTACTATGTTATCATAGATTGATTTCAATCCATATGGTTCAACCTGGCTGTTTGGACATGACGGACCATAATCTAATAATAAAAATTGATACATTTCAAGCTGGCTTTGTGTGTAACAAGAGTTAGTATGCTGCATACTTATAGGTCTGCCAACACAATTACCCTAGACTGTCACAGAATGGACAGGAAAGAACAACGTTTTGTGACAAACATCAAGTTACCAATGCTATTGCATAACATTTAAATTTCACATATACTGAAAAGTGTTTCCAGTGTACCTCTTTGGAGCTGGCACAACTGTTAAAACAAGTATGAACATGTATTATACAGTTTCATTAGTTATATTCTGAAGTGAAGAATAACTTTTTGAGACGAAATATGGGAACTTCATATAGCATCTTTAATCTATATTAAATAGCACTGCAAAGGTTAATAAAGTTTAAATCCTTGTTTCCAGTGAACCACAGCTTCTCAAAATTCTCAATCATGATGGGTGATCAGAATGATATATTGTTCACTGTTATGCCAGTGTGATGCATTATGCGAGGAAACACAATGTTCTTTTTTAATGGGGTGTAACAACAGGTCACCCCAAGAAAGATGCATCGACTCAAGGAATTTAGAAAATTTACGGTTCACTGAAAGCAGTGGTTAAAAATATTTCCATTTCCTTTCATAAAGTAAAAAGAGCTGAAAGAGCTTAACTTAAAAACATTTTTTTCCTTTCTCTCCCCATAGAAATTTTCTGTAGTGACTTAGGAAATTCAGTATTTACTCTATGTTCTGTATTCATATTTCAAAGATTTTTTTTTCATTAGTTTTGTCTTCTTTCTATTTCAGGATTTCATGATGATTAAAGAAAGCTCTCTGTGAATATTTTTAAACTTTATTAGGTCTGATTTTGACTGGTTTTGTAATCATTCACTCAAGAATATATTGACGCCTGGAATAGGGATGGCTTAATGCATCTATAATTACAAAGACTTTCCATTGACCATAAAAAATTAATCTCAAGCAATTAATAAGATGAAGGATGTATCAGAGAAACTATTTTGTGCAAGAATTAATTTCTTGCACAACAATTTAAATTTCAAAAAATAATCTGAAATATATTCTATGATGTGACTTGTTTGTTTTAAAGTCCACCCAAAAAAAGAAGGATAAGGCTTAGTTAATGTAGCATAACCTTAAAGGATTAGCTAATATACTAATATGGTATCACTAGTCATATTTCATTTAAGGAAGCTGTTTGATGCCCTGAGAAGTATGCTTATTAAAAAAAGGCTTAGTATAGATAAACATACAATCATGTTTTCATATGATTTAGTTTAAACTGAAATGGAGGATATGCACATTCATAGGACTGACATTCTTAGGGCATCTAAACATTTAACTGCTTTTGCCTTTGAAAATTACACCATGACATTTCACCATGACAGTTCCAGTGCATATTTTCTGTCATTAAACTTACATCCAAAGTTCACTTTCCAAAGAAAAAAGGTTCCTAAATGACAGAAAGGAACACACTGATTTAAAGAAGTAAAGTTATATAATATACAACAAAGTTTCATAGCTGTAAAGCCTGTCTGTGGATGATTTTGGCTCCTGAAACAAGTATTTGAATATGAATTTATAAAATACAAGACTCACAAAAGGAGAGTTTTGTGATTCAGACAATGAATGTAGTACAGTGTCTAAATATTCTAGCCATTGAGCAGTTGCACTTCTGCAGCTTTGTAAAGTCACAAAAAAGGCAATACATATTTTACAATATCTTATGGTTACTCTCTTTCTTCACCAAAATTAACATTAGAGAGAGCTATTTTTCCTGTATTTTTTCTATTTGTATTTATGTGTATTGAAGTGAATTGATGAAAGTTTTGTTTCAGTATATTTTAAACTATTAGAGACATATAAACTTTAATAAATAACATTCCCAGTCTGGGAAGTGAGATATAAAATTACAGATCTTTTTATTGAATTGTGTGATTGGATTAGCAAAAGTCTTACAGTATCTTTTTTCTGGTTTTCAGAGCTATTTTGAAGTTCAGATTGTCCTTTGGTTGTTTTTCAAGACTTGTTCTTTTGCTAGAAAGTAATTTAACAAACACATTCATTAGGACAACTGAATTGGAAAAACCACAGGCTGAAAACTCAGTCAAGAAATTATTTAAAATCTTCAATGAATAATTGGATACAAAATTACAATAGCAGACATGCAATTCTATTTCATACCTTCTTTTTTTTCAATCTAGATGCAGTATTTGCCAGTCTTGTATCATGAAACCTAACAACTTAATTGTAAAAAGTACAGTATAAATGTAATCTCAATAGTTGTTGAGACTAACCTTATATTTAATGAAGCCTTTCTTTTCCTATTTCCAAGTCTTTGAATTATTTAAAAATAAGTAGCAATTTAATAACATTTATATTCTTAAAGCAACAGAAAAATATCATCAAAAAGTTTAATTGGCCATACATTGTGACTGGCTGAACATTTGCAGGTGTTACAGCTTTATACTAAACGGTTAGAAAAACAGCATAAGTTAACTTGGAGGGAAGATTAAAGCCATAGCAAACACACAAAAAAACTTAATCTTCCTCATATTTTTTTCCCAAGTTATTCTCAGCAAATTGTCATGCAAAGGACCTGTATGTTCTTTCCTTCCTCTTCATTTGTTTTCACAATCAATTCACCCTCTGCTGAAACTGAAACCCGTGCAAAGTCACAGAACCTTTGAAAATTCAGAATTGCCTAACTCCTGCATGTTTGTTTAGTATTTGAGATGGAAAATACATTTTGTATTGCATGCCATCATTAAATTATTGTGCTCGTAATAATAGCAGACAATATCAGTGGTTGTAAACAGCAATATGAGGGACAGAAGTGGCAAGAGCAGTTGATAATTGAAGCAATTTTCTCAGAGAACACAATGTAGTCAAACTAGTCCAGTTAAGCAAAGCTGATTAAGAGGAAAGATATGAAGTGTATTTTCCACTGTATGACTAATGCTGTTTTGTAAAATCAACATGTTATTTCTGTCTTCCTTGTATTTGAAATCTGCATTCATACATCTGGCTAACTTTGAAATAGATCATATTTAATTTTCTTATTGAAAAATACACTTAAATATAAACTCTCAAAACTTTATTTTTTTTTCCTTCCCCAGGACATTACTGAAGAACTACAGCCATAAGTCATGCAACACAGAAAATACTAGACACAATAATGTGTTTGGTTCTCTGAAGCCTTAAAATATTCCAAACTGGAGAATTGTTCAGTTGCTGAGATGCACTGACTCTTCTTTGAGAAGGACAATGTTCTGAAGTGATGTAAATTGAGATTCACAGAGGACAGAAAATGGCATGTGGGTATTTCATTATACATTGCAGTATGCGCAAAGAATATTTGTCCCTCAATAAGAACATAAAATAGATCTAAACACACACAGGCAAATTATAATATAATGTGTTCAGTTGTGCTAAGTTCTAAGATGGCAGTTACTTATTTGCAGGAGAAATTGCAGCCACCCAACAAGAAGGATGAATTTCAGATTTTTTTCATTAGTGAGAACAAACATACTTTTACCACATGTCAAGAATTCCCATCTGTAAAACATACATTAAATTGATAGGTTCAGTTGGGAGCAAACCCAAACCAAAATACAATATTGCTGAGTAGAGGTTATGCTGCCTGTTTATCTGATCTTGATCAATCAAAGAATGTGCTCATTGACATTGACATTTCAATAGCATCTGAGGTTTTGTTTTCAAATTTAAGAATCTTTATTAAAACTTCATGTATGCATGAAGGGATTACTAATTGAAAATGTCTATGAAAAGTCAGAAGAAGAAACAGACTTCTTAACTATTTTAAGTGTGTCTATGTCTTTGCATGTGTGAGCTCCATATGTGTTTATTCTCCAAGGACAATGAGCAGAGTTAACAAAACACCAAGCAGAAGCAAATATACCTAATTTTAGCACTGTTTGCTAGCATAGATGCTAGTGATAAATTCTGTGTTAACAAGGTTTCACATGTATTTGGAGCATGGGCTGAAGAAGACCACATCTGCCTATGAAATTTAACCTAGTTACCACTGCTGCATTGTATTATTAAGGTTGGAAGCTTTCCATCCATTACGGAGACATGTTCCTTAAAAGAATAAAGTGGTAGTGCATGTTCATTAGTTACATGGAGAAGAAGAAGACGGGGGAACTTGATATTTACTCATAAAGTTCACACATATTGCTCACAGCTGAGGAGTAGTAAGAGTTCAAAACCCTGCTTGCCATTGTAGATAACAGATTTTCTTGAATGTAGATTCTTCTGCATTTTTTTTCAATCCATTCTCTTTGAATCTATTCTTTGATCTCACAGAGACATCTTCCATCATCCTACTCAAATGCAAAGTCTAGTTAAATAATTTGTCTCTCATTACGTTTACAATATGTGGTTCTTCATAACTCATTGTTCCTTAGTGGATAGCTTTCATTATGTAATTTACTTCTACAAAAAAAAAAAAAAAAAAGGATAAAATTAGAAAGACTAAGAGACAAAATGGAAGGAAGGAAAAGATAAAAAAAATGTTATGAATATATTATAGAACAAAGTAAAATATATAGGTTAATTACTTATGGGAAAGAGAAAAAATTATAGTTTAAACAAAGGAGGCTTAAGTAGAAATTGCTTCAGTCTTTATGAAATGAATTGTGTCCAAACATAACACTAATCTTAGCACAGAAATAGGACTGTAGGCCAAAATGTGGAAAGAAGACATTAAGGAATTCTTTAGTTCAAGTCTTCTTGAAAGGAGGAACTAAAGAAATCAATGCTATATTAAAAATCTTGAAATAATCTGAACCTATGGTCATTCCTTAGAACTTTTGAAAGACAGAAAAGGACACTTAAAATTGGAGGGAAAGGGAAATAAAAATGAGATAAAACAATGAAAAAAATAGAATGGTAACTCAACTCTTTTCCTCACCAAGTCTGTGAAGAAGCGTTATTAAATAACTAGAAGATACATAGGTGATAATGAGCATCTACTATTGGTCAAGGATATATTATGTCATATCAATCCAGTTTCCTTTCTGTTATGCTAACAAACAGGATGATGAATGAGGGGGAAGAAAAGACTGAATTTCCTAAGGTTGTAGTAAGGACTTGGGGACTCTTCTGTATAACATGCTCTCATGAGCAACCTCAGGAAGTATGGTTCATATTTTATCAGTATAGAATTAGTGTACAGTTGGATGAAAACCTACACTCTGTATTTATTATTGATTCACTGTCTGTTGGAAATACTTCAAGTGAGATCCTTCCAGGGTTTGTTCTATGACTGATTCTTTTTAATATTTTTGTTCATGACTTAGATGTTGATATACAATACTGTGCACAGATGGCATCAAAATAGGAGGGGTTATAAGTGCTTTGGAAGATCAGAATTCAGTGTGATATTGATAAAATGGAAAACTGATCTGAAATCATCAATAAAAACAAAGTACGAAATGTCACAATTAAGATGTATAAATAAAATGTGTACAAATATGAAATGAAATTATCTGCCTAGGCATTAGTGCTGCCAAAAAGAATGTACAACTGCAGTGGGGCCACAAATTAAATACGATTTTATGTGGTGTTGTAGCAAAAAAAGCAGTTACATTCCAAGATTCACTTACACTTGAGAAGTGTTTTGTATCACACGTGAAGGATAACATTTCTCTTTGCATTGCACTGGCCCTGTCTAGATAAGAATTATTATTTATGTTGATCATGTGTTCTGAATAAGCAAATGGGACATACACTCTTATGTCTGGGACTGTCTGACATCAAAGAGTGCTGTTGGACATACTGCTGTGATCAAGATCCTGCACGATTTGGAAATCCCAGATGAACAGGGTATAGTACTAATGACGAAAATCAACTGTGCCTTGGTTTCCTTTTTTTTTGTTGTTTTTTCAGAACTGCAATCAATGAAGAAATGTTGAAGGAATTTGATGTTAACACTGAAAACAAGGGTGATGTACAGAATCAGAGAAAAATGGGGGCGTAGTAATAACCTTCCAAAACGTAAATTATCCTTACAAAGGAGTTGCCTTAGCAGAAAAAGATACCAGCTACTGAATGACAATAAATATTTCAGTTTGCTAGTAAGAAAAAAATGTTCTAATTGTAATGTTGATGCAGAGTAGAATAGGCTACATGGCAGTGCAAAGAAATATCCTTAAATAGACGGTCTTTAAGGTAAAATTAATTGGATGGACTCAAGTTTGATTCTGAATAAAAGCAATCTTACTTTAGTGAAGAGGAATGGACCACATGTTCTTTTGAGGTCTTCCCTAGGGGTGCCTTTTTCTAATTCTATAATAAACTTACATTTATTATTTGTTATTTTATAACACCTAGGAGACTAATAGAACAGGATCCCTGTTGTGAGACATTTAGTTTTTATTAATGGGGCTTATAACTATATCCACCTGCAGAAGTATTCTCCGATGTGAAAAACAGAAATTATTATCATATTTTAATTGTTAATACTCTTTTGTTCCACTCACATGTTGTTTTATGCTTTGGAGTAGACAACTCCAAGTTCCTTTTGTACATTTTACAAAATTATGTTAATGTCAAAAGATTTAAGTTGACTTAAATGTAATAGAAGAGAAAATAATTACAATTTTTAACCTGTGATTTGAGACAACAGTTCATCATTTTGAAAAACAGAAGTTTCAGTTTACATCAATTATTTCTTATCTTAATTTTGAATTCTTTACTGTGAGGGTAACAGAGCACTGGAACAGGCTGCCCAGGGAGGTTGTGGAGACTCCTTCTCTGGAGATACTCAAAACCCACCTGGACATGTTCCTGTGCAGCCTGCTCTAGGGGCACCTGCTTTAGCAGGGGGGTTGGACTAGATGATCTCCAGAGGTCACTTCCAACCCCTACCATTCTGTGATTCTGTGATTAATTTTGATAAAATGAATTCATAATTCATTACACAGAATATAATTACCTGATACATATATTGTAGATAATTACTTTTTCTTTCACAACAGTTTTATTGTGTCCTACTGGAAATGACACAAAAAAATTGTAGTTTGTTTGGGTTTCATGCATTAGCTACACAGTGATGAATAGGTTAATTATTTAAAAAAGAATACCCTCACAATTATACACTATTTCAACTGACTAGTAAACCATGTTGGAAATCATTAATAGACTGGAATAGAATGTATTCTTTAAAATATAGGTATTTTCTAAAAACAAATTACAAAGTTATTCAAGAAGAGTACTGTGAAGAAAACACTGGTCTGACTTTAAAGCATACTAAGTTGTCCATTGCAAATAAACATAAAAGAACACAACATCAAGTAAGCTCCATTTAGTGTTTTATTAGACTGTGGAGGGCACACTACTGGCAGAGGGAGGAGGTATGTTGTTATAGAGGAGAGAACAAACTGTCTGATAGCACAGCTTTGTCACTGTTACCTATCACACTTTACGCACAGCTTATGTTAAATGAGTGACTAAAATGTTCCCTTAGGAACACTCCGAACATTGCAAGCTTCCTTGGCAACCAAAAGTGCCTACAGATAGCCCTGCCTATCAAATTTTATAGTCTTTCTCTTTTCATATCATCCTGTCACTCTGAAGCCCCAGTGCAGTGTTTTTACCTTCAGGGGCATTTTGCAGTTCACAGATAATACAGGACATTTTTGCAATCTAGTGCTATCTTCTACATCACATTCCTCCCTTCTGAACTGTTTTCATTCACAGACTTTATATTAAATCTTCCTACTAATGTGACAAATATTACTAGAAATGGAAAGGAAGAATTTTATCTTTGCTGTTTGGTTTTGTTATTGATGGGAAAGGCTAAGGACTCATTCAGTACAAGTGCCTAACTGCCATTTTGTCCTTTTTATACCTTCAAAACTATTCAGACCTTTTGATGCATGACCTGGTGGATGGCCTTATATTCCAGATCCTCAAAGATATTCATTTTGTTAAGCGTGAATTGCGTAAATGTCTTTGAGTAGTTGACTATCACTGCAAATATTTTGATTAAAAAGACTACCTGGAAATTTAAAATATCTGAGGATCAGTACAGCACATGAGAATTCTTACTCTTACTACTGAGCCCTAGCTCAGCCTGTGTCTAAGCTCTTCTGAGTCCTTCAGACTCTGTCTTTTTTTGCCCAATCTAGGGGACATTTCAAGAAATCATCCTGCGTGGAAAAGAAATTGGAATTGTATTTTAGTAGACATAGTACTAATTATGTTAAATACAACAGCAAGAGCAGTGTTTCCTGGGAATTAAAAGGAACCAGATATATCTCTGATAGGCAGTGACAGCAGCACTTATTGTCAGGTACGTGGATGCTCTGCATTGAGCCTTTTTTAGTCTCCTTTGTGAAGCTGCTCCAATTTTTACAAAGAACAAATATATATGATGATATATTCTTTTTCTATGAAGAAATGAAAGAGATTGGGAGAGTTTATGTCGGACTTTTTCATGGGACATGAAAACCTGGATTGTACATTCAGCTTCTAGAGTTGAGGTTCTTTATAAGAATCCATTCTGGAGAAGGCGATTCACGTGCCCTCAGATATTATGGAAGCTCTGAAAAGTCCTCTGATTGCTGGATTGTGCAAATCCCATTCTTTAGATACGTAGATTGTTTCACTCAACCTCTGACTCAGAACTGTTGCTTCCAACAGTTTTTGACTCACACAACTTTAAGTGTTCTTCTAGGCATGTAGTTTCTTTAAAAATCTAGTTTTAATTATCTACAATTATTATTAATGTTCTTCAAAAAACTTATTTTCTGTTCTGATGTGCCTCTACATAGTTATAATTAGTAACAACTTTCTTTTTTATTGAGGGTAATGGTACTCGCATTATGATCTGAAAGAGTTCAACTAAAGCTTATGTACCAATCAACAGGCTTTTAAAAAAGCAGTGAGGACATTTAGGGTATTGGATTTCCCTTTTATGTATAAGGTGTTGTTAAAGTAAAATTGTCTGTTACTTTTTTTAACAGAATGCGACATATAAACTGTTTTTTTTGTATGAAACTTTGTTTTCTAAATTTCTGCCTGCAGTAAATCTTTTGACCTGATTTATAAATATCTAAAAATAAAACTAAAATGATACATGAAAATACTGACAGATCATCAACTACAAGAACACCAGGGAACATTGCAAAAATTAGATCTTGATGTGTTTTCCTACAAGAATGTATGCCTCCTGCTCTCTGCAAAAGAAAAGAATGTTCTAGTTTCTATTAGCTCCTGAAATTACAACACTAAAATACTTGAACAAGTGAATGGCCTCTTGAACAAAGCTTTTTTGTGAATGATCTATGTAGCAGACGGTAAACACCTAGATTGTCTCTGAATAAAATATGTAGGTTCTGTTTCCATCAAATTCAGAGGTAAAACATTGTTTTTACTCTTGTGGGACTGTTAGTAGAAGAATAACAGTATGAGATGTTAATTTTAAAAAATGTTCCTAACTAGCAGGATTATAAGTAAGATTTGGAGAAGCACATGGAAAATATTTTTTCCCACAGAAACAACTTCATAATGAACCAGGATTCTTTGCTACTTTGAAAAGCTTTCCATCAGACTTTGAAACTGCAAAACATGTTAAAAGCACCTATAGTTACAACTGTATTTGATATATATGTATAGATCATTATTTGTGTATACATATATTTATTCTTTGCATGTATATTCATGTACACATCATATTTATAGAAGAAGTATAAATACATCATGTAGTATATGTTTTATACTTAATCTGTGTGCATATATGGAGAGCGTGTATGTATATGGAAAGCTAACTATGGGAAATTCTGTAAAGCCTAATGCTTTCCTTACTGTGATAATTATGTTTTTCTTATTATGATAATGCTCGTATTTGAAGCAATGAGATTAGTTTTCTTAGGAATCAGTAAGTTTCAATTTGATGTGAAATGATTATGTTTGTGTATATATGTATAGGTTTATTTACAGAGTTTCCATACTTGTAAATCTGTGTAACTTTACTTCTTACTGTTAGGGTCATCTGAGGATTTTGTCCTATTAATATAATCTTATTTTGTTTGGGTCCCTCCATGTACTACACACTAGGCATTTAACACACCATTATACACAAGAATAGACATTAAAATATACTGGTAAACAGTCATCTTTTCTAGAATTCCTGGCCTTATATTGTCAGCAAAAACAAAGTCATTGAAAGTCTTACCATACAAACATTTGCCTATTTCTCTGCAACAGTCAGACTCTATGTTTTACCTTCTTCAGAAAATGGAAACTGCCAGTAAAAATGAAAAAGCACTAAATTTAACCTCTCAAAGCTTTCACTTTTCCTCAATTTGTTAATGGACACATTGTATCCTAGTTTTATATACATTTTATGTTACTGTTTGTGTCCACTTAGATTAGCTTAAAATACTGTACATAAGGTCACCATTTTGTCAGTAATGACCACGATCCTCATCTGGCCTTTGGATTCTACGAACACTTCCAGTGTTTCTAAGTAAGCAAAGTTTTTCAATGCTTTACTGTTTTCTATGAATTACACAATGGGAATGTGAAAGAAATCACTGGGATCATTGGATAATGTGTAACTTTGAATAGAATACCTTGATTTCCAAAGATTTTCCAGTTGTGGAATCTTATTTTCTCTGAGCATACAGAGGAATTAAAATGTGATGAAATCACATTTTATAGAAAATTGATTAAGTCACTTGTCCTTAAAAGTGAAATGGCGAAATAGATTACCACTCTCTGGATATTATGTAATTTCTTTCTTTTAATTCAGAAATTACTGCTATATAAATATTACCTCATTATGTGCTTTTCTTTGTACCTGTATTGAATGCAAATCATTTTACAGTAATTCAGATTTCCCCTTGGGCTATTAAGGAAGTTGGCAGACAAAACCAGATATATTTGTAACTCACAAATAATTGAATATTATGTCAACAGGATTACCACTGAAGTTGCTAAAATAATATTTCATATATTTGCTGAGTGTGATTTTTACAAGAAGCATTTAAAGAATTGCAGCTTACCTTCTTTATTTTTTGAAAATTTAGTTAGACTTGAAGACAGTATGAATGGAGTTCAATCTAAAGAATTTTACAGCTATAGGACTGTATCTATATATCCTGGGTCATTCAGTTTGGCTCTTTCATCATTTTATACTACTACAACATAATATTATTTTTATAAGGTGCTCAAACTAAAGATAAACTATTTTTATTTATGTATTTATTTATTAATTTATTAATGCATCTTCATACTGGAAAGTTTTTTCAGAATGTCTGAGAATTTTTCATATTTTCTTACACTGTTCCTAGAAACTTCCTTTTTCTTAGGAAATTAAATAAGATTTGTACAGATTGATCCAATGAAGAATACCAGAAAAGGTCTCAAAAATACTTCGAAAAAACTACATAAATATTTTCTTGTTTTTCCTGGAGATAATTCAGTCCTGTTCTGAATAAAAGGTATTTCCTAGATCAAAGAATTGCATTTGTCTGCCAAACAGGTGCATCCCACAAGATTTGCAAAGTGAAACTTTGATCAGATATAGTATTCCTATGTCTTCCCTTCTTCTGCTGTTTCCAGGAGGTGAGTTACATAATCACAGTAAAAATTCCTCTTATTAATCTTAAAGGAGGTTTCGTTTTGTTGAATTTATATTTAATTTATTTATAATTTAATTTCAGGACAGTTTTATGATTTTAGTTCTCTCTCTCAGCCAGTTATTTCATAATGTTCTATATTAATAACATCACCTATATTTATCATTATCAGCTTACATTGTTGTGTTCACACTTTTTTATCTCAATATAACTAATGAATTTCTTAACCAAGACTGGTCCCAAGACTGATCTTGAGGAACTTCTTCAGTAATCTCATCTAAGCCTGAAAGTTCTTCCTTCCACACTACCTCTTTCTGCTTCTCCTCTTTATCTAGTTTCCACATCAAAGATGTTTGGCTAGTGTCTATTAATTATTTTAATTATATTCTCTTGTGTAGTATCATTTCAGGTACTAGATGAAAAAAAATCGATTACATTCCTATGCCTAAAAATTAGTTAAGAAAGGAAGCTAATATGTCAGTGCATTAATCTCAGAATAATAGTTCTTTCATTGTCACTTCAATAGCAAGTATTTGGTTTGCATGATTGCTGGGGAACCACTGTACATACTGTAACATAATGTGATGAAAAAAACAGAAAATCCCTTTTTTACATGAAATATAAATTTTAAATTTTAATTTTGATCCTTCATACTGCATCTCCATTTTTACAAACAAACAAACAAGAAAACCCAACCAAAGAATCCCAAATCAGTCCAAAACCACCTTTCCTATATTGGTCTTTAAACAATCTATGAAGCCCTGTTACATTTATTTTCTCTGTATACATGTTCTGGATGGTGTAGAACCTAAATCAAACCACATGCTTGTGCTTTAAAATTTACAGTCTAATTTTTTTAAGTTTGCAAATTCAGGCAAGGAGGTATGTAACAGAAGTTCCTTTTATACAAATATAGTAGAATATCAGGAAATAAATAAATACAAATATCCATTGCTCAGATTTATTTTCTCTGGTAGTGACTGTAGGATATTTTTGCTGATGTGTGATTAATGGTAGCTCTAGAACTCCAAAAATTGAAACAACATGCTTGTGTTTTTTCTCTCCAGGCTTTACTCTTTATTGTTCATCTGCCATCCTCTACAAATCTTAACAGAAATGAGTACACATAACTTTAATATATTAAAATTATAAGTCTGGGTGGTTTTGCTTTTGTGTAAAATCTTCTGAAAATTTTCTGTTGAATATGTGTACTACTGAACAAGAAATAAAGTTTGGCTATATATCTGAGGGAACTAATAAACAGAGGATGTTTGACAAACAAACATGATGGAAGAATAAATGTGTGGGTCATGATGAAGAATCTTGCAGTAAGGATTACTTTGGTAATGAAGTTGTGAATAATGTTCCAAGACAGAAAAAAAAAATCACTGTAATAAAATTTATTCCTCAAAATTTTAGCTTAATAAATATAAAATTTATTAGTTTCATCTTGTCTGAAAGATGGTATAACTAGAGACACGTGGCAGAAAATACGTAGAAACTAGTGGAATTTTTAATGATATTTTTCATGGTACACATTTTTGATCACAAAAGCATTCCTATATACAGGATTTCTATGATATTACATATATTTTTCTTCTTGCGATATGTAATTCCTTTTTATTTTGATTGTCATCTCCAGACCAAAACCATGTGTCACATAATCATTCTGATTACATTTATGTGATGAAACATTATTGTACCATCTTCACAATCACCTACTATTTGACATCAGACATTTTCATTAGTATTTCAAAATATGCTGTTGATTTTTCTCTACATTTTTGTTCTGATTTCCCTTCAACACAAGTTTAGTAGAATGAATGAAGTAACTTTTTTTTTTTTAATTCAGGTGATTTACATCATGCAGTTTACAAACTGTGCCCAAAAGTAAAGCAGAGCAATGTAAACATTAAATGAATTGTTCAAGAATGTTACATTCTATTTGCAGAAATGAGTTGAAAAGGATAACACTGAAAGAACAGATATTATAACGAATAGATTTTGGGGCAGGTTAAAGAAAATGTTTGAAAAAATAGAAAGGACAACTCCTTCATAGAAATAAGAATGAGAAGATTTTTTAAAAAGTCTTGTTTGTTTTTCACAGAATAAAGATTTTTCCCAAAATGGACTTCCATACAATGCAATTAAAATGTTTGATGAAGAGATAATAGATATAGTTCAGTGCTGAAAAAAAATGTTTTCTCCTGGCACAACATAGGCAGTGATGCTTGATCACGGTGGCAGCAGGAAATTGCAATTTTTGTTTCCAACATTATTTGCATTCTCCAGGAAAAAGCATCAGAATTTCCCATAAGACACAGCTCTAGAAAAGAAGTTCTAATAGAAGTCTCCTTAAGAAGAATTGTAAATATGATAGAAAATATGATAGAAAATACATAAAAATTATTTTCTACATTCGCTTACATTCTCAGCAGTTGAGCCTCTTTTAAGGTGCCTCCCACCTTAAAAGCAGTGACACATTTACATTAGAAATATATTTTGGTTAGTATGACTGAGAGAAATAAATATTTTAAATGTAAACATAAACCTATAGTTTAACTTCAAAAATATTCTAGATCATTAATAATTATGATACTGATTCTGCCACATCTAGGCCACCATTGACAAATGTCGGTGATTAAATATGTATATCGTTAACTGCAGAGACAACAAAATATTTTCACAACGGTCTGTGAAAATAATTCAGAAAGATGTAGCAGTAGATTTTCCTCTGCATTGCCTATTAGCTGGATAGACTTCCTACATGTCAGAAATAGAACAATGAGACTGAAAATATATTGGGTTAACTTTCCTCTCCTTCCAATTTGAAAATAACAAAATCTGTTTATTGAAATTTTGAATGCAAATGGTTAATTGTCTAAAGTATTCCACCTTTTGCATTTTAAAGCGACACTATAGAAAGAGTTATACGTTATCCACAAGGTTTTATTCAAGGATCATTTGATGAGGACATTTTCATTGATTTCTCCAAGTTTGTTTTTTTCATTGACAATCTCTTTCTTTTAAGAAAGATTTTCTTTTTTTTCCTCCCCAACGTATCTGATAAGCATTCTGACTTTGTTCCATTCACTGCTTAAGCATTGGCAAGCAAACTCATTTATTGTAGTTCACACTGGACTAGGATATGTTTTTAATCACATAGTTATCTGACTTCTGTAAAAGAAATAACAGTGAACTGGTGACTAGAATGTAATACCAGACTACAGACAGAAGAAGAATTGCATGATCATATCTGCTCAGAATACTTAAACAGCTTTTTTACAGTCTAAGATGGTGACCTAACTTTTTATCTGTGATATTTTTAAAAATAATCCTCAAGAAAATGTGTTTCTTAATCTGGAGAACATGTGGCCTAAACTGCACCACATATCCAGTGATTTTTCATGATGAGAGAGACCAAAGAACTGGTATATGCAAAGCAGGATATCCATCATGAGATTCTGCAACAGCCTGTTCGACATGAAGTTGAACAGAATTTTTTCTAGAAGCAAGCTGCTTGCTAGTCATTTTGGGGAGGCATCATACTTGCTAAGGAGAGAGGAAAGCAAGAAGAAACATTGATAACAGTCATTTGCATGCTTTATTCTGATTCTTTCCTGTCTTGATAATAGAGAACATAGAAAAAGTCTACATTGAAATGTCAGGAAGTTGGGTACTTGAAAAATTACGGTTAATATACAAACTAGAAACAGCCATAGTACAAAGGTCTTAACCACATACCTCTGATATGTCTTCCTCAAATTACTATGAAGAGAGGCATAGGAACTAGCTATACTGTGTATGTCCGTAGTAGTAATAATGTTCCTGTAAAGTGTCTTGCTGACCATTTATGTCTGGTTTTGTGGGGGAGTTGCAAAGAGCAGTAAAAACCATAGAAAACTTCCCACAGAGTATAACAATTCAGTCTTCTTGAAAAAATGTATTTAGATTTCACCTTACCTACACAAAAGCAGGATGATGATTTCACTAGACTTTGTTTTTAGGTGGGAGATGAGTCATGTACTGAAGAATTCAAATCTAGAATTTTCATAGATTAGAAATTCTATTTTATTAAGTATCTAGTATGTTAACTATTAAGACCAATGATTTTTTTGTAAATCCTTCAGTGTGGAGATAATGAACTAAAAACCTCATGAAACTCTTGTGGATGAGTCACTACTGTTAAGTGACTTCTATTCAAAGAGACTTTCTCAGGCATTTTCTGACATGCTAGTCAGTATTTCTCAGTTCACATATGGTGTCAGATTAATCTTAACTGTTTGTGTCTGTCTGGTTTGACTTTTTTGGCTCCCTCCTTTTTCCATCAGATAGATAGAGCGTTTTTACCCCAAAGTGCTTAGATGATTCCATAACATGTGCAGTGACAGCTACAGCAGTTTCTTAACATTTTATTTTAGAAGTCACTTTCCCCTTTGACATGATGGGTTGTACCTAACTTATTAAATTGAGTAAGAATAACGAAGTGTATAAATAGGAAGATTTTAATATATTGCTCTTTTATTAGGACTACTAACTTGATCTTGAGTTAACCAGGGAAGGTCTTACCAATTTCAGTTATTGAAGAGTCTGCTCATTATTTGGATAAATGAACATTATTCAACCATTTATATACGACTTCCAGCAATCTAGAATTTAAATTATAAAACATGTTAATATGTATTATAGAGAATTAAAAAATAGCATATTTTATTATATTCAAAACACTATTTTATTTTCTCATTAAAATTTGCACCCTTAGATCTGTCTTGCATTGCTAATAAAAGACATTCTTACTAATTTCAGGGAGTGAATGATAGTTGTAAAAGCTGCATGTTTCAGAAGTTAGTTAGACTTTGGTTTTACGTAAATTATTATGACACCATTCTTTAAAAAAAGCAGCTATTGTTTAATTTTGGAATGTCACTGTGGTTCCGAAATAACTTGGAGTATTTATTAACTCTACTGAAAATATTTTTTACAAAATCAGGAAAAATACTGATATATGGTGGCATAAGACCCCTTACCACAAGATTTATTACTGAGAAAGAATGGATAGGCTTACTACACTCCTAAGACCAACTACTTAACGGCAACACTTTGTTGAGAGGGTGGTAGGTACCAAATGAATGGGTAAGATAGAAACTGACCCAAAACATTACAGAAATGTTTGCTGATTACGTTTTTCATCCTGGGAGGATTAAGATATTGCACCCAGAACTAATAGAGAGGGAGGTTGTCTGGTGGTCACTTGGATGTTACTTGCTCAGTGTGAGGGATGTTCACTCATTAGGCATTACCTCTGACAGTACCGCAAGGATCACTCTGCTTAGATAAAGAAAGTACTGTGTTTTTACTGCTAGCATCCTCTCTTAGGATTTAGGAAGTCCTGTCTAGCCAAAGTGATGAATAGGTATATGCCAGTCCAGGACTTCAACGGTGGTTGCAGGGGGTACATTTGCAATGTTAGAAATTTATATAAAGTTGATCTAGCTATAGGGGATTAAGATCTTGTTCTTTAAAACCTAAAAATATTGAGAATTGTACCCTAAGTATTTGCTCATTTCTATCTGACTGTTCATGGGACAGAATGCACACTTAGCGTGTTTGCATGTGACATTTAATTGAGGTAAGCCAAGGTTGCCATATAGAAGGACTGCAGCAAGACAGAGGAATAAGCCAACAAGATTCTCATGAAATTCAGCAGATATGTGTAAGTCTTGCATCTGGGACAGAGTAACTATGCATTAACGCAGGTTGCAGACTGACTAGAAAGCAGCTTTTCAGAAAAGAACCCATGAGTCCTGGTGGACAAGAAACTGAACAAGTCAGCAATGTATGCTCAAGATAATTGCCTTCTGGGCTGTGTTAACAAGAGCATAAACAGCAGCTGAAGGGAAATGCTTAGTTCCTTCTGCTCAGCTTTCATGAGGCAAATCAGAAACACTGTCCAGATTTAAGTCTCCCAGTCGGAGAACATAAACTGTAGTCCAGTGGAGTGCCAGTAAGCTTGAGGGAACCTGGATCACATGTAATATGGGAAGAAGCTGAAGGAGATGAGTTTATTTATCCTGCAGGAATAACTAAGGGAGGGCAAACTAATTACAATGGTCCAAAAAGGAGGCAGGAGATCATATTAAAAAGCTGGAACTGGACACTGAAGTGTGCGTCAAAATCACAAGAAGCAATTATAACAGGCTGCAGCAAGGGAAAGTCCGATTGAAGAAAAAAGCACTTCACAGTGGTAGTGATGAAGTACTGGAGCAGACTGTCCAAAGGAGCCACGGAATCTTCATCTTCAGAGATTTTTGAAAGTCAACTGGATATGGCCCTGAGCAGCCTGATCTAACTTTTAAATTAGCATTGCTTCTAAAAGTTAGAACTAGGTTATCTCCAGGGAGCCCTTCCAATATAAATACAGTTCTGTGATCAACATCAAAAGTGACAGGTCCATCATCTTCCTTACAAGCTGCCCAGCGATTTTTGGTGAGATACAATCATGGAAGTATATGCAGAAAACCTACATGTATATACTTTCTTTTGTACATTGATCTTGATTAATTTGGCATTAAACATTACAGCTGGATTCTGGAGAACTATAGGTGCACCTTTTTTATTTTTGAGATAAGGAGCAAGTCCTTTTAATTCTTTTGAGAAATAGATAAAAATGGCTATGAATGTTTAAAAATAAAACTTTTAAGATCCTCTATTAACGAGAATAATACTTGCACGCATTTAGATATACATTATCTATGTGGTGGCACTTCTACTGCCCTATATAACACAGAATAACCAAAATGGACATAGAGGTGAACCGCACTGAGTAATTAGTTCTGTTATCAAACAGAACAGAAATGTAATCCTGTTTTCTGCCTCCTTAATTTGATTTTACCAGTTATTGCACAAATGGATTTCTCACCAAGCAGCATGAAGATTTGAACGTGCTGGACTGTAAGAAGAAAATCTTTAAGAACATATGTGGTAATAGAAAGCAGAAACATGCTGTAGAAAAGAATTAGGTTGATGGACCCTCACTGCTTAAGGGCAGGGGCTACATGATGAAAGAAGAGAGAGCAAAGAACCTTTCACAAAATCGTATCTAATTAAAAGCAGACAGCTTTGACTAAGAGTGAGTAAAGAAATACATATTACAGGCACTATATCTCATTTGTCTTGAGGAATGTAAAGGATTTCAGAAATACAGATTCTGATTGAATAGGCACCATTAGGAAATAAACCATTCGAAGGAACAGGGCAGATTGCCAGGTGCCACATACTGCAAATGAGTTTTCAAACAAATGAAATTGGACAAATTCCAGCTATTAATTTAATTCTTGGTGTGCCTGTATGGCAGATACCATTAACACCATGTAGGATATTGGTACTTGAAATATTTCATTTCTTTTATCTTCAGTATATTAATTTGGATCTATGACCTGTCTAATAAAATTCTGCATGCAGTTCAGTACTGGCATTGCAGGAATATTTTCTATAGACTTTCATCTATGTGGTCTTTTACTCTCTTATCAACACAGATCTTAAAATGCCTATGTCGCATATAATTCTCAAAATATTTAAATGAATTCTAATGGAAAGAATTCTAACCTGGAAATGATGGCACTCCCTTTGTCTTTAGCAATAGATCGGTTAACTGTATTAGAAATAGAAAAAGTCTCAAAATAGTAGGGATACCAGTACAAGTGAAGGGAATCAGATACCACCTTTCACAAAGACTCCATTACTACCAGTTTGAGACATTTTTATGGTTTGTATTCTCCTATGTTACACTTCTAAGTATCAGCGTACAGCTTCGGTGTCGAAGTACTGTCATAGTTGAGCATCATAATGTAACTCCAATGAAAGTGGACTTACTCCTGAAATAATGAATGCATTTCATAATATATTTAAGCATCAAAACAGATAGAAGCTTTGAATGAAAATCCAAAGACATACAGAACAATGTAAAATGCTAATGGGGCCTAAAGTGTCTTCAATGCCTGATGCTCAGGACAAGTTGTGCATTTGTGTGTATTTTAATAGGTATTTAAAATTAATAGGAAATTTAAAATATCTTCAAATTGTAGCCATTTTGGATTCTTTTTTCAAACTTAAAAATGTTAAATACATTAAAATAGAAAATAATCTTTCCACAAAGTTTGACCGAAATGTTTAAGTACCTTAACAGAATAAGAATGAGACATGTAGAAAGAAACAGATCTTTCCTGCTAAGTGCTGCCACTGATATTTTTTAATGGTATTATCCGTTCTTTGTGACTGTACAGGTGTTGTTTATTGTTAAATTGATAAATTGTTTTGTCTATCTGTCTAGTATTTGTGCAAAGGCATTTAGCTAGACACCAGCCACTATTTATATGAGATTGATTGAAAATTTAACAATTACAAAAAAGTAATCCTAAATTAAATCAGAGTTTTGGATTTTTTTACTTCAAATATTTGTTGACTGAATAAATGATGTATCTACACTGTGCTCTGCTTTGCCTAAGGACATATTTTCAATCTGTTAATGGACGATTTCTTATTACCTAAGAAAAATTACCAGGTTGAGATCCTTGCTCTGTGTGAATGATTTGGTAAACTGGTAAACAGATTTGTTACTTCAGGGGTAGATTATCACACATTTCACATCTTGGCTTTTCTGGTCTATAGCTTATCTAAAAACCACAGCTTAAGTCTTTGTCATAGCCATCTGTTTAACCATAAATCTTTAGCTGTAACATAAAAGTTTGTTTTCAATAATTTATTTTTTTATGTAAGTCTGATTTATAATTACCTATTGCCACTCCACCATTATTGCATCTTTTCACATTTCAGTGATATCCAAATTAGGATGACATTAAATATTTTCTGCCTATGCTCTCACGGAACTTGTGGAATTGCTTCTTAGAAGTTGTCATAACTTTCTGCCTGATAATGATTTAAAATTCCATTAAAGAGATCTAGGCTTACCACAGCTTGTAACTGATGCAAGCATTGCAGAGTTTATTAGTAGCATTTGTTACAAGAACTTCTGTATCTTTTGGAGAAGACTTAAACATAAATGTATTTAGGGATATTATTATTTGGGGATTGTGACATCCCTGCTTTGGAGCTATCAACTGTTAAAGAAGTAATACATATTCAGGAGTACCTTTGAGATGCTGTACAGAATAGTAATACAATATGAATTCTGTGTAGGTTTCAGAACACAGGAAGGGAGTTTGAATTCCTACCAAGATCAGTTGAAGTTATGGAGCAAGTTCATCACACTTTTTAACTGACAGTATAACAAACACAGAAATAATATTTAAAAATTCATGAACTTTTAATAGTCTTCACTGAATTGTAGCAATACAATATATGCTCTATGGTATATTAAATTTGCATTATTTAGTATTTGCATTCTCTCTATCCCTTTCCAAGTAATTTAATTAGCAATAAAATGCTAATTAAAACCTGCATTTGCCACTGAGAAAACTCAAGATTTGTCTACAGTTTCAATGATTAATAAACTTCTGTAGGTACTTAGATAAGTTGTGCCTCTAGATATACTAATCATCAGTATAGGTATGCATTTTCAGTGATGGGTCCCATTAGTGGGAATGTGCAGAAGCTACCTCAAAAAAGAAACAACTAACTTTCCTATCATTGCAGCAAGATTTCTAGAAATAATGCCTAGATGATATTTCTATAAGCCAACTAGAGGAACATTTGAGGTTGAATGACAATTTACATCTGACTGCAAAGCACAAACAGTGCTCAAATCAGTCTGTGTATGCCTTCTGAATTTGTACTTGTTCCTATGGGTACAGGGATGTAGAGTGGGATAGGGTTATGATACTTAACTGAGTGTTTCATTGATACCTTACTTCTTTTATTTCTCCTAAGCCTCTTTTTTGGCACACGTCCAAGTTTATCATCCGTTGCTGTTCATTAGTTTCTGATCAGGAAAAGGAAACAGGCATATAATGCTGCTGCAGTGAGAGCAAGTAAAACCCTATGTAAAGAATGGCTCTCAGAGGGGATATTAAGAGCAGAGTAGAGATTGGTTTATATTTCTTCAGAATCTACTCTACTCTGTACTGCTCCATTTTGGGATTTATGTTTTCTCTGGGGAAGTCATAACACTTGCAGTTAAGTACATATGTGCTCTATAAAATAATCTTCAAACTAGATAGCAATCAATCAGTCAATTCATATTGAAATAAGTCACTTCAGGAAAAAAAAAGAGAAAAATGAAGAACATTACTGTACAAAATTGCCAGTATTTTGCAATACTCATGACTCAGAAAATTCAGTTTGAATAGTTTTAAAGTTCTTTCATATTAAACAAACAAAACAACAGTAAAAACAGTTACTGTTTTTTAGCAAGTTGGAACCTAAACATGTGTATTTTATTAATTGTATTTTATCATCTACTGGTAGTAGATCCCACATAAAGCAATAAATCTGAATTACTCACCCCACATTGAAGTAGTCTTTTTTTCTGATATGCCCAACACGATGTTTGCATTGTAGATTTATACTGTATCATAGTCTTCATCCATTCTCTCCCATCTTAGAATATGTTAATTCTATCATTTCGATATGTAGTCTAATACTGAAACTTAATAATATATAAGAAAATTCTATCTTGCTGAAGACTTGATGAGAAACAGAGAGAATTTTTTTTAATATATATTATTTATTTTTCCTTTGTCTACCAATCACAAAGAATTTACTAATATATTAAAGGTTCACACATGAGTAACATGAAATTCAACAAAATTGCTCTGTAATGATAAGAAACTGAAAAAATATATCTTAAAATTCATTTTGAAACAGCAAGGACTGAAATTTTTCAACTGCTTGAATATAAAGGAAAGTCTGTTTTCAGGCTTCCATTGCCCACTGAATGTGAAGAACTCAGCACTGGAAGCACCACAGAAATGCAGTCTTATGTTCAGAATGATACATAAATCAACAAAGGTTCACCTCTTCACTTGGAGAGCCAACATCATAATTTCTCTAAATTCCTGAAATGGAGTGTTAAAATTTTAACCAGAAGGGTGGTGTGGTTCCTAAAGAGTAAATCTGATTCAGAGATGACAATGAGATGAGGAACATAAAATCCTATTGCCAATAAATGGCACCATAAATGAGATGGGAGAAGTCAGCAGGTGATGGATACAAATAATATAAATTTAATTTTATCTAAACTTTATCTAGTAATTGCGAGTCTTTTTTCCCTTCACCAGTACCATCATCACACTTATTTTAGGATGTCTTTGTTAACTTAAAATCAACATGATCATCAAACAAGCTAGTCCTTGCCAAGTAATTCTTATTTATGTTGTTGCAACCCTGTACGGAAAGTACTGCTGACATTCAGTCATTTATATATTAGTTATAGAAACATATCCTATGATTTTCAGAATATTAAATATTGCCTTATGACATTACCTGCAGGAGATTTTTTGAATTTTGGTACTTCTAAGGACTGTGGAAAAAATGTAAAAGAGAGGAGAAAATATCTTTCTAGGTTACTCAAGTGTATCAGAAATCTTTCTGGGAATTAATGACTTATAAAAAGCAAAAGATTGCAAGAAGTGGATAGAGTTTAAATATTTGGGTAAAGTTATCATATGCTGAAGAGTTATTTAATTTTATTGTGATCTTCAAAAAAATGAGAGAGAGCTTAGTACTATATTGTAAAAGTCCTGATAATAAATTATGAAATATTTGAATCAAATACTGGATTTCTTACAAAAAGTACACTCAACATTCAGCATAAGATATGGGTTTGATATTGAAGCTACCAGGCTTTAACAGTCTGACTGCATCCTAGTTGGGGAATGGAGCAAAATAGCATATCTGGATTCTAACAGTTAAAACTGAAATATTTCTAATCAATATTTAAGTTATTCCATTAAGAAATAAGCTTTTAAGAATTAAGAGGACAGTGAAGATACTTCACATTACTTTTTCTATAAGTTACTAAGATTTTATTTCCTTTCATAAGATGTGCAGATGTGAAGATTCTTGTCAACATTTCCAAAGTTCAGTTCTTGAAGGTAGTATAGTATTTTATTTTCTACTATACATTTCAGTTTATAGATACTTTATGTACAAAAGTTTGCATAAAAATCTTAGGTGAGCTTATATTAACTGATTTACTAATTTATGCAAATTCTAATTACTTCTGGAGACTTTTCAACTGTTAAGTAACAGATTTCATTGAGCAGAATGCCAGAACTTTGACCTTCTGATAGCAGGCAGCACTACCAGTGGTGGCTATCAAAGTGTCATACTTATATCATTACCATAATTCCTTACTTGCATTGTGCCAGTGTCTAATACTCAAGAAACTGTGCTCCCCACCTTAGAATCCTCAAAAGCTACCATTTATACTATCTATTGGCTAATCTCTTCCACACTTAGAATTTTACTAAAAATTTGTCACGTCCAAAATGTTTAGAGATTGCACATCTTGCCCTTTAGGATATTACTAAGGCAAATTTAATTAGTTTATAAAAAACAGACTAAGTGATGAGGTCTGTATTTAGCAAAGGAGATATCATGTAATGGCTAATCCAGAAGCTATATTTGAGCAGTAGTTTTTACTGTTATTATAATTAATGATAAAATAGGAAGCATTTCTTTAAGTCAAGGCTGAGAATTGTCTTATGGGGAGATATAACATTAAGCATACAATATAGTCTTGATTTAAGAATCAATGAGCACAGAATGTTTTCTTATGCCTCATTCCTGAAGAGCCAGAGCTATTTCTTTAGAAATAAAAAGTATATGTTTTATTTTGTGTCATAGACAAAATGATTTTTTTATACATCTAGATACTTAGATATTGATTTACTTGTAATGCCACTAATGTAATCACCACTTCCCATTACCAACTTTCACAGAAACGCAGAATCACAGAATAGTAGGAGTTGGAAGGGACCTCTGGACATCATCCAGTCCAAAGCCCCTGCTACAGCAAGTGTCCCCCGAGCACATTGCACAGGAATGCATCCAGGCAGGTTTTGAATATCTCTAGAGAACGAGACTCCACAGCCTCTCTGGGCAGCCTGTTCCAGTGCTCTGAAACCCTCCCAGTAAAATTCTTCCTCATGTTCAGAGTGAACTTCCTGTGTTCCAGTATGCACCCGTTGCCCCTCGTCCTGTCAGTGGACACCACCAAAAAGAGTCTGGCCCCATCCTCTTGATGCCTACCCTTTAGACATTTATACACATTGATGAGATACCCACTCAGGCTTCTCTTCTCCAGGCTAAACAGACTCAGGTCTCTCACCTCTCACAGAAGAGGTGCTCCAGTACCCTCATCATCTTCATTGCTCTCTGCTGGACTCTTTCCACTAGTTCCCTGTCTCTCTTGAACTGGGGAGCCCAGAACTGGACACAGTACTCCAGATGTGGCCTCGCCAGGGCAGAGTAGAGGGGTAAGAATCACCTACCTTGAACGGCTGGCCACACTGTTCCTAATGCACCCTAGAATACCCTTGGTCCTCCTGGCCACAAGGGCATATTCCTGGTTCATGGTGAACCTCTGGTCCACTAGCACTCCCAGGTCCTTCTCTGCAGAGCTGCTCTCCAGCAAGTCATCCCCCAGCCTGTGCTGGCACATGGGGTTGTTCCTCCCCAGGTGCAAGACCCTACACTTGTCCTTATTGAACTTCATCAGTTTCCTCCCCACCTAGCTCTCTAGCCTGTCCAGATCATGCTGAATGGCAGCACAGCCTTCTGGTGAGTCAGCTGCTCGCCCCAGCTTTGTATCATCAGCAGACTTGCTGAGGGTACTCTGTCCCTTCATCCAGGTCATGATGAATACATTGAACAGGACTGGACCCAGCATCAACCCTTGGGGAACACCACTGGTCACAGGCCTCCAACTAGGCTCTGCACCACTGGTCACAAACTGCTGAGCTCTGCCATTCAAACAGTTCTCGATCCACCTCACTGTGCACTCATCTAACCCACACTTCCTAAGCTTAACTATGAGGATGTTGTGGGAGACAATGTCAAAAGCCTTGCTGAACTCAAGGTAGAGAACATCTGCTGCTCTCCCCTTGTCTACCCAGCCAGTCATGCCATCATAGAAGGCTATCATCAGATTGGTCAAGCAGGATTTCGCCTTGGTGAAACCATGTTGACTGCTCCTGATATCTGCCTTCTCCTGCACATGCTTAGAGATGACTTCCAGAATGAGCTGTTCCATCACCTTTCCAGGGATGGAGGTGAGGCTGACTGGCCTGTAGTTTCCTGAGTCCTCCTTCTTGCTCTTTTTGAAGATTGGAGTGACACTGGCTTTCCTCCAATGTTCAGGTACCTCTCCTGTTCTCCACTTCATGAGTGGGGACTAGTCTTTGTTTAAGCCATAGCATGATGTGATGAGCATAATACGAAGATCAGAAGAAAGGTTTGTCCATATAGGCGAAACATGCACCTTACTTAACCATAGTAATTGGGGGGAAAAAATAGGATTTTTTTTTTGTTTATTTTTTATTTCATAGTGCTTTAGAAAATAGTTTATTTTACAGTGAACAAAATAATTTATCTCATGTCAAGATCAAAGAATTTTATGGAGAATTAAGCTCCGTTTGAATCAAAGCATAATGTCTTTTGTCATGAATAAAGACTGTATTTGTAATCCTGCACTCAATTCATTTGAGTAAATCCACCATGGAGAGAACACGTTACTCAGCTTTCACCTAATAACAACACAGCTATTGTGGAAGTGATTACAGGAACCTCAGACCCGCTTCTATAAAGCAGATAATGTCTGAATATGAACAGAGATGCCATACAACTCTATACATTCAAAGCTATCTTTGTATTTAAAAATTGGTTTGAATCTAACCTAAATGAAATGCAAAAAAATCCAACCCTGGAAACATTGGCAAAAACAGTAGGCAGAGAAAAACTGATAAAATTTTGTTAGGAAATACTAGCAAGATACAGGCTTGCCTGGGTCAGCATGAGCTATTACACACTAGAGCTTATATCTGTAATGAAACAATGGTGTCCTTTTAATTCTCAACACTATAGTAAAGTTAGTTAAAGGGGTGATGCCAGCACAACATCAGATTTTGGAGGGGTTTTTTGTGGATTGTCACTAAGGGTAATAATCATCTACTTGAACTTTAGATGCCTAAATGTTAAGTCAAAGCTAACTACATAGACACTTTCAACATTAATGGAGAGAAATAGGTATTTCTCGAAGACAAAAGCATATCTACCTCAGATATATGTGCTGAATGTACAATTCCTACACTGATACAGATAGTAGAATTCATCTTACTTAAAGGTGGCCATCACGAAATTAGGTAACTAGTGTAAGCTAATCGTTAAGATCCCTTTGACAGGCAGTGGAGACAGATAAGTACTTAGCAGTTACTTCTCTGAGAAGACAGGTGTTTAAAAGAGAATGAACAACTCACCTTCCAGAAGCGCCATTCTGCCTTTACTGTTTAAAGAGAGATCCCGCATGTGTAGTTCAGATTAGACACTCAACACACAAATTATGTGAGAGAAAGTTCTCACCAGCCATTCCTTTGAAGGACATTATCAGAATTTTGACTGGAGCAGACCATTGTGCATATAGATATGTATACGCAACATAGATATTTCTGTGTAATGACATCTATATATATGTGAGAAATATATTGAATTCAGGTCATCTACAGAATGCTAATAATTGTTTATTTTTTTAGTATTTTCACCTCTTTCTCAGTTTTCTCTCTCCCTAGCCCACACCAACAAGTCAATGAATTGTATCAATGAGAAGTTCAATGACAAGACTCATTGCCTGTCTTCTTCCCAGCAGGAGAGGTCTTCAATCCATTGACTTGTTGACAGCTTTTAGAGAAAGATGTAGACCTTTTTTCCTAAGAAAAAAAATTCACTCCTTTCAAAAGTCCTGTCAAAGTTTCTCTTTCTGTAGGTGAGCTTCAGACACCTTTTGAAACAATCTATAAAAGGGATAAATCTAATCTTCTTCCTTGTGTTATTGTCTCAGGAAACAGAAGAAAGGAATTTTCCTAAGGAAGGTTAATTTTGGTTTTGTTCTTCTTTATCTTTGTCATAGAAGAATTGCCTAATGGCTGAACAGGAATTAAGATCAGATCTGGGCAAAACACCATCCTCAGATGTTTCTTCCAAGAAGTTCTGAATTCAATTGCAGTAAGATGGATGAGTGGCTATATAAGATATAGAAGTAAATAATGACAAGAGGGTGGTTTTGTAGCATTCAGTTGTACTACAAAAATGGATTCAGCCATGAATCAGAGTTGTGTTCAGCAATCTATAAATAATGCAGAAACACTCACATCTTCTACTTAAAAATGACTTATTTTCTGTCCTGGGGAACTCATATTAGGCTTGGGACAATCAGAAGAAATTGAGAGACTGAGATGATGAACAGAGAACTCAAATTAGAATAAAATAGCAGTTTCCATTAAACAAGGACACATTTACTGTACAATCTATTTAGTTGCAATCAATTGGTAGTCAGCATAAAAGTAGTTCCCTAGAAAGAATTTATGAAAGGACTAAACTAGTGGATTTACTGATATAAATAAAATAAAAATATCAATAACATAGGACAAGTTCAGTTTCTCTCACAGATAATATCTCATAATTTCATTGTTGGACTTAAGTGCTCAATCTCTCTTTAAGGGAAATTGTTTTAACTAGTTTTATATTAACTAAAATGGTACAGAAAACTATCTCTTTTGTGCCTTTGCTTGAAATTTTTTGCCTACATATCTTCGAAAGTTATTAGATGCTATTGCTGAGAGCTATCAGAATGTAGGAAAATAACAATGAAAACACTTGCAAAGTTATTGCTAGTGATGCTAATTGTGCTGGTATTATACAGCCCCCAGTGGTTCTGTCTTCCATCAAATGTTGCATGAGGAGTCATTTTGTGAGAAAGTCTTATGAAAGAATTTTTTTTATTGAGATTTTCATTGTATTACCTGATTGGAGAGGCAGCAGCAGCAGATAGGAGTTTATAGCAGAAGTAAAAGAGCAACAGCTGCTTTAAAAGCTGCTGCTTTGATCCACGAAAAATGAAGAGTATGACTGCAGAACCATTACTCCCTAGTGATTATTCAGCTGCTCTCTGTGACCATTATGATCACTCTGACAAGTACCATTACTTTTTCTTGTGTGCTTCCGTGTCCAGAAGAACAGTAATATACTTGTATCCCTATAATGATTTCCTACACTAACTCAAATTGTGGGTCTCAAAAAAGATGAACGACTCTAATGTAGTTGAAATAAACCTCAGCATTTTAAAAATTTCCGCAGGTGAAGTTTAGTCAGATTTTTGCAGACAGAGAAAACAACACAGGAAATTTAAAGACCTATCTAACAACAATATAGGCAACTGTAGACCACAGGAGTTCTCTTGTCAATGTAGGAGTCAATGTTAGCATTCAGGAATGTATCTGTAAATCTGTACTGCCTCTTTAGAATGGTTACATTGCCTGAAGATCCGCCAACACAATTAAAAAAATTAGAAAATGAAAATAAGTTGTGCAATATATCCAAGTAAACTCAACAATATTAAGATTCTTTGGTAACATAAGAAGATGTTGGTTATGAACATTTGACCATGGCTGTGAAGTGTCATTTCTGTAGACTGTGTAAGCCATTGTATAACAAAGAAACACAGAAATACAGGGGAGTGAGGGCAACAAAATAATCAGTGTCTTGAGCTAAAAATCAGGAAATCCAAGTTTTGAGTAACTAATCATAGCTCACACTTCCTGACATATAATTCAGATTGATTTTTTTCATAAAACAGTTAAAAAAGATTATTTCCCATCCTTCCAAATCTTTCTCCTTAATTTTCATCTGGATTTATACGTAGAACACCAAAACACAAACATAGAGAAGCAGTATTTAATAAGAATAAACAGAATAATACATAAGCAATCACACAAAACTATGATGTTAGTCTGTCACAGGATCTGTTGACGTAAATCATTAGCTCTTTGTTTTGTAAGCTTGCCTTATTTATTTCTTTAATATTTTAAATTTCTAAAATCTACATATAATATTCAAATAACTAAAAAAATAAAGACTAGCTTTCCTCTCTTTTATATCCTTAGTATTTTTCAACCTCCTTACTTTCTCCTAACACTTGTTCTGTCCATCTTGCCTTTAAGAACAATACCGATTTGTTAAAGATTTTATTATGGTGATCGTCTGAGACCAAACACTTCTGAAGGTCACAGTGACAGTGTACTTTTTTTCATATCTCCACTCTAAGGCAACATTTACTTCCCCTTTGTTTCCTCACTTGTGCTTTCCATCATCTACTTAATAAATAATTTGAGAAAGAGTGTTGTTACTACCTGTTCTAAGCTTTCCCTTCCTCTGTTTTAGTGGTTGGGGATCCAACACTCCAAGGATCAACTCTGATAAGACACAGCTGCCTGTCCTTGATTCACACTGCTAAGAAAAAGCTGTGAGAAAGTGTGGAGAGATAAGAAAGGCAAAACCACAGAGCTGGAGTTCTTAAGATGAAATTACTTGGTGCAGAAAGATTCAGGAGGGAAAATACCAGCATAAAAGGGTATAAAATTCTAAAACAAGGAAGGATACTCAGGCTAGTGAGGAATCTTGGGTCAAGTAATCTGTCTCAACAGCGATAGTGTATGATGCCAGCTGAACAACATTGAGGATTCGTTCCAGGGGCTTGCAAAGGTTGATCATTCTCCTCCCAGCTGATACCAGTCAGGGCAACAAATACTGTTTGTGTCCCATAGCAGGGTGATAAGTGCATTAATCCTAAGATTCCTAAATATTGATATAGAATTTTTGGAGTAGAAATGCACATTTGTATTTTTCCATTATTCACATTTGGTTTTTTCCCTCAAATTGTCAAAATTGTTAAATGTAAAAAAGTACAGCAGAGGCCAGTGAGTGCAATAGAGTACACATAATTATTCAACTATGAATATCGTGCCATTGAAATAAAACTTAGAGGACCTAAAAATTATTGACATCTTGTTAGAAATTAAGAAAACAGAAGAATCTCCCATTAAAATGCTTAGAAAGTTACTGTTCTACTGAGTTTTTCGTATGGCATTCCTTTTGGGTGCATTTGCTTTGCTGATCCATCATAGCCTTTCATTTATTTAGATAACCTTCCTCCTGTAAGCACTAGGTTTTTCTCTCACATCTTTTTCTGTATTAATTATTAGGCAAGTAAGTACTTTTATAGGGTGTCAGAAGGGTCTCAGTCATAGACATCCCTTTAAAGGATCAGGCTAGACCTATTCTTGGAGCCAGATATAGAAACTATTACAGACTCAACCTTCAAAACCTGACAGTCTTCAGCTGTTCCTATGGTAACCAATTAGACAGCTGGATTGAGAGGTACAGCACATTCTGAAAAGAAAAAGTTTTAAACACAGGGACACCATATACATTTGAATACTGAAATAGATTGCTGTCACTGACAGTAGACAAGTAGTCACCTCTTTCTTGCTTTCCTCTGCTTCTCATATTGGGTTTGGTTTTTTTCCCTTTAGAGTTGTGGCTTTGTAATTTGATCAAGCCGACACGCATAAGACTTTTAGGTCCTCATGTGATACAGCAAGTATCTGCAAGATGCATAATGTTATGATGAGATGACTTCAAAGAATACATTCAAGATCGACTTATTGCCTGATTTTTTATTCTTTTTCTCTTAAGAATTATTTGAATAGATAAATCTCTCAATTCTCTTAAGAGCTGGGAGCTCTTCAATAGGGATAGTTGATTCCTTTGTGATCCTTTGTGGTGGGTTGACCTTGACCAGCTGCCAGCTGTCCACCAAGCTGCTCTATCACTCCTCCTCCTCCTTAACAGGACAGTGGGACAACACATGACAAAAAGCTTGTGGGTCAAGGTAATAACAGAGAGATCACTCAGCAATGACCATAACAGGCAAAACAGATTGAGCTTGGGAAAATTAATTTAATTTATTGCCATTTAATCAGAGCAGGATAATGAGAAATAAGAACAAATTTTAAAACACCTTCCTGCCCACGCTCCTCCCTCCTCAGGCTCAGCTTAGTTCCTGATTTCTCTACCTCCTTGACCGGAGCAGTGCTGAGGGATAGGGGATGGGAGTTGTGGTCAGTTCATTACATGTTGCCTCTGCTGCTCCTTCCTCCCTCCCCACTCTCTTCCCTTGCTCCAGCATGGGGTCCCACCCATGGGACACAGTCCTTTTCAACCTTCTCCTACACCCACCTGCTCCAGCATGGGTCCTCCATGGGCTGCAGGTGGATATCTGCTCTACCATGAACCTCCATGGGCTGCAGGAGGACAGCCTGCCTCACCATGGTCTGTACCACAGGCTGCAGGGGAATCCCTGCTCTGGTGCGTGGAGCACCTCCTCCGCTCTCCTTCTTCACTGACCTTGATGTCTGCAGATTTGTTTCTCTCACATATTCTTACTCTTCTCTCACGGCTGCTGTTACGCAGAAGTTTTTAGCCTTTCTTAAATATATTATCACAGAGGCACTACCACTGTTGTTGATTGGCTCAGCTTTGGTCAGTGGCAAGTCCATCTTGGAGCCAGTTGGAATGGGCTCTGTCAGGCATGGGGGACATTTTTGGCATCTTCTCACAGAAGCCACCCCTGTATTCACCCCACTACCAAAACTTTGCCATGTTAACCTAATATATCCTTATTAACACTGTTGGTCTGGGGGAAAAAAAAAGTGATCAGTGCTTTCTGGTAATTTGATGGAATTAATTCTATCTAGATCTTTTGTGGCTCTTATTAGTATTCTGATCTGCTCCTCCTGCCCTTGGATGCTTTCTGTTCCTTGCTCTGAAGCCTTATCTTCCCACAGAATTTACAATAATTCAATAAATTGTGCAATCATTGTGGACCAGAAAGTTAAACAAAACAATACTTTATCACTTCATGACAACAACAGGCAAGGGTCTGCTCTTCTTGATATTCTGTAACTCTCACTAATACTGGAGCTGGACAGATGGGATTTTAATTACCTTTCTTTATGCAGGAAATATCTACTTTTATGTTTGTACAGTACACACCACGTGGTTTCTGAACCGCACTATTAGGTAGGTTCTTATATCTTTCTGTCAACTTTTAGAAACTCATTGGCAATGGTAACTGGGGTAATTTTTCCATAAAAAATGTACAAATTATTATATCACATATTCACAGTTGTATCCTCCCAAATGGCAAATGTATGCTTATTTTGGTACAAGAAATTAAAACCATAGCTACTCTGTCATGAAAAGAAAAAAATTGAGTGGGACATCTCTTTGCCATATAAATTTTTATCATTGTTGTTGTTGTTAACATTTATGTCACAGTTACAGAAATCTCCAAAAGACCCATTATGTATCTGTTCTAGGATGTACAAGTTCTATACAAAGCCAAATACAAAGATAATAGGTATTAAGTTAAACCCTGCAGAATATGTAAATGCAGATAAATATCTTTTTTTGGAAACCATTATGTGTTTAAGAATGGGCCTTACAGAGACATGATCAGTATTTTAATAACTAATGCATCTCTAAGCAATTTGTGGAACATGGAAATGTCGAGACTGAATTGATAGATTGAAATCTATCTGCATTTACAGGGTGAAAAGACTTAACGTTGCCCCACCAAGTTACAGATTTGGCACATGGTAACAGACACCAGAGCAACAGCTTTAGGGAGAAACGATTTATCACCAGATAACAGTACAGTAACAAATACAAATACGAATCAGTATTATAATAATCTGGGTTGTTTCAGTAGTACAATTATCCTCGTTGAAATTAGAACAAATCCTGTAATTCATTAATACTGGGCTAAAAATATCTGAACGCACGTAGCAAAGATTATCAGGCAGGCTAGCAGGAAGCAGGTCATGATGATTTCTTTGGCAGAGTGACTTGGACCAGCCCACAGGCTCAGGGAATTTAAACTTCCCTGTTCAGGTTGTCCTCTTCTACTGTTGAATGATGGAAGCACTATCTGGACTTCTTTAACCCATACCAACTCTGTTCCTGTTCTGTGCCAGTGCTGTCCTTGGTGTGCACAGTGCATGGGAATATCATACAAGGCAATACTAGCTCCACATGCATTTGTGTGCACAGTGCCCAGAAATATCATGTAAAGCAATACTAATCCCACTCATGGCTATGATCTTATTTGGAGATGTGGTGAGATAGCTCACATGACTTGATTGCTGTGTTGGAGAGATACAGGCTTTTTAGGAAGGACAACTGGGAAGGTAAGGGCATGGATTTGCCCTTTATGTGAGAGAGCAGCTGGAATGCATGGATCTCTGCCTTGGGACAGATCAGTAGCCACATGAGAGCTTTGGGGTCAAAATTCTTCAAACAACCAGAAGAAGCCTCACGTTCACAGGCCTCGGTCCTCATGGGAGGATTTAACCACCCTGATAGCTGCTGGAAAGACAACACAGCAGGAAAAAACAATCTAGGATATTCATGGAGTTCACTGATGACAATGACAAGTCCCTGACATAGTTGATCCAGAAGCCAACATGGAAAACTTTTCTGCTACACTTCATACTTACAACTATAAAATGGTATCAGATATGAATGTCAGGTACAGCCTTGGCTGCAGTTACCATGAGATGGTGGAGCTGAGAATCCTGAGGGGTGGCAACAGAAAAAAAAAGCAGGATCACAACCCTGGATTTCAGGATTTCACTTCAGAGATCTGTTTGGAAGATTTTCACAGGATATGCCCTTGAAGAGAAGAGAGGTTCAGGAGAGAAGGTTGATATTCAAGGATCCGTTCTTGAGCCTCTCAGCTCAAGAAAGCTCCATACCAATATTCAGGAAATTAAAGAAAGATATCAGGAGGCTGTCATGGATAAGCAAGAAGCTCCTAACTGAACTAAGACATAAAAATGAAGTGCACGAGAAATGGAAGTAGGGGGAGGTAACCCAGAAAGAGTACAGAGCTGCTAGCCAATCATGCAGGGATGGGTTTAGGAAAGTCATGGTAGACCTAGAGATGAATCTGGCAAGACATGTGAAGGGCAGTAAGAAAGGATTCTACAAGTACATAAACAGCAAAAAGAAGACAAGAGAAATTGTGGACCTGCTGCTGAACGGGGTAGGGGGATCAGGTGACAAAGGACACAGAAAATACCAGGATTCTAAATGTTTTATTTCCTTCAATCTCTACTGGTAGGATTTGCCTTCAGAAATCCAAGGCTTCTGAAACCATAAGGAAAGTCTCGAGTATGGAAGACTTACCCTCAGTGAAAGAGGACTAGAACTGGGAGCACTTCAACAAACTGCACATACATATGAGTCCACGGCACTTCATGGGTTGCATCCGCAAGGATTGAAAGAGTTGAATGATCTGGTGCACGTCATTAACAGGATATTCTTGATTATTTATGAATGGTCATGACAAGTAGGAGAAGTTCCTGAAGACTGGAAGAGAGAAAATTTCATTCACCTGCAGGAAGGGAAAGAAGGAAGATCTAGGGAACTACAAGTCAGTAAGTCTCAACTTGATCTCTAGGAAGATGATGGAGACAATCCTCCTGGAAAGCATTTCTGAACACATGAAGGACAAGAAAGTGACTGGGACTAGTCAACATGGATATACAAAGGGGAAATCATTCCTGATCAAACTGATAGCCTTTTGCAATGAGGTGACTATCTTGGTGGACAAGAGGAGAGCAGTGGATGTTGTTTATATTGACTTTTGACACTGTCTCCCTTAATATCATAGACAAGCTGACAAAGCATGTGGACTGAAGTAGAGGTGGACTGAAAACTGACTGAATGATCCTGCCCAAAGGGTTGTGATCAGTGACACAAAGTCCAGTTGGAGGGGTTGATACTGGAGACAATACTATTCAACCTCTTCATTAATGACATGGCCAATGGGACAAATGATACCCACAGCAAGTTTGCAGATAATACAAAACTGGGAGGAGAGGCAGATACACCAAATGGTTGTACTGTCATTCAGAGGTACCTTGACAGGCTGGAGAACCGGACAGGGGGGAATCTGATGAAGTTCAGGAAAGGGAAACGTAAAGGCTTTCATCTGTGAATGAACTGCAGGTGCCACTGCATATTGGGGCTGATCTGATGGAAACCGACTTTGCTGAGAAGTACCTGGAAGCCCTGGTGTACAACAAGCTGATCATAAGCCAGGAATGTGCCCTTGCAGCAAAAGTGACCAACAGCATCCTGGGCTGCATTAGGCAGTCTTGACAGCAGATTGAGAGAGGTAATCCTTCTCCTCCATTCATCACTGGCAACCCTTCATCTGGAGTGCTGTGTCCAGTTCTGCGCTCCCCAATACAGAAGAGCCATGGACATATTGGAGTGAGTCCAGAAGAAAAAAACAAATCATCATGAAGATGATTAGTATTTTGGAGTATGTGTCACATGAGGAGAGGCTGAGAGAGCTGGGGGTCTTCAGGCAAAAGAAGAGAAGGCAAGGCGAGGCAAGGCAATATAAGGCAAGTCTCAGGGGTTATCTTATCAATGTGTATGGGAAGGATTGATGAAGAGGGAGCCTGACTCTTCTCAGTCATATCCACTGACAGGACAAGAGGCAACGGGCATAAATTAAAACACATGAAACTCCATCTGAACATAACACTGTGATAGGTTACACAAAGGTGTGGTGGTGGAGATATTCAAAACCCACCTTGATGTTGTCCTGACAATCTGCATTAGCTTATCCTGCTTGAGCAGAGGGCTTGGATTAGATGATACTAAGAGCTGCCTTCCTACCTCAACAATTCTATGATTGTGATATAATGATCTAAATTACTGTGATACAATAGCTTAACAGAGGGCTTCAGAATTGCTCTCTTTGGCTTGGAACATCTGCATTGTTTCTAAGTCCCTCTTTCTATTTCAAATCTGGTTCTAAATTTCTATTTTGAACTGGTTTTGTCAGCTTTTGATCTGCATGTATAAGACTCCACAGATGTATAATATTAATTGTCCTAGGTGAATCTTTCAACAATTCTAAATCTGAAGGAAACAGCTTTAATAGGCTATACCTTTGTGTACAGAGATGTCTGTAATTAACTAAATTTAGTCTTATGTAATTCAGTTATACTGTTGCAGCTTTTGTCTCCGCCATTGATTAATGAACTACTGTAAAATGCTTCTCCACTTCAACTTTATGCAAATCCACAATTAAAGGTAAAAGGGTTATTTTTGTCAAATCAATCAGATATTGTATCTATTTAAAACTGCAAAAGCATAATTTATAATACATAATTTATGATTAATAAATACTATTAATAACTAAATTACAAGGTGTTATTATAGAAAGATCAGAAGAGTAATTTGTATTTTAAATACATAACTTTCCTTCTATGTGTCTCCAATTGAATAGTCAGGCCATGAATAGGAATTATTTTCATCCGGTTCACTGTGAGAGAGAAGACATCCTCATCCATATGGTACAATCTTAAATAGCCCATATTTATCAAGTAAACAGAACTGTTAAATCACACAGTACAATAACAAAGCACAAGAATAACTCTTGCACTACTACTAAACAGTGTTTTCAAAGCTCGTTACTTCTTGTGTACTGTGTTATGTACAAGGCTGTTTCTCTCTTCTGGTAATACACTTGAAGATGAGTGTTCCCTTTAAGAAAAGCTACATAATTACTTACTCGACCTGTTTTCATCCTGAGCGGTCTCATCAGCTGTACCTATGGCTAGAAATTTTAGGGGAAATCCACAGGTGGGTTTTGAAAAGCACACAGAGTTGCCCTGGATGCTTCTACTGAAATATCTGATAAACTCATGTGGCTAGCAGGCAAGTACAGCCAGCCCTACTGGAGAAAATCTGCTGTCAGAGGCATAATGCACCTACACTTATGAGATATTAATTTGAGAATCCAGAGGAAATATGTAGATATGGTAAAAAAAATTAGATTTTAAGAATATTGTCAGTGAAATGAGCAAAGCTATGTTGGTATGAAACTGGGATGAGATAATAGAATCACTTACCCAGAGCGTCATGTTTTTTCTGGTTTCTTAACAGACAGGACATTCAAAAAAGTAGGAAAAGGTCATGCTATATAGGAAAAAGTCCTATTTCTAAGCAGTGAACTTTTAGACAACATCAGCATTTCTCTAAGAAATTCTGTTTAATGATTCTATATATTTTATTTTATAATTAAAGCTTTTAAAATACCTAACTAATCTCACTCAATCTAGAAAAAAACCCAAATATATGAAATTACAAAGAGGACTTTTTCCACCTGTAAGGAATTTGACAAGTGATAAAAGCATATGGATGTGAATATATAAAAAAGAAACACTAATGAATATGCAGATTTCCTATTGGTACATTTTCCTATTCCTTTGATAGCAGAAAAGCAGAAGAGAAGGTAATCTCCTTCTATTGTGGGCATTTTTTGGTGCAAAAGATAACCTACTCAGTAATGGAGTGTCATAATATAAGCAACCCTTTTTGTGACTTTCTATTGCTGCAGGTTTGTAATGCTCCAAGGCACTTCAGTAATTAGTCCACAGGGAGCCTTAATAGACTAAGGTAACTCTTAATTAACTTAACCCCCAGTACATGAGTTGACCATAAGACACCAGATCACATTTTCACTTGAAGGGTATGTGAACTCAGAGAAAATCTCATATTTTAACTACAGTGGTGATGCATTCTTTACTTCTAGCACAGTGTGGTTGTAGTTAAACACATTGTGCCATTCTGTCCTGTGGTAACCAGAAGCCCTTATTTTCAGTAGAATTAATAACTGAAGATGGAAATTTCAGCATAATTATTTTAAGACGTAAATATTATCATAAGGTGTCATTCGTATCGGCATAAAAAGGTAATTAAGAAGTGATTCTACTTAATTTTTGCTTTATCTTTATTATAGATTTTTGATGCTTAAAAAAGAACTTGACCTGTTTAAAACATGTGAAAACATGCTGATAATATTTTTAACTGCAACATTTTTTAATTAGAAATTCTATATCCTATGATTTGGTGCTGAGGGAATGATTTTAGTATATGATTATGCTGCAAGTATTTTTTATATTTATAAGAATTTGTTTTATAACTTATATTATATTCTTGCTTATTAAGTGACGGAGCACTGGAACAAGCTGTCCAGGGAGGTTGTGGAGTCTCCTTCTCTGGAGATGTTCAAAACCCGCCTGGAAGCATTCCTGTGCAACTTGCTCTAGGCAAACTTGCTTTAGAAGGGGGGTTGGACTAGATGATCTCTAGAGGTCCCTTCCAACCCCTACCATTCTGTGATTAAGATGTGCAACATCTCTTAATAGCAGAAAAAAAGATAAACTTCCTGAAGAGAATCAGTCAGCAGCATTTCTGTCTTCATTTCTATGCTAGTACTCATATATTCAGTAACATTCTTGACAAAGTCAAGACTTACTTTAGGAGTATTTTCTTCAGGCACATAAGGCTGTATGAATATAGCAATTACCACTTCATTGTATGGAGTGCCACTGTAGACAGCCTAACACTGATGAAAGAATAAATGTCTGTATAATCACAAAGCACCTATGTGAAAGACAAAGCTGTACTATAAGGTGTATATGTTTCTGAATGAACATTGTTAGCAACAGAATGTATTAAACACACTTTTTTTTTTTATTATTTACAGAGAGTTGTTTTGACATTGGCTTTGTTAGCATTTACTACTGATTTCCAACCAAGTGAATGAGAGACATATTTAAATAAAATTGACAGAAAAATCACTGGGCAAAGGATTTTAAGCCAAGCCATGGTGCTAAACTACTGTTTAGCTCTTGAAGGAAGAAGGGAAAAATCATTTTACTCACCTCTCTATTCCTGCCATAATTTCTCTGTCCCAGTTGCTGAATGTTTTGGTGAACATACTTTTCATTAGGATGCATTTCATTAGTACCTTCATCAACATCTCTAATGCAACAAATAAGTTTAAAACCAGTCATATTCAGGTAAACCAAGCCTTCAGCTGGACGATTATATATCTCACTGTCATCAAGGAAAGCATACCAATTTAACAATTGTAGAGACAATGTGCAAATGACAACAAATGGCAGAACTGAGAACATAAATCTGGTGGTGATATATAATTATAAGTTTTACAGGATATTTTCTGACAAGTATTTTTTAACATTATGGAAAGAATTAACTGTATTTGTGTGCATTGTGTAGCGAATCATATTAAGGACTCAAAAATAGTATAATTAGGAAAAAAGTACACAAATTTTTTCCTGCTATTACAGTCAAATTTAATTTATCTCATTAAAACACTCCTCTTTTATTTCAATACTGTTGTATATATTCAAAAGCACTGCATTTTATAGTGAATTCAATTCCTTATGTTATTGATCCCTTTATAAAAAGGAAAATTCAATCTCTTCAGAAATCTTGATATAGTCAGTTTAATTTCCATAACTATAAGCCTTTTATAACAAATTAGTTTTAATTAGTTGCTGTCCTTGGCCATGTGCAAAAGGAAGGAATCATCTTTCAATTCATCTATTGTTAGGTTATACTCAATTAAAAAGACCCATATGTTTAAGATTTTTAGACTACTATCCTTCCAATAGAATAGACATAGACTCATACATTTCTAAGTAGTTTTGAAGTGTTTCTCTTTGTTTCTGTTTTACAAGAAGCCCTTTTTTTTTCAACTTGGTGGGCTGAAAGAACAACACTAGAAAATAATTCAAAAAAATCCAAAGATATACAGAGCTACAAACTGAATCAAAATCTCCAGACAACTATCTGCAAACTTAGACTACTTGAAACTTACATTTTCAATGGTTTTTTTTTTGGAGTATAAATATGATGGGTGTTGGCTTGATATATGGTCCGACTGAATTCAGGAGCAACGGACATGACTAATCCCCTTCTTTAATTAATTTTATATTTTACCATTATCAGTTTGCTTATGGTCTCATAGGGTAATGCAGATCAGAAGGCCATCCAGTCAAGCCTTCGGCTCAAAAGAGAGTCAGACCAGGTTTCTAAGGTCTTTGTGAAGGCACTCTTTAAAACCTCCAGGGATGGAGACTGCACAACCTCTCTGGGCAGACTGTTCCACTGCCTGATTATCTCCATGAGGAAGATGTTTCTCCTCTCTCACCAATGTTTATCTGAGATTTTATGTTTTGTTTTGTTGAGAGCACCAAGTAGAAGAGGGACAGTAAGGATATTATGTGTAATTTCATATGACATTGATAGAAAATTTTTTTTGATGAAATTTCAAGAAAGAGGTATTTCAAGTGACCTGGAAAGAAAATTATTAAATATTGTCTAAAATTCTATTCATCTAAATCCTCCTTTTACAGTTAGATTCATTCTTTTAGTGGAGAAACCAAAGACATTGCTTGCTTTCTAGTATAATTATATTGACATAATAAAACAATGACGTACCAGGGATTAAAATATTTGGGTTGGTGGTTGTTCTGCTTTTCTCTTCATGGAACTTCCAGCAAGCTATTCCAATTAGATAAGTTATCTATGAGCTACAAAAAGTAACATTATCTATTACAACTACAATTTTTGTCAGAGTGGCAAGTGAGATGCTGCATAATTAGGCACACTGCACAATTGTCACTCTTAGCCTTCAAATAAAAGGCAATAACCTTCATCTGTATGGTGCCAATGAGCCCCATGTAAACGCTTTGTTCACAGCCACAACAGTACCACAAAGATGTGTCTGCAGTGAGATCTGAAAGAAGACAAATAATGTTACAGTATTTCTTCATATGTGAAGAAGTGAAAAAGGATTAATTACGTAACATTTACTAATAATTACTCAGAAGCTGAGACTGACTTACCCTAGATTAGTGTCTCTTCATTACTCACCTTGCCTCCTCTGTCATGATCCTGACACACATTCAGCATCAAGAAACCTAGCAGGGCTATGCATTTTGATACCTAAATGTCCCTGGATGTCTAAAATACCTCTCCTCTGCTTGGACAGCATAAGTCACTTAAGAAATCAGTTCTCTCACCTTTTCCCAGTTAGTGTTGGAATGCAGTGCTTAAAGAAGTTTGGAGTTAGCAATGCAACCTTGTGGCAATTGAGGTTGACCCCATTTGGTGCTCTATTCGCAAGAGTGCAGCTGGCCCATCAAGGGAAGTGGTTATTCCTCTCTATTGTGCTGTTTGGGAGGCCACACCTGGAGCACTGTTTGGGTTTTGGCTGCTTGGTAAAAAAAGACATTGACATCCTGGAAGGAGTCCTTCAGAAGGTCAGCAAGATGATAAAAGGAGCTGGACTACACAAAGTGTAAGAAGATGCTAGCAGAATTGGATTAAGGAAAGAAAGCTAAGAGGGGATCTTATTGTTCTCTTGGGCTACCTAATAGGAAGTTGCAGAGAAGATAGAGTCAGCTCCTCCTCAAAAGTGCACAGAAAAGGACTATGGGGAAATAGGCAACAGTTGCAGCAAAGGAAATTCTGATTATTTGTTAGGGGGGAAGAAATCACAATAAAGGTGATAAAAGACTGAACCAAGTTTCCCAGGGACATTAAGGAATATCCATACTTGGACATGTTCTGAACTAATCTCGCCAAGGACCTGAACAATCTGCTCTGACTTTGCAGCTGGCTCTGCTTTGAGGCCAGATCACTTCCCAGGGCTCCCCTCCAAACTTTTTTTTTTTTCTGTGATTGTTGCATGACTATTCTAAATCCTTCTTTGAGGGGTTTTTTTTGGCTGTGTTTTTATCCATGACTGACCCTTACTGCTCTAACCTAATAGTTTATCACTGAGGCTGCTGCAAGAGTTAAAAAGTTCACACAAAGTTCATAAAACTATTAGTCACATACAAGCTCATCTGACCCATCAAGTTAGCAAATAGTTAGCAAAAGCCTTTTGAGAATGCAAAGGGTTTTTTCCATGGGAGCTCTAGATGAGATTGGCATGGACTAGCTGATAGAAAGTAAGGAGGGGACTCTAGTACTGAGGTAGGAATAAAGCTAGGAATGGTTTGAATAGCTATAAAGGAAATAGGAGAGGAGCTAAGCTTGTTCAAATAAGGGAAGGTCTGCAAAGTGCAGAGACAGCACGGGGCAGCCATAGTAGCAGCTGTGGGCCAAAAGCACTGGATGATGGGCTGACAGAGCTGAAGAAACACACAGAGCTTGAAGAAAGTCTCACAGCAGCAGCAACAAACCAGGTTGCATACTGAGTGACACTGAACTGTGAATAAAACATCAGGACATCATACCTATTATCACCCTGCCACAGGCAGTTTTAGCTACAAGGGACTCAAAAAGTGGCATGACTGTGTAACAAGAACAAATAGCAACTACATGGAGATATTCTGGGTTAAATCATCTGAGCAGTTATGTCTAAGGTTAAAAAAATTGCTCAACTCACAAGGTAACATGACCTAGAGAGATAATAACACAGAGTAAATCAATCAAAATCTCATTTATATAGAATTTAATTCATGTAACAGCTTCTTTCGGTTAGTTAAATGCTGTGCAAATGGAAAGGCGATGCAGAAGGTTCTTATTATACAGCTTAGAAAGGTGACAGATGAGTTTCAAGGTAGATAAAGTAGTAGTAATAAATAAAATATAAAGTCATGTACTGAATTAAAAATAGAAACATAGAAGGGTTTGGATTCAAATAGACCTTTAAAGACCATATAGCCCAACGCCCTGCCATGGGAAGGGACATCTTCAACTAGATTAGGTTGCTCAAAGCCCCATCCAACCCGATCTTGAGCAATTCCAGGGATGAGACATCCACAAATTCTCTGGTCAATTTATTCCAATGTCTCACCACCATCATCATAAAACATTTCTTCCTTAAGTCCAATCTAAATATACTCTCATGCGGTTTAAAATAATTACTCTTTGTCCTGTTACTACAGGTTCTGGTAAAAAGTCTGTCTTTCTCAAAAGCCCCCTTTAAGTATTGAAATGCCATAATAAGTTCTCCCCAGAGCCTTCTTGTCTGTAGGCTGAAGAATCCCAACTTTCTCAGTCTCTCTTCATAGGAAATGTGTTCCAGCTCCCTGAACATTTTCACTGCCTTCCTCTAGACCTATTACAATAGGTCCATGTCTTTCATGTACTTGAGGCCTCAGAGCTGGTTGCAGTACTCCAGGAGTGGAGTAGAGGGGAAGAATCATCTCCCCCAACCTGCTGGCCACATTTCTTTTTATGCAGCACAGGATATGATTGGCTTTCTGGCCTGCAAGTGTACATTGTGGCTCATATCCAATTTTTCACCCACTGGTAGCTGCAAGTCCTTCTCCACAGGGCTGCTCTCAATTCATTCATCCTCCAGTCTGTAGTGATACTGGGGATTGTCTCAACCCAAGTGCAGGACCTTGCACTTGGTCTTGTTGAATTTCATGAGGTTCACATGGGCTCAAGCCTGTTAAGGTCCCTTTAGATGGCATCCCTTCCCTTTAGAGTACCAACTGCACTACTCAGCTGGGTGTCGTCCTCAAACTTGCTGAAAGTGCACTTAATCCCACTATGTCATTGATGGAGATACTAAATAGTATTGGTCCTGGTACAGACCATTGAGAGACACCACTCAGTGGTTTCCACTTGGACATTCCACCACTGACTATAACTCTTTGGAGGCAGCCATCCACTCAATTTCTTACCCATCTAACAGTCCATCCATCAAAGCCATATCTCTCCAATTTAGCATCAAGAACATTATGTGGTACTGCATCAAAGGACTTACAGAACTCTAGGTAGATGACATTCGTAGCTCTTCCCTTGTCCACTGATGCAGTCACTCTATCATAGAATGCCACTAGATTAGCCAGGCATGATGGTGAAGGCATGTTGGCTGTCTCTAATCACCTGTCTTCCAGATGTTTCAACACAACTTCCAGGAGGATCTGTTCCATGATCTTCACAAGCACTGAGGTGAGTCTGACTAGTTGTAGTTCCCTTATTACCCTTTTTAAAAATGCGTGCAATATTCCCTTTTCTTCAGCCACTGGGGACTATACCTGACTGTGAATATACTGTGGAATACTCTGCCCCATGTTTATGTAGTGTTGGATTTACGACAGGCAGTTATAACCTAAGAAAGAGATCTTGGAGTGACTACTGCCATATCTTTGCAATCATTACCTCAATATGCAGAAGAATGAAAATAGACACAAAAAAAAAAATAATTGAGCAACATCAGAAACAATGTTGAGAACAGCACAGAAGGTGTCATTTTGCTGTTATATAAAAACACAACATGTACACATCGCAGTTTTAGTCCTTAGTTCTTGAGAAAGAATGAGCTAGAGAAGGTAAAGAGCAGGCAACCAAAGCGATGGAGGTACAGAACAAGTGTCTTGTGAGGAAAGGCTAATTTGACTGGGACTCCTCTTTTTGGATAAGAGGGCTGGGGATCTAACTAAGCTTTATAAAATCACGATGGGGTGAATATAGGTTTGTTACTCATGAAGTTCAGTGGTTGTGTAATTAGGGGACACATTGAAACTTCTAAGAGTTGCAGTAATCAAATAGAAAAGAAAGGTTTCCTATTTTGTTTTGTTTTGTTTTACTTTGCTTTAAATAGTAAATTACACACCTCTAGACTTTGTTGCCATGAGGGGCTTCAGAAGCAGACAAAACCACCATGTTCAAATAGAGTTTAAGCAAATTCACAAGCAAGCGAACAAAGCAGATACTAAAGCATGTAGGGAAGGTTGCATTTTCTTCCATCTCTAATCCTGTTAGTGGAGAAAAAAGAAGTTTAAAAGTTGCAGAAAGTGGTAGGACTTGCATATTTTCTCACAGTAGCTTTTCCTGTTCTGGCTGTCAGATGCAGGCTACAAATTGTCTGGAAGACTCTTGGTCTGACTCAGTTAATCATTTCTCATGTACCTTTGTGCTAAGATTATGTGATTTGTGGTAATTTCAAATCAACTGACTTAGCACTAGAATATTGTCCTGGTTTCAGCTAGGACAGAACCAATTTTCTTTTTAGTAATTTTGCTTTCCAGTTAAGTCTCTCCTAAGACACCACACTCTCCAAAATTAACAGCGTGTTTTTCAGACAGTGTCTGCTTCTAGGATTCATAGAACTACACACTCGTATGGTGTGCAGAAAGTCTCTTGCTTATCGTTATTCCTATGGAAACCAAGGTTGATGCTTGCTTCTGCTAACGTTCGTATGTGCCGGAAATGAAAGAGAAGAAAACAGGTTGCACCTGTGTTACGTCCCGGTCCAGTTGCTGGTCCTGGAGGTTCATGATATTCCTAGACGTGAGATTAAGACACAAACAAGGTCAAATGCTATTCACCAGAGCTTTATTGTAGTTCCCCAGAAATAAGAGTAGGGTGAGCGATAGAATAAAGGTGGAAGTAAAGAAAAGGTAGAAAAAAACCAGCAGTATTACAGAGCACAACAAGAGTATAGTCACCACCACAGGTCCGTGGCATCCGTCGGTCCTCTGCGGTCCACGGCATCCCGTTGATCCATGATTCTCAAGTCGTGACGATGGTAAGGGTCCCACTTCTTGCAGGACACCGTACCAGGTTGTATTCTCTGTCTACTCACAGTCCGGCCTATCAGAGCAGTGGTCACTTTAGTTTCATTTGACGGGGTCGTTACACAGTCATTATACAGGCCTTTTCAGCCTTTGTGCTTGGGGCAGTGCTTGGTTTAGCATCACAGCAAGCTTGCTCAAGTTTCCTTGCAAGAGGCCCTGTTTCTGGCTGTTCTGATAAGGAAAGGGCACATGCATCACATATGCCAGCAGCAGAAGCAGGGGAGCTTTGAGACATCTTTTTTGTCTGTTTGTCTCCTACAACCTGCGACCCTCAAGTGGGGAGGAGCAGGTCGGACAAGTGACCTAAACATGATCAAATGAAGTATTCCATTCTATATGTGTCATACTCAGTATAAACCTGAGGGATCATGAGGGTTAAGCTCTCTTCTGTGGCTGGTGTCCAAGGAGGACACTGTATCCTTCTGCCTGCAATCCCAATCTGTGCATTCCTGAATCCAGTTCCTCTCTGTTGTTGAGTCCAGTCTGAGACTTTCCCAGGGCCTGCCCTGCAGCATCTGGGATGACATGATTGTCATTGAGGGAGCTCAATATTGTTTTTGTATATATTTGTATATATTCCATGATTTTTTCTATTATTATTATACTTTTCTATTATTGTTTCATTAAAACTGTCTTAACTTTTCCAACACATAAGCCTCTTTCGCTTTTCTCTTTCCCTTTCCATTTTGATGAGAGAAAGGGTTAAAAGAGAGCATCTGTCATCCATTTACTAGCCACCCAGCCTTAAACCATGACAAATATATGAGGTCCTACATACATGCTCCTGATAAGACTTACAGATATTACAGAAGATGAAAAATTCTTGCACTAGGAAGTTAGTTATAGGTGTTAATACTCTCTTTCTCTTGAAGTTTTCTTGAGGTAACGATATCCTCAGAAGTAGAGATTTATATATATGAACGTTTGAAAGGTGTAGCACATCAAAAGTATGAAGTACAACTTTCATTTTCTTGGTATTGATTAACAAATGGGGCTCTGTATTTCTCCACACTTTCCCTTGAATCCTACTTGTTGCTTCTAAATTTTATATTGAGTGTGTATGCAATACAAAAGTGAAAAGTAATTCCATGAAGTAAAAAGTTGTAATTTGTGCCCATCTAGAGCATAAACAATTTTCTATATTTTCTAAGCAGGTATAATTGTAGATGAGATCTAATGTTGCATTTAAGATAAACTCAGAAAAACGAATTGTCAAGAACATTATCTCATCTGTTTGGTTGTTGCTTGGGGTTTTTTTCCCATTTTTTCCTGGAACACAGTGATTTATAATTGCTTTTGTCTGATTGTTCAAAGTCTTCTTTACTCTCTCATTTTAGTTAAGTTTTCCCAATATGTTCCCATAATATGAAGCCTGACTGAACTCTTTGACATTGGAACAGGAAGCATTTCACGATAAATCTTGCAGTTTGGCACTTACTCAGCAAAGAGTTTGTCTGAGTAAGTCACAATACTAGATTTAAGGATACTCTATTATAGTAGAATTTTGTTAGGTAAAGTCAATTATAGATGTGTCTATGGATCTCATGATTCTCTGTAAAGTTGAACTACAGTGGAAACTGGAGGCAAACAAATATAAGCTTTTAGAGTTTTCAGTCATTCAATGCAAATTTGTAGGACCTTGCCCCTTCCTCATTAGAAGAGGGAAAAGAAGATAATTTCTAAAACATCTGGAAAAGTGACTGTAAATGTCTTCCTTGCCCAAAATATGAGCCACAAATAGCTATGTCGTGTTCTATATTCTTTTAGTGGTGCCATTAAAATATCATATCCGGATTAATGAATAAATTGATAAATGAGGGAAGAAAAAAAAAAAGGAGAATAGACTACAATTCTCAGAGTACAAAATCTTATATGACTTGTGTTATCTATGGACCACCAAAAATTTTGATTAGCTGACTGCTCACAGTTAATGCTTTAGATGCTTGGAGGCATTAGCAATTAAAGATTAGTTCTTTTACCCCATAATTCAAAGCATAGATATGAAAATAAGGAAAAAATCAATTTATTCATTTATAATTGGCTTTGATGTTATTGTTAATACATTTCAACCAGAACAAGAAAAAGCTGCAACTAAGTCTCAGCAGTCTACAAATCCACATGCAAAATTTCTTTTTTCACTGGACTGAGCAAAACACGTGTTAGGAAGTGGCAGTTTTTATTACTACTCCAATAGTTAGTCAGGCATTAAAATATATGAGGTTTGGCACTGCTGATTCATCAAGTAAGAGATTTGTTTCCCACATTAAAATAGATACACAGGAACAAAGGATTGCAATATATGGAGAGGAGTGAAAATGAAAAAATACGAGAAAATTCAATTTCTCTGACATAACATTCATGAATGAATTTCTGTGCTATCATCTATTGATAGTACTGTCTATTATGAGGTGAAAAAAACATGTAATAGATTGATTTAAAATATATCTAAACCAGATAAAAAAGAAAAAAGAAGATGAAAGCGAATATTTTCTGATTAAACAGGCCTTTTCCTAAAACTAAAATAGATCATTCTGACTTTAAGCATACACTTCAGCTAAAATCAATAATGATTAATTACATTTGTATTGACAAGAACATACTAATAATTAAGTTATTATCAGAGTTTCACTGTATGAAGTAAGAAGAGAATGTCCTTATTCTATTTTTCCAATTTCTGTGCTTAGCATTGCACATATTAGACCAAATGTCATCAATAATCACCTGTCATACTCCATTTCTTTAATGTAAGCTTTTCTTTGTTCTGTAATTAAAGATTAATGTGCTTGTATAGTTAGTAGTGGAATTGTGTAATGACAGTATTTTATTCTTGCAGTATGCTATTTGTGTTTACTCTGGAGGAACAATTATAGACAAATATTTATATAACTGAAAAAAATACTTGGTGAATTTTGGGATGTTTCAGCAAAATTCATCAGCAGATTTTTCAGTGAACAATTCAACAATATTCATCCTGATCTAATTGTGAGGCATATCACTGCATTTTACTACTAGTAATAAGATTTACATTGCTTTTATTTCTATTAGAATTGTAGAAGTAATAAATTTGTAAGAAATTAAAGCAGATTCTCTTCTCTCTCTTATTCAGTCAATTAAGTGATTTAATTAAAATGTCTTAAGTCAACATCCTCTTCTCAACCTATTCAGAGATGAACAGCTTCACACCTACTACACACAGTTAGGTGAATTATACTGGTGATGGTAATTCAACTGGATGCAATGGAATTTTTTTCTCAGATTCAATGAGATAAATATTTTGACTTATGAGAAGCATTAACTTAGATCACAAATTAATCAGGTTTGTTCACTTTTGATAATGCATGAGCCTATGTAGTTTGGCTTGAGACCAAGGTTTTACATGTGAGAGATTGTGGAATAATGATCTTATTCTAAAAAAATTTTGAGGGAATAAAAGGAAATTATCAACACACTGTAAACTCTACTTTTTAGAGTTTATTCTGATTTTAAGATGGAAGTAAAACACCTTCTAAGAATTCAAATGCCTGGTCTGTAATAAAGGTTTCCCATATTCCTACAGTGGTAATGGTAATCTACCTATTCAAAGATCTCAGATCTGTGATCCAATCTGAGTCATTAACATAAAAATACCAGATTAATTTTGTTTTTCTTCAGGAGGATTATCCAGTGGGAAATGACATTTCTGTAGCTCCTCCATATCTTTTCTGTACTTGACAGTCTTTCTTCAGATTATAACGTTAATCTTTTAAATAAAATCATGACGTCTATTAACAGTGAAGTTATCCAAATAACTGAAGAAAAGCAGACTGAGCTTAATACATATTCTTAAAAAACAAGAAAAAAATACTGTTTCTGGAACTAAGTTTATGTTCTTGATACAATTGAGTGCACTGTGAAGAAATATATTTAAATAGCTTTTATTGTTAAAAGCAGTACTGGAAAGAAGAGGCTTCTTTCTTTATGAAATGCAATTTTAGGTTTTTTAAGTACTTTCTGTTGCGCAACTGTTAACATTTCAATATTTGTGGTTTTTTCCTGTAATTTAACCATAAACCCTGTGCATTTGTTAATGAAACTGCTTGGAATGCATCTGTAGTCCAGTGGAACTGACTTAGACTTAGTAACGTATTGGTTGACACAGCTCAGGTGAATACTGCCCTAAGCCCTGCTCCATCTGACAAAACACCACCCTGGCAACAGAGATGGCTAAGCAGAATATCTATTCACTCTTGGTCCATTACAGTTTGCAGACAGAATATTAAACCATCATTGGTCCTCCTTAGTCCAACAACAGATTTGTGTCAGCTTCCTAAATTTCTTTAAGCAGCTTATACTAACATTCTAGACTGTAAACATGTCAGGAGTGAATAAGTATCCCATTCAGGATATAAATATCCCATTCAGGATAGATTCAGGATATCCATATGTTTGGATAAAAAAATCTTGTCAGATGGTCAAGGTAAAGAGCTAGCACTGCTTAGCACTTCAACCATCCAAGATACATCTGGTTGTGAATTAACATCTCTGCAATTATCCATCAGTCTCTTTTAATATAGGACAGGAGATAATCAAAATACATATTGCATATTCAAAGGGAGTTTAGTAACCAGAATTCTCTTAATCTCAAAACCACAGAATATTAGACCTGCAAGTTAACTTTTAGGTATATTAAGTATATGTCATACAGTCTAATTCTGCACTCAGACCAAACCAAACAATAAATCCAGAGAGTGAAAAACCTGAGTCTTACAAGCAAATTCAAACCAGTGATCATCAAGATGTCAGTGAGTAGGGGAACACTCACAGACAACACAGATCACACTCTCAAACTATTATTTTGTCTTTGTGTTTCAGGATGGTTTGTTTGTGAAATTTCCCATTTCATTCCTTCATCCTTTCTCTGACTTTCCTTTTTTGAAAGGGACACAATAAGAACTTTTTACCTCAAGAAGAATATTTGTTGTCTCCTTTGTTTGTGAGGGGAGCTAGAGGAGGTGAAGAGACAGAAAAAAATCTGATGAGAGTGCAAGTGCCTTCTTGGGAGTTTGTATGCATACACAGTAGACAAGCACAATATTTTCATTGCTGGTGAAGAGACTCACGAAAAAATCCTAGGAGAAAGAAAAAGCAGACTAGGCCAAAGTTACTTGGTTAATGACTTGATTTGCAGAAGTAGTGAACCTTAACTTATCTTCCGAAGTCAATGGGAGCTGCAGGTGATTAACTTATTTTGAGTGATCTGTAGGTACATACACAAGAAAATAAGTTTTTACTACATAAAGACATTGTTTGCACCTGAAGTTTTTATTCAAATTAACAAGCAGGTCTATTAGGATTTGTGAGCCTACTGTAGGTAGTCAGATAAGAAACGTACAGCCTAAACACTGCTGGCTTCACTCACATCTTTTTAGCAAAGGGTTACCCTCCTAGTTGAAGAATATATTAGGTTGTTATCTTTATTTTAAGAATATTTATTTCTGTGGACTATTGCTGAAGTTCCTAAGAGTTTAAGTATTAAGACTTTCTGAACACCACCTGTTTAGATATCTAAAAATACAAAAGGATTTCCTCTTTACCTGCTTCTACTTTATCATTTCTTGCTTGACACTGTTGGCAGAGATCCTTCTAATATTATTTTTCCCTAGCTCCTTATTGACTCCCCTTCTATTTCTAGTCTAGCATATTTTAAACAAGCCTAAAAATTTAATAGGCCAGATGAGTATTTCTACTGGGTTGCTAAAGAATAACACCTGAAAGAGTCCTGAACTGGGTGCTAAGTTAGACGTCTAAAAACGGATATGCCAATAGTCATTAATCCTTTAAGAAATCATGAAGGATAATATTAATGAGTTAATTATCTGTTTCTATTAAATTTTTCCCCATAGGTAAAATATAACTCATTTTATAGTAAAATGGTGCCATGCAAGGCCATTTTATTCTGTACTTTAAGTCAAGGATATCAAGACATGTAAGTAGTAGTGGGGTGACAGGGGAAAATACATGACCAAAAGCCTTCTTTTTACTTCATAACCTCTCATCTTCTGGTGACATCCTAAATCATTGTCACTGTCAGAAGGCTACAGTGAACAGCGGCATTATTTGCCAAGCTACTGTAAAACACCACTTGGTATTTTGCATAAACTACATGGTAAATCATGGTAACAGTGCAGTGTTATTTTGCAATAACACTGTAAATAACCTCTGTCTTGACCATAAATCTGTAACACCAGCAACAACCTTATCAACAATAGCAACTTTGAGAATAAAAAAATCTTTCTCTTTACCTGTAAAAATGTTCTTGGTATTCTGGCTTTGCTTAGTGTCTAGTAACTATATCGTCACCCACTCTATGAAAATGAACTCTGAACAAATATTTGAGAAGGGTAGTTTAAATACTTGACAGCATTGGTACTGAAGACTCACTATATTTTCTGATTCAAAAATTAATGCATGCAGGGGCATCTTCCCATATTGCTCTATTATTATTTAGGTCACTTCCAACAATACAAAAGCAACCAGCTACTGAGTTTCGATATAAAAGCAATATATATACAATTCTCAGGTCTGGTGCACAATTTATTCCTGGAGTTATACAGAGAATTTGAGGAATAAAAAGAAAAGACAGTAAATTAATGGATGGTCCTGCACGGAGTATTTCTTTTCTACACATTGCACTATGACCTGCTAAGGCACTAGCAGTTGTATCGAATATCTTTATATTCTTGTCCAGATTGACAGTACTGGAAAAATCATTAACTTCATAGCAGATACAGTAACCAGGATATAAGACTTCTTCATGTTTGATATTCTGTTGTGTTTATTAAACCCAGTATATAAAATAACCAACCATTTTTCACCAGAAGGAGTTTTAACGGTCTTGTTCAAAATCTTATTTTTTTTCAATGTGCTCTTCAGAAAGCAGTTAAGGGATTTATTAGAGCAATACCTGCCACTTTCTTACTGTCATTCTATTCACTGTCCCTTAAATACTATAAAAAGTATCTACTAAAAATTCAACTGTCCCAAAATTAGCATATTACCTTCTGCTTTACCCATTCTGTCATTGCACATGTTATTCACAGTCAGCTTTTGCTTCATTGTTAGCCATTCCAGAAGGAGTTAAAAAAAAAGAAAAAGTACACAGCTTTCAATTATTTTATGTTTCAATTTGCACATAAGGAGACTTTTTTTCTTGTACTGACTTTTAAGATTCATACACACTTTTATTGAGTGGTCAGATTTGTTTTTTTTTTTTCCAGATTTAGCAAAGCCCTGCCAGAAGACATTTAATGCTGTCATCGATATTCATTCTACTGTCAGGGATATTAAACTAAGAAGAAAGACCTGGCACGCTGACTTTCTCTTGGAGCTTTGATAGTATGTTGGCTGCAGTTTAGCAGTGTGAAAATAGTATTGCACTGCAAGCAATCACAGGGAATTTTCTTCTTGTTAATTTAGAAAAGTTGTGAGTAAAAAAGTCAGCTTCAGACCACACAGGCTTTACAGATTAAAAAGACTAGAATTTTTTGTTTCATTTTTAAGTAAAAATCTACCTCTGTTGTTTTGTCAAAATTAACTATACTTTTATAGAGGACTGGGCATTAAGAGGCTGTTTTAGTTTCCAGAATCACAAGGGCTTTCATCCAATTTCACTCCTGTACGTGTTCAGTAGCATTAATACATTAAATACATTAAAGAGAAAATGTGGAAAACATCTACCTTTAACATATTCGGTAGACAGCAATGAACCTGAAAGAGAGGAGCTGGTTTATAAGGTATGTATGTGTGAGGTATCTAAGTACCAGCAACTGGAAAGACCTGGCTCTGTTCCTATTTCTAGTGTCTGCACATGTGTGTACATATACGCAAATGTGTAATTCACTAGCAAACTTCAAGTTAAATTAGCAGGTGTGTTGGAGGAGACTCATATCTAGAAAAATTGCATGCATCAGCCAGTGGCTGAGAAAAGAGCCCAGGGTCTGAGAGTAATGTTATATGGTTGTAGAGGCCATGCTGATATGCAAAGGAGCTGTGAATATGAGTGTGTTGCGCGCGGACTCCCGGACATGCTACACGATCAATGTGATCAAGCAAATGCCAACTTTGTTCCCGAACAGCTCGGCTTATATACATCGTTCCACCCAATCACGCAAGCTCATTAACTACAAACAGCTGTGCACACATGTGTCTCTTATTTGGTTGCTTAATGCTGAGCATGCACAGTACATGCGCATGCGTCAGCCCTCTCCACTTCTGTGTTTGCATCCGACTTAGAGCCACGTGGCCTCTAAGTCAATCAGGTCTGGATTGCTCATAACATGTCTGTTGTCTTCCCACATGAGTGTGCTTGCACATTGAGACAGTGAAGGCATGTGTGTTTTCACTACTGAGCTTCAGTCCTGGTCAACTAGAAAGAAGGAACACAGCTTGACTGTCTATACATAACTTTTATTTGGGCTCCTAAAAGCAGTGGCCTCTCTGTGGCAATCTGGTTGGGCAGATATGTGCTAGTTGTGTGCATGTGTGTATCCTTTTCTGGGATGAACACTTAGCCTCTTTACTGGCCAAATTACAAATAGGATAAGCACCCATGTCCATCAGACAGTGACAAAGAGACCTCTGGGGTCTCAGTATGGTCTAGGCTTTGGGTACAAAGAAGGGGAAAGCAAGCATCCTGGAACACCTGGATTTGGTGGCTGCCTTCACATCCTTAACAGGTTCAGTGTCCTGGTAGCTGAGGAGGGGCTTGGAGCTCTAGCTGATGAAGCGTCTGAGCTGGCTAAGCCTGAGCCATGCAGCAGCTCCAGAAGGAAGCAGCAGGGGAACTGCTGTGGAGAATGGTGCCTGATCAATTGAAAGATAAGATTCTAATATTCTACTTAAACTGAGATGAAAAATATACAGACTGTATCACTTATCTAACCACTCAAAATTAGCTGAGTCACATTTAACCAGAAGCTAAAGTCATACAGACCATAACAACCAACCAAAGAAGGTAAGTAATCTCCATAGTCATCTTTCCTTAACCTACTAGTAAGCTTCAAATACAAGTGGGGCATTCGCATACCACTACACCACTGCCTCTCCTAATTTCAAATCTCTGTTAGACACTGGCAATTTTCTCCTTGACGATAACTCTTAGGGCATCAGTCAGAAAGTTTCTCAACACAATGGCCATGCTTTTATTTTCCTGCTTCAAATATGTAAGGGAAGTCTTCAGGACACATTATTTGTGCTGACCAGTGACCAGGAAGATTCTTCTTTCTGTTGTGCATTGGAGAGGGGAGGTAGTCTTGATTCTCATCTGTTGACTCATTTATACCATTTAATACACTGACATCAAACTCATTTTTCTGGTCTTAAAATAACATATAATAATATTGTAGTCACTTCTTTGACTCTTTTCACTCTCAGAGGCCAAACTGTTGGCTGATGGAAACTGCCGCGGCTCCACGCTGTGTTTTTATTAGCCCTCAAAAAAATTGGGCTCTGAATTTTTATACTGCTTTAAAGGAGAATAAATTTTGCAAGCTGTGTATTTTATTTAAATAAGAATTGTGATCTGCAGCTGAAAAACCTCTAAGTCTGCATTGTCTTTCTAACGCTGAGTTTTAACTGAAAAGTGAAAGAAATTTGTTGCTGTTTCTAAGGTTTTATGTCATTGTGTTCTATGGTGATATGTCTTAGCAATAGTGTCTTAATGTTAATGTCACATGTGGAAGACTTCATAAACTGAGAATAAATATGGGTATTAGTCCTCCTTAGCAATGAATTATTAGTTAAAAAGCTATGTAATTAATATTCATTAAACTTAAATTAAATGCTAACTTTGTTAATTTTAAATGGAGGCTATTAAAGTGTTTAGAAAGAACAACAGGATTGTAGTATCACAATCATACCAAACTACAGAGGATTTCCACTATTTTTAACTTTGCCAGAAATAGATTAACAATGTGACATTTCAGGTTTCATTTGTATTACCCGCAAAATGACAGCAATATCTACTGCCTGCCATTTCTTATGATTCCCTGTGTAGTTTATTGTTGTTGTCATTGTTATTATTGTGCTTTTCTCTACTGACCATTCCATTTTTGTGCTTTGGAAGTAACTGAGACCTTAAAAAAAAAAAAAGAACTATCATGGAAATGAGACAGTAAAATAATAGGCTATGTTACAATAATTTATTAGGAGAACTCACAAAATATATTAATCATAAACATTTTAATATATTATATTGCTAAGAAAGATAAAGGAGACTAATTTAATAGAACAGATCTAGTCTTTTGACAAAATTAAGAATTGAATCTATATCTCAAGACTCTCTATTTCTATTCTGGGCTTATTATTAACTGTATTTTCTTTATGGTAATCCATAATAAATAATAAAATAAAATATATTAAGCACTTTCAGTATTTTTACATTTTTTGAGCT
>VZSC01004609.1:92322-115642 GCA_013398225.1 Steatornis caripensis
GTGCCTAATTGTCCCAACTCGCTGTGCTCATCCCGGGACAAAGAAGTACCGCATTACTTCTTATCGTGGCTCATTGTACCAACAGGCAGGGTCGTAGAGCGCCCAATTATCCCAGCTCTTTGTTCTCAGATGGTGCTGTATGATCTGACATTGCAATGCGGCTTGTTACTAGGGGGGAGCAGGGTCTACACCACAACACCACCTTAACCAGACTAGATAAAAGCACATCCTCAGACTTTAAGAAATGAAGGCAAATGTGTGGTGGTGTGCTCGCCCCTCCCTCTCCCTCTGGTTAAGCAGTAGCCATCAGTGGTAGCTGTGATGGCTTCATCCGTCTTAAGTCAGAATCTTGGGAGACAGACAGCAATACAATAGCTGAGGGCTATGAATCTTGCTTAATAGCTGAGGTCCAGTTAAGCATGTGCTAACTAAAATAAGGCTAGTATGTAAATATGACTATAAGTCAATTTTCTTACTCCATAAACAGTGAACAGCCCAGGGCCCACTGGGCTTCTGCATGGCAGTGGGCTGCATGTCAGGTTCTCCGCTTGAGTAGGGACACCTCTCAGGCTTACTCTTCAAGGTTGAGAGAATCCTTATCACATCAGATACTCCGTAAGTGCATTGGGAATAAGCATTGAAACTTCAGAATTTTAGCTAAGTCATGTGAAATATTGATTTTACACATATATAATCCTCTAGACATAAACTGTTGATGAAGTCTGGGACTAGGATTGGATCTAACTGCACCTAGACTCTTCTCTGAGAAGTAGTTTAGAAAGCAAGAGGATCATTTCTGAAGGTCGTAACTCAATGGGAGACTTTCCTCACCCGTTTATTAGATGTAAACTGTTGACCAAGTCTGGGATTAAGTTTGGATTCAGTGGCACCTAGACTCCTTCCTGAGTTTAGAAAGCAATGGGTTCCTTTCTGAACCTTGTGACTCATAAGGAGGGTCTCCCTGACAGTCTGACCCTGTCATCTATTCAGTAAATAATCAAATATACCTTGCCATTGAATCTTGTGAAACCACTGTCACATTTACTATCAAACTTTGTTAAATCACCATTTTATATCAATAAACATATTGCTACTTTTCTCTTATGAGTGAAGTGCATCACTCCATCCATGGCAAAATATTAGTTTTATATTTTGTCCTGCTCCATAGGCATTACAATTATGATCATAAACAATACAAAAAATCAATGAATTATTTTCCTGTTAGTTACGGTACAATTTCTGTGGAACTAATAATGTAATAAAGTAAGAATAGCCCCCAAAAAATGCTAACAAGCTTTGTAATAATCAACATTTTCAAACTAGGAACAAGTTCTTAGAAGACATTTGCTGGCATTTGTGTGGGCTTATGTGTGTCTATTGACATAAAAAAGTGAGTATGGTAAGTGCTCATTTAAATGGGGCTCATTTCTTTTTTTTAAAACTTACTTAGAATTATATGGCACTAATTCGGCTTTTAGACGGGTATAAAAAGTACACGTAAAAGTTACATGCAAAGGTTTACAAAGTTTCTGTGCATCTGTATCTTTCTCCAGCATTGTGATTCAACAAGTAATTAATACTCTTGATTAAGTAACCAGTTGAAAGATAAAAATGTAATGGCTTTTTTTGCTGAGGGAGTATCTAATGTGGCTTTTAAACCATAAATGAAGAAACATAGTTAGGTACCGCAAATTGCAATGTCCAATAGTTTTCATATTTTTCATTACATTTTATGTACTTTCAACCATTATACAGTAATAAGAGGGGTTTTTCTTAAGATATTAATATTCATGTACTTTCATTGTTATCAGAAAGCCAACATCTTCTCAATGGTCAGATGAAGTTGTCTGCAAATTTTAGAGTTACAACATTGTGTCATTTATTATTAATAGAGCTCATAAATACTCACACCATCTTAAACAGCCTTAAACAATTGCACTTGAGCATGATCTGAATTCCTTTCTTCCCCAGGGAGTTCTATTTTCTGGTATATAATTAGGTGTCATCAGCTGTGACAGGAAGAACTCTATTCCACCCCATTTCTTACAATAAATGACAGATTTTATAGCTGACAGCTACTAAAATACTTGACTAACTAGAAAACAAAAACAAGCAATATGGAAGGTTTATTATTTTTGGCAAAAATATTATTAGGTTAGTTACTAATAAATGTTTTTAAGTCTGTTTTCTACAAAATTTGAAAGACTATTCTTGAAAAAGTCCAGCAAAACCCTGCAGCAAATTTAGTCTATTGCAGTGAAGAATGTTGTAAGTGACCTCAAAAAATATTTGATCTCTGAATTATACTAGCCCTTGTATATATGAATGAACAGATTCATAAATATCTGGAGAAAACATTACCCACAGCTGTACAGTCTGCTCCTAATTTGGAAGTTTGCACTCGTTTGCACTGAGAGCAAAATACCATCTCTTAGAGAGAAGGAAATTTTCAGTGGGGCTATTTTTCCTTAATGTACCAAGCTCTGAAGTGAAAATATTTCAGCATTTTGTGTTGGCCAACCTGTTTATGCATAAAGGAAGCAGAAAAAGGTAGGCCACACAGTGGGGTCAAGACTTTCTGCTGCAACTCAAGTAAGCCATCATACTTGTGAATAATTCTCCAAAGCTGTGATCCATTGTGGAAATTTCAGGTCCAAATCCAGACTCATGCTTGTCCTCTAAACACTTTCTTGTTTCTTGAAAGTGACTCTTTCAACTGATGAGCTATGAATTACCTGTACATTGGGTCATCAACATTAAATATTAGCTAAGTTTTTCTTAATTTGGTATGTAAAAACACATACACTGTAGCTACAAATGTTTTGTCGTAGACAGAAAAATTAAATCAGGCAGCATAAAAATAAAAATGGCTTAGATTAGAGCTGAGAGGGTAAATTTATCTTGATAAGGTTCTAAAACAAATGGGCCACATACAGTTTTGTCAATTCAAAATAATATTTAAAGTCAAATAGATTCCTGGAAGGATGAAGGTAACGAGCTCAGCAGTGGAATCACGACTTGTAACCCTGACATTGGAATAATGATATGAGCAGTTTTATTCCAAAGTCATCCTGAAGCCTTTTTTTTTCAGTAATTGAGATGAATGTACATAGTCCCTTGAAGTGGTAATTAAAATAATACAGAGAATAATACATGTCCCTTTACAAGGAAATTTGACTTAATTCCTCTCCTGTAATAATGAATTTTTTTTTTTATTGAAGATAATAATGGTTGTCAGAAAATTTCTCCAAATTAGAAAAGAAAAACAAGGAGGCGAATGGCAAATGTCTTCAACAATCAAAGGCTGTGATTCCAGAATTCATCTCTGTGGCCCAGGTCTTACCAACGTTATTTTTAATTTCAGTGGGACTCTACGAACATATTTCTTAAGTGGTTTGGGGTCTGAGGGTCTAAATGTAATGTGTTTGTTTTCTGATATTTTAATATAAAAAGAATCTTACATTAAGAAAAAAACCTGGTGAAGCAACAGTAAATAATCAGTAAGGCATCCTCTTGGCACATCACTATACAGAAAAGTAAATTTGGGTTGGGTCCAATCATATTTGCAAAAAATGAAGATGACATGTAGATGAAGGAAAGGGAACCTAGTGGAGAAAAAAATAACCGAAAAAGAGATGTATCTGACATTGATTAGAAATACTGAAGAACCTCTTAAAAATAAATGTACTACTTCTGTTACTGAGATTAAAAAAAAAAGACGTTTGAAATAGTCCCTTCACAGTCTGTGGATTTTTTTGTGCACATCTATAATTGTTGTTGTATTTCTCTTGTAAAAGAGTATTCAGTGGCAGAAATTTTAATTAAGCAAATCAATGACATTGTTATGTGTTTTTCCTTGGAAAGGATAAGATCTTAAAACTAATATCTTAAGAGAACTTGATTAGACTTTAATTTGAACAAAGAACTGTGTCCATCTATTTTGCCAATATACAGTGCTGCATCAGTCTAACATAACTTGTTAGAAGTAAAATAATGCAGTACAACCCCAAATGTAGTAGAGAATTGACTTCTGGAAGCTGATAGGAACACTCATTACTAAAAAGAATTCTTCATGTCATATTTTTCTGTGAGAACACAGGCTCCTGGTGTATCTATTATCCAGTATTTTCCTGGGTACGTTCTGTTAATGCTAGGTTATCAGTGAAGTACTTTTATAGTTAAGAAAATCTATTCAAGATTTATTAAGCATATTAAGAATCATGTTAAATCATTCTATAGGAATTTGAGAAAAGAAAAGATTAATAAACACTCAGAAGTCACACAAATAAAGAACTAAGTTTATTAAACTTAAACATAGAAAAGGCAATTTAATAAAGCATGATTTTCTTGGATAGGAAGAGTCATTGGGGTTAAAATAGAATTTAATTTTTCAGCTGCTTGGGTTTTTGCACTTTAAAAAAAGTCTGATGAAAAAAATAAATCTATATACTACAATTATCATGATTGTTAAAAAGGTAGTAGTGCACAATAGAAAAATGAATGCATAGTTGGTTCTAAACAGCTCTTTCCTTTCTCTTATTCACATTTACATGCAACAGAAGCAAGAATTCCATTTAATGTATGTCTGCAGTGCATTTTGAAGAACATTTATTTCAACATGGGTATTGTCTTAAGGACTTCTCATCAATTGTTGTAGCCTTTATGCCATCTCTCAGTTAAGATAGTACAACTGTTTGCAGGTCTGTGATGTGGGACTGAAAAATTGATCCAGAGTGAAAATAAGCTATTTCCCCTAGTTATTTTTAACCAAGGGAAATGAAGATACAGAGTGCCAGATACATAGGGACTGCCTGAGTCAGCACAGGCAGTGAAAGAAGTGTTTATCAAACTGTAGCCTTTTGTGTCTTATTCTGTCACATATGTGCAAAAGCTTGAATTTAGAGGTAATTCAATGGTGAATGTTCACTGACTGCAGAAAGATTAAATCAAGAGCACCAAAAAAAGAACTTCTTCATCATATCCTTTTTTTCCTCCAGCTATTACAGCCTGGAGAAGGTGCTCAAAATAATGTTAGGGAGAATTTTAAAATTTATTTAATCCAAATTTTACTTGGGCTGCAAAGAATTATGAGGCATGGAACACCACAAAACTTCTCTAAACAGAAGCAGACACAATAGGAACCCTGAGAAAATATGGATATTATGATAAAAATGACTGTACCATTGTAGTGCACAGCAAACACAGCCATACTATATTTTCAATATATTCGTCTGTTGTTCCAGAGCTACAAATAGATCTTGACATGTTATCCTATACGTCCTGGAGATTTTGACAAAGCATCCTCCTACTCTCAAGAAGTGTAATTATAACTCACATGGTATGATAATGAGACTCACAAATCCCTGAAGCAGAACCTTGCATCAGCCTCCCTTGGTGCTAAGCACATTCAAGGCTCTGTTAATCTGACAAAACTAGCTGTAATACAAGTGCAGACTGTAACATGCAGTAGTCTTTCAACATAAGAGTGCTTTAAAAGAATCATCAAAGTGCTTATAAAGGGATCTTTTATGTGTTTTCTACTGCATGGACACAACTCTTGTAGTTGCACTCAAATTACAGTAATCAGGGAAGGTATTAAGATAGATTTTGGCTATTTAATAAAAAGAAATTCTTGTGATTAGAAAAAAAATGACTATTGCTTGAATTCTAATGTATCATGATAACACATTCTGTTCTTATTGCAATAGTTTGCAAATAAATTGCAATATTTTGCTTAAAATTAAAAAGGAGATCTCAAAGACAGCATGAATAACATATTACCAGTATATAGAGATCAATAAATCATAATTAGTAAACACAGACAATCAAAAATTCAGCACAATCATAGATTTATAAGAAATTAAAAAATCTTATCATTTCAAATTTCTCAGAAGTTTGGTTTCATAACACTTTGTGAAGGGTTTAGTGATTATCGGGCTTTGCTATAACTAAATTCAGTAGCAATTTTGACTCTGTTGACTAGTCAACATTATTGTTTTAGAAAATCCCATATGATTATGTTATAATTACACTTTATCAAGGCAGTATCTCAAAATATTTTTTCTGAGTAAAATCTATATTGAGGTTCAAAAATAAAAATAATTCTAAGATTATAGACAATATAGGGAACATACTATTTCTTATCTAGGTAATATGCATAAAATACTGTCACAGTTTGAAGCTGTGCTGGCTATTAAACGGATGACAGATGCTCTTTGTTAACCCACTCGCTCCCCGAAAAGAAGGGTGAAAGAGAAAAAGGAGAGAGGCTTATGAGTTGGAAAAGTTATAAGAGCTGTAATATAACTATAATAATAAGGTATAATAATAATAGGGGAAAAAGTATCAAATATATACAAAACAAAAATTGAGCTCCCCCCAATGACAATCACATCACCTGGACATTGTGGGGCACGCCCTGGAAAAGTCCCAGACTGTACTCAGCAGCAGGTAGGAGCTGGATTCAGGAATACACAGATCAGGATTGAAGGCAGAAGAATCGGACAGAGTCCTCCTCAGACACTGGCCATAGAAGATGAGAGAGACTGACCTTCCTGATCCCTTAGCTCTATATCGAGCATGACAGGTACGGGATGGAATACTCCCTTTGGTCAGGTTTGGGTCACCTGTCTGACCCACTCCTCCCCACTGGAAGGTCGCAGCTGTGACTCCTTTTCCACTCTTTCATTTCTGGTGCATACAAAAGTCAGCAGAAGCAAGCATCAACCTTGGTCTCCATAGGAATAACTGTAAGCAAGAGCATTTCTGCTTACCATTCCTACTGATGTTCCAGCACTAAATATAAACTGTTGCGTGGGGGTTCCCGGACAACACTTCATGATCAATGTGATCAAGCGAATGCCAACTTTATTCCCGAATAGCTCGGCTTATATACACAGTGTTCCACCCGATTACGCAAGCTCATTGGCTGCAAGCAGCTGTGCACGCATGTGTCTCTATTTGATTGGTTGCTTAATGCTGAGCATGCGCAGTACATGCGCGTGCATCCGCCCTCTCCACTTCCGTGTTTACATCCGACTTAGAGCCACGTGGCCTCTAAGTCAATCAGGTCTGGATTGCTCACAACATGTCTGTTGTCTTCCCACAATAAACATTGAGCCTTATCACTGCTAGAAGCAGCTACTCTCTGGGAAAACACAAAAAAATTTCAGACAGTGCAGCTTCTCAGAAGAGACTTAACTAAAAAATAAAGTTACTAAGAGAAAATTGGTTCTGTCTTAGCCCAAACCAGGACAAATACTTTCTTCTTACTTCCCCAATTTTTTAAATTTATTTTAATAATTTTTGTTTAAAAGTCTAGTCATACATGCCCTGATAATAGTATTATTTTGGTATTTCTAGTATTCTTTGTCCCTAGAAATCGAGTTTTAAAGTTGTAGAAAGATATGAAAACCCTTGGCATTCTTCTAGATTCAAAAGAAGTTCCATCCGAGCAAATACTCTGTGCTCAGGTTACCACATGATGCAGGTAATCACCAAAACTTGGCAGAGATGGTAGGACCAGTACCAAAAGCAGTCTAAGCATCTCATTGACCGTCTATGTCAATTAGCATTGCTAATTCACTTGCCCTGATTTTAGCATCTGAATTAGTATTCCTACACAGTGCTTTTCTGTGCCAGGTGACTATACTGACTGACTTGACATTAGCTTGAACATTTCTGTACCATTCTCCGTGAGAGGGTACAGAGGCACCCGCCAACCCTAGAGTCATTGCTGAAAATACCTGTGAGACCCCTTATAGCCGCTTGTCTTCCTAAAGAGTCAGAGCCACTGCAGAGACTATCTGCATAAGTGCTGGAATCAGAATAACACTCTGTGTTACATCATGTCACCTATTGGTTTAATTACATCTCTCTTTAAAATGAGTCAGCGTATCCCTCCCAGAGGCAGACACAATTGCTGGTTTGTCAGAGGTTTTATGCTTTTGCTTGTTTTTCTGTAATATGTACACTCCTATTTTATGATCTAGAAGAAAGCTATCATTCATTGCTTAATAATTAAATCATGTCTTACAAACACAAACATTTTTTCTAACTTAAAACTTAATCCTTTAATACACTTAAATCTTCCACCTTTTTTTTTGGCCTTACTTTACATTTTGTTTGTGTAATGTGTATTTCTGTATTGCTTTGTGACATGTTTCTTTTCAACTCCCCACATAATGGTAGTACTCAATGTACTATTAAATATCCTTGAAAAATGTGTCTATGTACATGAAACAGAAAACCATACTGGGAAGGAAGTCTGATGTGCCGTTTCTGTTCTAAGAGATTTTTCAAAGGAAACATGATACTAACAAAAATCCATTATCCGTGGTGCCCAAGAGCCAGCTGCATGTAATTCCACTTGTGTCTACTGATTCTACTGTGTCTTACCACTGATTTTAATCTAAAATCAATTTGGGATCATGAATGGAAAGCTCCATGTAATCTTTCAAAAATTCTTTTTTTTAAAATTTTGTCTTTCTCAGCATCTATAATTGCACATAGTGCTATCCAAGTCTTTAGCAACTACTTTGTGAAGTACAAGGAAGTTGGTCAGACAATGTCTTTTTATTCTTTTTTTCCATGGAATGACTATAAATAGATTTCACTGAATGTACTCATTATCCAAACTAATAATGTTCAAGAATTTTTTTATTATTATTTCAATGGATTAAGTGTACAAAGTAGAATTCAGTAACAAGTTTTTGACAATATTCACTACTAAATATTAAAGATATATTGATTAATAATGATTGGTCCAAAAGTGTATTGTATTCTGGTCTCTTAACTAAGACTTTAAAGAATAAAAAATAATACCTATTTATACACTGTAGATGAACAAGAGAAGGTAATTTTAACAAACTTCAAATCTGTTCAGTCTTTTAATCTTACAACCCAGAGGCTTGGAGTAGGCTATGACAATGTACACTGGCCAGGATTTACACTTTCATTTAATTATTCTTGTCATGTTTCTATGAAGTGCTCCATTTAATTTGGATATATTGTCTTAATAGTGAACTGTGTGGTCAGATCACTTATCTGACTGATTTAATTGCCTCAGCAAAAGGACAGTTAGAAGGTTTTGAAAGTCCTGTTCCTCAGTTGTGTTGTAAAACAGCATTTGACTTCCAATAAATACATGATTTCTTTTGTGAATAATCACTCAGATAACTGATTATCAGATTATATAACATAAAAGAAACTAACACATGGTTAAGGTAATTTAGGTGTGTTTTTTCAAGTCTATTAGAGTATTATTTCTGCTTCTAATATCAAACAAATTTCAAAACTCATAGATGGTACACGAATACAATCAGAGACCAGAAACACCACACACTTTATGGACTAATAATTATTAACATATTGTTCTGGTATTTTTCAGTACAAGAAATTGTCAAAGAAGTCTATTCTTTCTTCTCTTTTTTTATCCTGATTTTGTCCCAGTTAAATAACTTCAAGATAAATATGAAAACATTTTAAATTATTTTAAGGAATGTTCTTAGTGATAATGTAAGCTTGAAAACAGACTTTTTCAGCAAATCTCTTTAATATGTTTCAGACATTTTTATGCAATTTGTGGCCAAAATATTCTAGCAAAAATAGTCACTATTTCCATAACTACATCAGTTTTATACTGAGGGAGATATAAAACTTTATACAATCGTAGTCTTAAACCAGATCTAAAAAAAAAAAAAAAGAAGGTTACTAAACCAGGGTTGTACAACAAAAAAATCCCATTTAGCTGGTGCCTGATCAGGGATGTTAAAATTCTGTAGGCCATGTAAAGAATCTTTAAAAAGATAAAAATGAAAGCTGGATACAATAATTGAGAACTAATTTGTTTTGTACAGTAGTGTTTGCTTCAACATAGGTGGTTGCAACAGTAAGTATGGATGCCTTATTGAAATTATTATCTCTGTGTTCCTTGTTATATATGTGAATAGGGACCAAATAATGGCATTATCTAGTTCCTAGTCCTTAACCAAAGTCACACTCAGTGAAAGCTAATTCTACCTATCTCATTTCTGAAATCAAAAGCAGTAAAATGCAAGTTTTATTCAACTCAAAATCTATTAGAAGGCAAAGTGTTTAGAAGTAAACACTAAAAACATTCTTGGAAAGATGTATTAAAATATAATTTTGAAATTATCCTTATTTTTGGGGTTTTTTGTGCTTAATCTTTAGAATTATCACAGGAAAAGAAGTGAGCTCTGTTATGCTATGTTTTATTTATTTCTGTGGAGTTTTCTTAAATGTGGCGAAATTCAGGAGTTGTAAATTAAGGTATTTATACCTGTTGGGTATGTGCTGTCCAGATTGAGTTAAGTAACAATAATAAAAAGTAAATACAAAGCTAATCTGCATTGCTACTACTCAGCCTCTCTTAAGTGTCTGATTAATGGTTGAACCTATTAAGATGACAGGTATGTTCAAGGGACTACCCAAAGAGTGAGGTAGCTTAATGCATTAACTTTTCATTTTGTTTTAACTCAGGAACAAGTGAATACATTAAAAAGTGTATTGTGTTCTTGGTTCATTGTAAGCAACCTGAAATTTACAGTGAGAGCAGTACAGATCTCATCCTGGTGGAGTTGTCACACATCAATGTAAGATGCCCACATAATTTAACAATGAATGCTTGTGAGAAATCAAAATAATAATGAAATTATGTCTGAATCTAAACATCCTACAAATACCAGGGATGGAATGAAAAGTATCACTAACTGCAACTTAATATAAAGAATATTCCAGTATCATTAACAGGAATGATTTGATATAAGAGCCATTATGATATTTTCTATACAAAGCAAAAAATGTACTTTTTTAAAAAGCTAACAGGTTCATGGTTGAGGTGGAACAGTATTTTTTTTTTGTCTTGGACCACCTGATACATCAGAGCTCTCCTGTTCACGATTAAGTCATCGAAACAAAAGCCAGTTTATCTAACCTTTTCACATTTAAATTAAATTTCATCTTCTTAGTGAAACAGATACACCTTTAAAGGCATAGATGGATACATTCAACCAAATCAGGGTTGCCCTGACCTTCAGGGAATTTTTACCAAGATTTTATCCATTATGATAATCCTTATTTATTTAGTGGCTAAAGGTCTTGATCAAAGATTTGTTTCCCATTTGCACATAAGTTAGTAAAAGTCAATTCCTGTCTCAGTGACCTTTATTTTATACGGAGATCTAAGAGAAGTTATAAATACAGATAATGCGGAATTTTTCCGAGAAATTTCATGATCCAAGTAACTCAGAAAAAATTTTTTATGGTGAAATACGAACACATACATTGGAGAAGAGACGATAAAGTAACAGTTACTTCTACAATAGCTATGCTGTAGGGTTTCCCCTTTTACTCAGCACAGTGAGCTAGAAAAGGTTTCCTAAAATCTTTTCATGAAATTTTTTTTTTATTTATAGTATATAGAAAATACTACCCCCTCACTTTTATGCTTTGTTGCACTAAAAAAAAAAAAAAGTAGAAAAACTCCTAAATCTTCCAATTTCAGGGCTGTATCACATTTTTAATGCTTTTTTTCTGGTGGAGCAAAAATATCCTTAACATTTTGTTAAATATGCAAAAGATATTTTGAGAGTAACCATAATATAAAAACTTAAATTAAAAGGTTTTTCAAAGAAATGTAGAATCCTAGAAATTTGGAGCTGCAAAGTCAGAATATCACATAATACTGCTTTGAGTCTGGAACAAGTATATTTAGACAAATCTTAACAGTAAACTATCAAAACTACTCTTTAAAATGTCTAGTGACAGGCACTCCACAAGTGATTTAGATAACCCCTTCCTAACCGTAATAAAAAGGTATTCCTGATATAACCTCTCTCCGACTGCAACTGATTTTTTTTGTTTTGCTTTTGGTGGCAACACTGACAACAAATGATTGGAAGACTGTTATCATGCCACCTCAAGGTTCTCTTTTCATGACTAACTAAGGCTTTTCTTTTATTTTTTTCTTTCAGCCTTTGCTCAGTGTTCATATTTTCCACGTTTATTAACATTCTGTTACATCCCTCTCTTTCCTTAGTACTTAAACTGCAGTCAGTAATCCTGCCAAGGCTTCACAAATGCTGACTAGAGCGAAATAGTTGCTCAGCATGTCTCAGGACTTACCTATTTTAAATCATCCTTTTTCTACTGGTTTTGCAACATAGACAAGTGTTCCATTTGCAACCCATTGTAATCCCTAGACTCTTTTCTGCAATATACCTGCCTAGTGAGCCATTCTGTATTTCACGTTTTCTTTTCCTTCCTAGGTACTTTACATCTGTCTTTGTTATAGTCTATTTTACTGCTTTGAACCATTTCTCCAGTTTATCAAAATCATGCTGAATATAGTTCTACCTTCTGGAATGTCTATAACCTTCCACAAATACTAGTCCTTCAATTGTAAATGCAAATATTGCCTAATGCTGCACTCAAGTATTTCTTTCAGTCTGACAGTGAACACATGCTAAGAAGTCTCTGCTAAGTGATTCAACTGATCTTGCAGTAATTTCCAGTGAGAACATATTTCCATACTTCTGACAGTGTCGTATGGAATCATGTCAGCAAGGAAAAAGTATGTGAATACTTTCCCGTTACTCACTCAATTGTAGTGTCATGGAAAAATATTAGATTGGCCTGTTCTGATTTGTAACTCTGTTGTGATTTCAGTAACTCTATTATGGTTACTTTTAATTGACTTCAGATTTTCTAGGTACTCAGAGATAAAATCACTGATTAATTACTGCAGTATCATTCTGTGTATAAGCTGAGCAGATGATACATAACACTCTTATCCTTTTTAGTTTACTAGTTGTTTTTCCATTAGATGATCCCTTAGCATTTATCTGTTCTGAAAAGTTCTCAAAGGTGACTGCTAATGGTTCAGAGAGCATTTTAGTTCATAAATACTTCAGGGAAAATTGTTGTTAAGTCATGGTGTTTTGAACAGATCTGGTTCATCTAAGAAATTTTCTATCTGTTAACCAATTCTGGCTTACAGTTCTAGCACTTGGTTGATAATACTAATTATGTTAAGCTTATGGTGACAATTAACCTTTTTGGTGAAGAATGAAGAAAAAATATAGTAAAGATTTTGCACTTCATTATGTCATCTGTTAGTTGGTCTTCCCTTCTGCTAAGTAACAGACATTTGCTTTCTTTCACCTTTATTTTAATGAATTTGTGGAACTTTTTCATACTTCTTTTTATGTAAGCTTCTTGTGATATCTTTTTGCTCCTCAGCCTTTCTAAGTTTGTTCATGCACACTTTCATTTTATTGTACCAGAGTACCTATCCATTTAATGGAATGGATTCTAAAACAGATAGGACTTAGTCCTGTTAAGGGCAATAAAAATCTCATCAATGACTTGAATGCAGAAAGGATTTAATCTTAAAGTATGCAAGTTTTAACAGAGCCCTCCAGGAAGGCCAGTGCCATGCACACAGTCCCAAACCACCACCAGAATGATGGGCTACATAGTCATGTTAGTGCAGCACTCCACTTGTCTAATTAGGCCTGCCTCTTAGTGGGAAACTCTCTTTCACAGTTTGTTGGTATCTCTACATGCAGCTACTCTACCCCACAAATTTTTTTATTTATTCAGAGCAACTTATTCAGAGCTAACTAACTTCATTCAGAGCTAATCTCTGAAAGCAGTGCCACTGAGTAGCATATCCTCAATATATCCTAAATAATAACTTATAACCTTAAAAAAATTAATGCACATGATAAGTACCCTCTATTATTAATACAGTCATGTTTTGCTGAATATTATTTTTCATGTGATTTTTTATTTTCCTACTGGACAATACAAGCACTAAGATCAGTACTTAAGAACCACAAAGCTGCAAAGTTCTAGAAACATTTGTATTTACCATTTTCTGCCAGCAGAATAGTCCAGTTAAAACATTACATTTTACTTTCTCTTTATGCAATTGGTCACGTGATAGTAGTTACCCAGAGGACAATGAAAGAACCTTAGAGAAGATTTTTGTAGAGTTTTGGTGAAGGCATTGTTGATACAATCTCCTGAGTACTGAAAAATAAAATGAAAAATTTGCTTTTCAGTGTGCCTATAGTGAACCCACAAAACATAAATATTAGAGGCTTGTAAATCTTTGTCAATCTATCTTGTACATTTTTTGAAAAAGATGGGAAAAGTTTGAAACAGAGGCAATGGAAAGAGACTATGCATTCACTGAAATTTAGAAATTTATAGTCAGGTCTACTTTAACTTGTGTGTTCAGGCCAGTTTCTTTCCCTGCTTGATTATTTTAATCCTTAATTTTTCTCTTTGTTTGTGGTAAGAATCAGATAGGTGCACATTAAAGAAGATGGAGTTCAGGCCATCCACATGCTGCCTTACAAAGGAATGTTGTACAGGTTCAGCTTTCTGAAAGACTCACTGAGTAGGATCACACCTCTTAAGTTTCCCCTCCTAAATTCTAACAAGCCCATGGCTTTTGTGCAACCATGATCTATTTATCTTTTAATTGTATCTTTATCCTTACCAACCTGCAAACAGCGTCAGAATGCTATACATACACATGATGGATTGTTGCTATTATGCTCATGAGAATGGCAGGCATGAAGTATGAGAACAGAGTTCAGCCAGCAGGTATCATATAAATTATGTATAAGTAGCTTTTAGCGTGGAGCATTTTGAAAGGTTCAGTAAGTGCACTTAACTGAAGTAAATCAGCTAACCCTATGTCACCACAGGACTGTTTCCTTTAAGAGTGTATGTAAGGCATTTTTCAACATGCTTTAAAAGGGTATGAAAGTAATTAGTTTTAATTTTATAAGCAAGACACTGCTCTGGACATAGAAAGAGAAGGTCTTCAGGACCACTGTAAGGCCTGAGGACCTAATTACCACTCAAGTCTGATTTAAGATCTAATCTACAATTTTATGGTTTAAACTACTGGGTTCTGACTTTCTGAGAGTCCAATGTCATCTTTTTCTTACTGTTACTGTTAGATTGCACAGAGATGCTTAGTATGATTCCCTTCAGCTTGAATTTTGAAGGTGTACAACCTGGGAGGGCACATGGATCCAAATTTTTTTTCCTTCAGTCACCATATTTATGCACACTCATGTTGCATTTTTACATGCTTCATATCCTGTAGGTTGTGATACCTGTGAAGGTAGGTTGTGAAAGGCTGGGCACTACTGAGAGGATGAGAGCTGGGTGCTCCCTTTTTTAGTTGTATCAACTTCTTTAATGTATGGTCACCACTATACATTGAATAATAATCATACATTATTTTCCCAAGGTATTTAAAAACAGGTGAGATTTTGCGAAGTGACAGAAGTCTGGGTAAAATGAAACAGAATTACATTAATGAAATGAACAGAACAAATGAACCGAATTACATTACTCTTTTTATGGTGTAGGTTTTAAGGTATAGCTTTTCCTTTGTTTATTTGAATATAAGGAGTGCTAACACTTTATTGTTCTTTATTCTTGACTATACAAGCAGACAGACTAGCTAAACTAACTGCGTGTAACTGAAACCTGCTTTCTTACAATCTTCATAGTGTTTGAAAGTGAAAGGGTTATCTTTTCCTCTAACACACACATGGACATGGCCATATCGGCACACAGACATATGCACACAGACCCTGGTGGGATTAAAGCACTGTATGCAGCTCAACACCTTGTGGAAGATCAGGAAATTATAGAGGAATGTGTTTTCTTGTTTGAAGATTTGAAAGAACCATTCTTAGAGGAAATGGAGGAGGCTTCTGATGTTAGTGATCTTGCCCCTTTCATGTTTTAAAAAGACTAAAGGAAAGCTCCGCTTTCATCGGCCTGAGGTAGAAAAGAAGTGGCTTTCCCAACTCTAAATATTTAAAGAAGCCCTCATAAAACTTGAAAAAGGTTTGAGCTGTTTCTTTGTGGGACTAAATTCTTAAGGGTATAGGAAGGCATACGTTGATATTTACCTGTTATAATATTTTACTTTTTCTATAATAGATATATCATGTGGGTGTTGGTATCATTTTGTAGACTTCACAGCATCTTGCCTTTATATAGTTTCAAAGAGTCTATACAGTGTAAGTTATAAATAGAAAGCTTTTAAATATTCCTTCCTGTGTGAATGTACATATTCAAAAATCAAAGGTGAAAGGCTACTGAGATAGATCCATGATATAAGTTTATTGATGGGTATCACTGTTGACTTGAGACATTTGAGGCAAGGCTCATCATGTAGCAGCGCTCACACAGCATGCTGAATCACACAAGGGATTCTACTACTTGTTTGAATATGACTGCTGTTCATTTTTTTGAATGCTTACAGAAATGGGGTGGAGATAGACGAATTTGTGGGCTAGCTCATGTTTGAGCTGAAATCCATCAAAGCGAACCTCCCAGAGCTTAGAGAAGTCTTCTTTTTATTGGATTTAAATCACTGAAAAAGGAATTAATTTGTAATTCTTAAAAAGCAATTTAAAGCATTATCATCTAATAATTTTAAAGATTTCTTCTTAGAAAACAATAGGTTTTCAGGTATTTTTAAATATAATTTTCCAGATTTTTAAGCATACTGTTACCTTTTCTGTCTTGAGCTGCATAGACATTCTCTTCTTGTAAATGTTTTTTAATTCTCTGAATATTCAATATTTGTAAAATAAGACAGTTTACTGGACAACTACTGAGGAACATTCTCTCTTACTCACATATATATAGTATAGCATTATTTATTTGCAGTACAAAGGTACCTAAAGGCACTAGAAAGTGTTAGACATCCATTGTACAAAGCACTGCGCAAATACATGGAAGGACACAAGTGAATGTGCCGATTCACAGGCTAGATGATAGCCTTCAGTCCTTCAGGCAGACATGACTATCAGTTCTGTCTGTGGCACCCTCACATGCCTTTAGCAAGAGGTGAACTTTTATGGCTGGCTCCTCAGCTGGCACAGCTGAGAAAATGGAAATAAAGCATATTTTTATTCCCTTGACTTTAGAATCTGCCAGGGGCAATCTAATTCATACTGCATTTTACAGGAGCCCGGCTGCCCAAGGAGCTATTCTGGCAGCTGAGAAGCACCAGAGCCTAAGGTCATTCTCCACTTCTCCCAAAGGAGTCTGTATGCAAGGGTTAGAAAGTGAACAATACTAAGCTTTGCTTTTGCTTTTTCTGCTGAAATGTCTCAAAACAGCTGGAAAAGAGTTGGTGATTGCCCATTAATGTTGTGACTTCGCTTAGTTTCATTATTGCAAATGACTAGCCTTTGAGAAAAAAAAAAAGCCTTATTTGAACCTGATTTATTTTTCATAAATGTGTAAATTTCAGTCTCTAGTAATTCCACATACAGATATTTGATTACTAGTGAAATACAAAGAAATTATTTCACTGGTTGTTGAAAATCATATACTACTTATATTTTGTCTCATAATTGAAAAATATTTTTATTGTTGATCCTGTGCGATAACTTGGGAAATCTGCCTCAAAACAGCTGATGATTTCTGGTTGATGTCTGGGAACTCTTTATGAGTGCTTGCATCAGGATGCAGTTTCCATTTTGAATGTAGAAATTTCTTTTTCTACTCTTTCAAATTATGATGATATCAATGTCACAAAAATTGAAAGCAATAATACTTTCATCTCCGAAAATATCACTTCTGTACTATAAAAATGTTCAGAGGTAAAACAGGCTATCTTCTCAAAAATCTAACTCCCCACAGTTCGTTGCAGGAGGAAGAGTACATTTTGAATCAAGATGATGCAGACAAGTGGTGAGTCACATGTTTCAGCGTACTGGAGAAAATGCCTCTCACCAGATACATTAGAATGGAGGAGCCTGAGGCCAAGCCCAGAGCAGAAGGCAGATAGTGGAAATAGCTGAGAAGATATCACTTGTTCAGATTATGAGTATACTCTCCAGAGGACCACTAAGCTACGTGAGAGAATCTAAGCTAAAAAGAGTGGAGAAGCTTGTGAGACAGAAGTTTAATAATCTCACTTAAATCTTCAGATTTGATTTGCCAGCAGAAGTTTAGAGTTGGCAGCTCACAAACTTTTATAGCATCAGCTATCATGGGCCCTAAGGTGGCACACATTAACATATTAGTGTATTGCTTTTGGCTGAGATAGAGTTAAATTTCTTCATAGTATTTTTTATGGGGCTATGTTTTGGATTGGTGATGAAAAAGGTGTTGACAACACAGGGATGTTTTAGTGATTGCTGAACAGTGCTTACACAGAGACAAGGACTTTTCTGCTTCTCACGTTGCCCTGCTAGCAAGTAGGTTGGGGATGTACAAAAAACTGGGAGGGGACACAGCCGGGACAGCTGACTGCAACTGACCAAAGAGATATCCCATACCATATGATGTTATGCTCAGCAATAAAAGTTGAGGGAAGAAGGAGGAAGAGCGGGACACTGAGAGTGATGGCGTTTGTCTTCCCAAGTAACCGTTGTGCATGTTTTCCTAGAGGTGGCTGAAACCTACCTACTGAGGGGAAGTAGTGAATGAATTCCTTATTTTTCTTTGCTTGTGTGTGCAGCTTTTGCTTTACCTATTAAACTGTCTTTATTTCAATCCATGAGTTTTCTCACTTTTACTCTTCTGATTGTTTCCTACATCCTACTGGAAAAGAGTGAGTGAGAGGATATGTGGTGCTTAGATGCCTACTGAGGTTAAACCACAACAACCTGCAAATGCAAAATTCTGGAAAAGACCAGGAATGAGCTACTGAAGTGTAGCTAAAGTAAATGCCCACTAGAGCTAAACAGAAACTGAGCAGAGTTCTTGAATATAAAACTTAGACTTCCAACACTTAAATCTAGAAGCAGACTTTCAAAGACAGAGATTTTAGAGCATCTGAGTACCAATCCCATTGAAAGAGAGCTTAAAAGCCTCAGCTGGGCAACTGAAAATATCACGTTCTGAAGTCAGCTGGAAAGCCTAAAGATACAACTGCAGGTACTCACTTGCAGATATGGAGCTGAATACAGTGTGAAAGGCCTTTGACCACACTTTTTCTTTCTTTACCACACCTGTGCCTAACTTTTAAAGTTAAATATCATGGCCACTGTAATTTGGATATAGAGAAATTATTTTCTGCAAAACTCTGTCAGAAACTCTCCAAGAGTTTAATTAGGGTTTCTTCTCGAAACTGGAGTTGATGTAGATTCTGTGTTTAGAGCAATTCTGCAAAACTGAATCTTTAAAAACTGCAGTAATGAAGAAGATCATGGGAGGACGATATGTGAGGAGAAAATGTAAGTTGTACTTACTGCTTTACTGAGCAAAACGTAAGAGAGTTAGAGATGATGCTCTGTTATGAGACAAGGCAGAATGTCGTCAGTGCGAGCCTGGAAACAAAGATGCCCTGACCATCACCACAATGTCAGCACCACCACAAGTCTGACCTTGCTCCCTGAGAAACAGCAAAAATATGTTAGTGCCACTTTACCCATATTTTTACAATGCAAGAATATACGTCACTGTTACTGGTGCTATGCAAAAGAGTTCAAAGATAATGCAAGTCTGAAGAGTGAATCCTTTATGTGAACAATTGAACTAACTGCCATTAGTAAACAGTTGTTTTTGTGTGTCAGATTCTTTGTCCCTCTGGTTTATAAGAGTCACATATTTCAGTACTCAGAGACAGATTATAACACTACACTTTGACTGAGGTTACCTGGTTATTATAACCGTGTCACTTCAACACTGTTTTAAAATGAAAATTGTTTCAAAATGTTTTAAATTGAAAGCATTTACATAAACTTACAAATATTTTAATATAATCCTAAAATAGACTAAACTATTTTTTTTTCATACCACTTACCCTAAAATTACTAAAAGAAAAAACAGATCAGCTGGCCCAAAACTAAACAGTAAAAAGAAACTGTAGAGCTCTCAATGAACAATAGAAGTCCAGATTTCCTGAATCCCACAAGTATTTGAATGTCTTTTAATGAATACCAGAGTATTTGACACAAATTCTGTCAGAGACTCTAGTAATGCTGGGCAATTTGCAATATTGCCAATTTTAAAAATTTCTTTTATGCAAGGAAAAGACTACTAGATAATTCTAAAAAAAAAAATGTAACCAGTCTAAAACTTCTAACTTTCTTACAGCAGACAAAGAATCTTAATATTCCCAGACTGCATATGTTGTTGCAAAGACTTACTTGATAGCACTGGGGACAAACGTGCTAAATGATTCTAAGTCCATGAAGTGTATGTATTTGCCTATGCAGGTATGGAAATAGAAGTAGTACAGAAGTGTTCTTGCTATAATGAACCAAAAGGTTTTTTTTCAGTTGCTTTCTTCTCTGAGGAAAATGGTAGAAGTGCTGGAAGGCATATCAGAATATCAATGCATTCAGATTCCTGTTTTGCCCATACAAATTTGCTATCCAAACAGAAAATCTCTATATTCATAGTTTAAAACACGCATTTTATTTCTGTTCAATTCTTGGCAGATCTGAGTAGGTTCTTGCATAAATTTCCAGGATGAATAAAACTCCATGTTTACAGTTCTGAATGCTGTCTATTGTGCTGTAAAATAGCAAACCCTCAGTACTATGCCAAATGACATTCTTTTAAAGTGAAAACCCAAGCAAGCAACCTCCACCAGCTGATGAAATGGTATCCTATATTCTTAGAGAGTTTCATTCAAATTGATGATGGTAGTGATTTACCTATTGTGAAATTAATCTTCCCTAAAACGTCTAATGATATCTAATACTAATCTAATAGTCTTTTTATCATAGTAAATTGAATACATCATTAATATTTCTGCTTGGGTGGCTTGGTTACAACATCCATTATCATACATTGTAAAAATAGAGATGAAAACAGTTTTGTAGGGAGCAGAATGTGAACATAGCCTGGGCTGTGTGAAATACTTAGGGACCTCGCAGCAATGACAAGAGCCTGCAGAACTGTTTGGTGTCTGTCTTTCCAAGGCTTACTGTAAATGCCATACAATGTGCTCTGCCTTTACTGGTTCTGCATATGGCTTCTGGGGCTACAGCAATGCTGGATGGAGCTGAGATACCCTACTGGTGGCTGAATGATTGGGAAAGACTATTGCACCAGTTTGTCCAAGATTGTAAAGGCCAGATCTCAGATCTTCTCAGGATCTTGGTGTCCTGGATCTTGACAGTGTTTCCTGCAGCAATTTTCATGGACTTGTTCTCATAGCAAAGGCCAACAACAGTACTTCTAACTATTAACCCCTTCACCTGCAGCTTCGAGTGTGCATGACAGGAAAATTAAAAGCGTACTGAAGGAAAACATCATGGTACCGTAGCTGTCTGGAGTGACACTTCTCTGAAAATTGGGTTTTATCTTATGTTCATAGCCTGCAATAAATAGCCACAACAACAGTATTACACGTCTTCATTAGTACTCACCCCAACCATTGTTAATACATGACATAGTACTGAGTGGTTACTAGACCTGTAACAGACTAGGTAGGAATAGCAGCTTCATCCTGTATCACTGTAAGTTCTTTCCAAAGCATAATGGTGCCATCAGGCAGTTAGAGCGAAGTCTTTGTATAGCAAATGAAGTCTGTAGTCTCTGATAATTACCCCAGAATTTCTGGTGTGTGACTAGTGATAAGGCTGCATTTGCAGTACTCAGCACACTTCCTTTCTATTTTGTACACTTTCTCTATACTTGCTATGTCAAGAATCTTTAATTAATTTCTATACTACCACAAAAATATTCAAAAGAATCTCTTCGAACACTTGTCACACTCCAATAGCTGTCCAATAGATGGACTGCATTTAAAACAAGCTAATAACACTTTGGGAAAAAAGTGAACTAAGCAAGTTGTTGCTTGATAAGCCACTTCCAGTGATGCACTAAGTGATGCCCTTTTGGAGTGTGGTAGAGGTGTTAGTTGTCCTATGTGCATTGCAGAATAACTCATTGGAAATCAGAAACTTTACTAAGAAGTTGATGTACAGAAGCATCCCCTATTTTTCTGGTTCTACCACCAAGTCCAAGCATCGGTATGCATAAAACTGACATATAAACTTAGGCTTGATATGTTCTGAAAAATACCATGTATATAGAAGGAAGGACAATCTGCCCACCTCAAGGTCTTGCACCACACACTGAGGTACATAGTACGTTCCAGAGTAGCCAGACCAAAGGCAACAGGTCAATCCAAACTGAGATGCAAATGCATTTCTTTTCTTACAGAAAAACTGAATTCGACATTTCTTGTGTTATAATTCCCTAAGACTAAAAAGTTGAAGCTCACCCTTTTCTTCACAGGATATAGACTATGTTCAGGACAAGGGGCAATGGGCACAAACTGGAACACAGGAAGTTCCAGCTGAACATGAGGAGGAACTTCTTTACTGTGAGGGTAACAGAGCACTGGAACAGGCTGCCCAGAGAGGTTGTGGAGTCTCCTTCTCTGGAGATATTCAAAACCCGCCTGGATGCATTCCTGTGCAACCTGCTGTAGGCTAACCTGCTTTAGCGAGGGGGGTTGGACTGGATGATCTCTAGAGGTCCCTTCCAACCCCTACCATTCTATGATTCTATGATTCTATGTTTGCTATGTGCAGAGAGGGTTCAGTGAGTGAACAAGCTTCCTTCTTTATACCATTCTTTCATTTGAGCCTGTCTTCTTAATTTACCCTTTTGAGAGATTAATTTAAATGTGTGTTTCTGTATCAATGAGAGGGAAGAAAAACAAATGGGACAGATTTCTGTTTTCTTTCTTCAGCTCTGTACCTTGCTTTTCCCTCATCCCACCATTAATATGGCAGGTACAGTTTTCCAGACAATTTGCTCAGGCTTTTATATTTTATTTGTTTTCAAAGTTGTACGAGCTTACTAAAATTAGAATAAACAAATTTAAGATTACCACAGCACTGCTGCTGCTGGGAGATCAGCTTTGCCTGACAATCAGAAGTGACCATCTTAATTAAATTAGGCTTTTCATTAATTTTGTGAAATCTGGCTTTTCAGTCTCTGTTTTTATTTGCTGTCATGTATCTGTCTTTCTCTTCAAATAATACTTAGCTTTGGTATTATTGGGAGCTTTTTAAAATTAATATCTTGCCTTAAGATTTTATTAAGATATTAAGATATTAATATCTTACTTTAAGATTTAATTAGTTGTACAGAGTTTATATCTTGATGAGAATTACATCTGCACAGTTTGTCCTATGCACATTTACAAAAAGTCTATAGGTTTTAAAAATAAAAATAAAAATAGTCTTAACTTTTGTAGAATTTGCCCATTTCCTACTTTTCTGAATTTGATTTGGAGAGTCAACAGTTCAAATAAGTAGTAAATATATTTAGT
>VZSC01004611.1:5231-25862 GCA_013398225.1 Steatornis caripensis
TTTCTCTCATCTTCTAATGTACCACTGGATAGTGACTTCCCTGACACTGGAACCTGATACACAGATTTTCATTTAAGTGCTTTCTGCGTAATCATTTATGGCCTGATGCTATAAAAACATTGAAGAAAATGCATTGTGTTGATCGCATCAGGAGACTTCAAAGGTATTTCCCCCTGCAAGCACTGCTATACATGGCCCATGTTACCAGTCCTTTGATTTTTGAAGAAAGCTCATCACCCCTGTGAAAGGCAGCGGTCGCACCTGAGCGCCTGCAGGAATCCAGCACAGCCTCGTCTCCTGCAGAATTCTGAGAGTCCATGAGGACCCCTTTCACAAGGGGAGATATTGCTGATCATTTGTGTGGTTGTTCATTTATCCTCTTTTACTCTCAAATAGTATGCTATGTCCTACAGCATGGTTCCCAGTGCCTCGCTTGAGTCTGTCTCTTACATTTTTGCTTACATGGTCTGCAGTGCTTATATTGTCTACCATATGATGGGTTAACGTGGCATATTTTTTTCTTTAACTTTGATCTATTTGAATATGGTATCTTGAAGAGATCAGTTAGCGACTTTTCTTTTTTAAAGGTTTTTCCTATTTAGCACTGTTAATTACAAGCTCTGCAAAATCCAAGAATTTAAAGTTTGAAGTGAGTCAATTCTGATCAAGTCGTACGAGAAAACGACTTAAAAGGAAGAGAGGAAAAAAGATACACTGGGCAAACAGAAGCATTTGTTTGGAACTTAATCCTAAATTTCAGCAGGAACTTAATCCCAAATTCACAAAATAAGTTCTGTAACCACTACACTATGGGGGTAAATACAGTGCCTATACCACACACCTTTTATCTTTTATCCTGACTCAGAAATACTCAGTGACTTAGATAAAAGTGTAATCAAACCAGCAGATGAAGTAGAGAAGGAGATCACATGGCAGGTGGGTGCTTACACTCTGCTGAAGCTCACAGGATAGGTGCAGGGTTAGCTAAACCAACAAGGCTATGCATCCACTTCTTTGCAAGCGTGTATAAACCTGCACAAGATGCAAGGCAGGGAGGAGCCAGACTCCCGACTTCTAAAACTAACTTACCTTGTCAGAATAAAAAATAATAATATAAAAATACCAACACCCTTACTTGACAAGATTAAGAGTGATGAAAATGTTTTGGAGAAGAGATAAAGTTGCTCGTAAAAAAATTGAAGCCTGAAATATTAGGTCATATGGTGTTACGGGAACACGTCAATCAAACACTCTCTGTGAGCAAGGTCGTTATTGTTTGAAACAAGTTTCAGAAGAAATCTGCCTTTGATGAAGTTCTGAATCCCACTTTAGTTGCCGTCTTTTACAGTGCTTCTCTGACCTGAGTATTCTACTGGTTTTGCTTTTAACATTGAAAAAAAGTAAGAATGACTAAAGAAACAAGGAAGGAATTTTATTATGTTTAAGCTGTATGACAACAGCTTTCTGATATGCCTAGAACCAACCTGCTCAGCTGAATAAAGAAAGGGTTTGATATGAAGATTTCTGAAGATTTTTAACTGGTATAAGTGCATCAAGACTTTTTCCTGAAAAGTCTGTATCAGCTGGAAATGAAGAAGATAGATCTGCTGTGATTCTCATCCACGTAAAGATTCTCACGACTTGCATCTAAACAATGTGTGAGAAAGGCAGAAAACCAGCAGCTGTGTTTCGTGGGAACACGGTATATGCTTATTCATTTTCTGCAGGTACAGGAGCATTTCACTTTGATATGCATTTACAGGTTCTAGTACATTGAAGTTGTCTGTTTTCTCAGCATATTTAGGAAAATGTGGTATCTCTGCATTTTTAACAGAGTAACCAAAACATTTGGCTTTTGTAGCTTGAAGAAGTTACTCAGATTTTTCCAATACTGTACGTTTCTTTTACACAATCACTTTTACTCGATAACTCTTACTTTAAACTTTCTTGAAAATCCTTGGTACAAGTAACACCTGGTGAACTATATGAAATAAAATCTAATTGAGAAAATTCCCAGGACAAAGACATACAATTAAACAAAATCATACGGTGAGAATTAAAGTGAAATAGTAGATTAAAACATGGAAGATATTTGATATTAATTACAAAGTATCTAATATCCTTATGATGTTGATAGTCCCAAAAACGGATCAAAGAAGATGACATGATGCTCCATGCCATGCAGTGATAGGAGATGCTGAAACTTGTCAACGCTCCACTGAATCGGACAAAATTTATTGGGAATTTCAGTCAGAGCTTGATCTATATTTTTTGAGAATATTTTTGATGGAGAAAGCTTGTGCAGAGTTGTTCCTGTGTTTGAGAGGATGAGGAGGAAATAAAGAGCAGAGGGCAGAAGACAGAAAAATAGAGAACCGGAAATAAAGACTCCAGAATCAAAGTTAAAGCTCATTCTGTTAAAGTCAGCATAGGGCACTACTGGCAATGTTCATATCCTGATTTTTTTTTTCCCCCGTAGTTAGACATGCAATATTTTACACACAGTCTGCATGTAGATACAGCCATATCAGTTGGGGTTCTGACCTGTTATATTTTGATGCACATCTTTACATAGATACTCTTATTTTAAGATTACCATTTTAAAACCCAAAGACTCAGTTTAAGTGTCAATTAAAATGGTTTTATTTTGATATATATGTATTAAATAAAAGAAACAGCTTCCATGTTTTTGATGTGTAATTAGAGTAACTGAGATAAGTCTATCACATATGGTATGTTAAAAGGTATATAACTGTGATTAAAGTTCTGAGGGCCCTACCTTTCAATAAAATACTCAATCATAATTAAAACCAAGGGCAATTCTCATTTTTCCTTTGCAGAACAATGACTCAGAGGGAAGGAACTTTTCATTGTTTGTCCCATCAATTACTGGCCATTCACGCTGTCATGAAATCTTAAAGCTGGCACAAAGGGTTCGAAATTGAGTCTGCCTGGATGAGTTAACAATTCAAATGAGCCTTTTAGAAGAAGTTAAAGCAATCAGGCCCATGGAGAACAGAAAGGAAATCTGAATCTGGCAGCACCATCGCCCTTTGCAAAGTCAGAGCACCAGGTCTGGAGACGGCATGGGTGATGGCAAGAGATGGCTAGAGGGCTATGGCTAGCAAGAAATAAATATCATCACAGATAGAAGATGCAAAGAGGATGCTTATTAAAATTCAATAAAAATGAATAGATGAAGACAGAGTGTCTGCTGGAGGGCAGGAAGCAGTAATGACATGGAAGCGAGGGAGAAGGAAGATGGGCACTATCCAGCAGATAACTCAGCTTTTGCAGGAAGAAGAACAGGAGCCTTTGGCTTCTTTGCCACCCATGTTTCTCTGCTCCCCTCTCTTGATGTAGATGCACCCATCTCGTCTAGAAACCTAGTCAGAAATATGAAACCTTCCCAGATTCCTAGCAAAGAAGAAGATTCTGCATTAAGTTCCTACTGCCATCTTCTTATCTGAACATGCATGTAACCCATAAGAAGCCAGGCTATAAACATTTTGCAGTAAGACACTTACAAAGGAATAAGAGGAACTTCACCAGAGTAATCCCAGAGCAAGAGCAGATGAGAGAACGACTAGTTCCCGAGTCAGCAGGATACCCCTCAAAAGCCTATAATCCCTAAGACTGACAAATGCTACTCTACGTCAAAGGCAGTAACATAAACAATTTGCTACAGCACAAAGATTTTGATTTAAAAAAGAAACAAAACCAGAAATACGAATGTTTCTTCACAAAAGAACTGGCACATTGGCTACTTTCGACACTCGGAACATATTCAGCCAGTTGACTCCCTCTGTGTACCATGCTCTAAGGTAAGTAGCTTGGTCTAATCTGCCTCCTCCTCCCCTTTACAGCTGAAGAACTTTAAAAGGAGGCATTATTTTCCAAGAGGCGTACAACATAAAAAATGACTGTTTCCTCTTTTCGGCTGAAAACACTAGAAGTCAGATACTACTGCAACAGATCCAGGCCACTAGCAATGTGTGAACCAACCCTTTCAACAGTGGTTCCTCTAACAGGAAGCCTCATGCTTCCTGCAGTGCAAGACCATAAGAAACAGCTACCCAGTAGAGCTGGACAAAAAAAACCCAAACAAACAAAAAAAAAAAGATGGAAGCACTTTCAACTGGAAAATAAAGCTGGTCTACATGTTTCACACGACAATGCTGGAGACCAGAGGCTTCAAAATAAGTTTCTTTAAGCAACTGAATAGAAGAGAAAACCTTTGTTAGTCCATCTCATAGACAAAAGCTGCAGCTCGATTCTTCCTAACTAGTAATCCACATCAGACAGCAGATTTGCATGGTCTGTTTGCTTATTTTTCAGTCAACTAACAAATCATATTATTTTTTTAAATGTGAATGATTAATAAAAACTGAATGTGATCTTTGATTATAGTCTTTTATATAATAGATGAACTTTCATGTTTTGCCATTAGCTGGGTTGTGAATGGTATTCCTGGAAAAGGATATAAAAATGCTGGAAGAGGAATCAAACAAAGCATTCCTCCGGCATTTGCTGTAGGAGAAACAGTTGTTGCTGCCTGGTACTTCAGGTTTAACACAAGTAGGATGCTTTTTGACCTGAATCATTCAGATACCTTGATCTTGTTTTATCTTCTTAGTAAGGTCAGAATGTCAGGTGTGCAGGCAGATGACCATGACTGGGGTAGGTCTTCAGAGAGTTCAGTTTTTTAGAGAAGTTCAGAAAAGTGGATCAGATTTCTGAAAGCCATCCTGCAGGCTTGGCCGTTTCCCTTCTGTGACACGTGTGGTAGGCTTAATTTCACCTGACATCGGTCACCTAAAGTATAGGCATGCAGTCTTAGCCTGTCACACAAGTTCCCCCTCAAGTCAAAAGGTAAAAAGGGTCGCCTCCAGGTAGCAGGTCAACCTCCCCCTCCTAAAAGAGGCACCCTCGAGAGGCTGCTCCTTCCGTTAGCTAGAGAGGGAGTCCAGACGACAGAATAAACACTTAAGCTGGAGGGAAAGGACACCATCCTTAAAGCCCCCAAACCAGAGTGCTTCAAAACCTCTCATCTGCTACGCTGGTGCTTATCCAGGAGCTGAGCTCCTCCAGAAGCCACATCCTGGCTGCAGCGACAGCCAAGTAAACGCGTGGTGAACTCACTGATCTTTCGTACATGTTCTTCTCTTATGCAGCCACTCAGAAGTTTTGTGCCAGTCTTTACCATCCTTACTAGCATTAATGACAGATAACACAAATTACTCACTGGGGCCGTTGTACTCACTGTGATGACATGGTTTACTGTTGGGAAGGGGCTGTCCTTGGACGAAGCTTCAGTAGGACCAGCATCAAGGGCATCAGGTTCTGAAACGAGGGATGCCTTTAAAAACAAAGCAGCAGAAACACATGTTTTTATTCTGAATGCTGTTTTAGAAGAGGAATTCCCTCCCTCTCAGGTTCGTATACAGATGCCTGGCCCTATCATTATACGTGATTGCACAACGAAAGCAAATAAAATTGCCGTTCTTGCCATTCCCCATTTTTGATGAACACACCGCATATTGGAACTGTTGAAATGGTCAGTTCAAGAACAAGTAGCTGTAACACAGAGTACCAAGAGCAAAATGCTGGCTATTTGGACACAGATTAGTCCTGCGGACAAAACATTAGGTCTCCTATAGCACAGCTGAATGCATTAATTGCTTCTCATCTCCCACACAGACAAAAAGCAGAGATTTTTTTCCCCTACGTTCTTTAAATAGATGAATGATTCTGCCATCTTGTGGGAGACACGGAGAAATCATACCTATTTGTAGGATAACAGCAGCAGGACAGAACAGTATGGACCTGAAATTTCTTTTCTTTTTTACTGTTTCACTATTGATGAAATGAACAGACATTAGTAGCTAGTAGGTTTCAAATAGCCCCCAAAATAAGAATGACTTATAGCCTTATGGAGGAATGTGAGCAAAGTGGTTGATTTTTAATATACTGACTTTACCAGAAACTCTGCTCAAAAGTTAAAGGTCCAGCAACTAAAACCCCTGATTTTTTCCCCTGATGATCTGATAATGTGAAATATGTAAAGAATTATTTAAATTCTCTCACATCTGTTAAAATACAAAAATTAGATAAGGATAATCCTTTCATAAAAGAAAAAAGGTAAAATGATACAGAATTTTATCTGTAGTTAACCTTTTTAAAAATGTTAAACTAACTTCCATGTGTGGATGGATTGTGGAACACAATCTTCCATTAATAAGTCTATAGCATAGTTTTACAAAATTAGTAGATTAATTTATCATCAATTTGTTAATTAATTTATTATCAATTTGTTATAAGTTGTATCCTTATTCCTGGCAATTTAATAGACATACAATATTGCTCGCTCTATTCTACCTTAATTCAACAAGAACTAAGCTGGAGTAAAAACTATTAATTTAAGCAAGTATGAATGACAGTTTAAGAGAAAAAGAGGTAAAAAAAATTATGGACCCGTTGCACCTCAAAGAGATTTTGTAGAGGCTCTCCTTCCACTCCACCTTTCTCAGCCGGTGGAAACTAAACAGTAGGTCAGAAATTTAAACCACAAAACTGCATGTGATCACCACTGCTCTTGGGAACTTCTGAAGCTCAAGAGAGGGGTTTCTGCAAGGAAAGACGAGGCTTGAGGTGGAGCAGCCTGAGAGAGACTTTTATCCCTTGGCACTGCAAGCCTCCATCAGGGGAGTTACTTTGAGCTGTTCTCTCCCAACCAAAAACTACCTTGGAGAAACAAGCTCACCTAGTTTATATTTCTCTGTAACAACTGCAGTGAACTCACCTAGCAAATCTAATACAACGTCCTAAGGAAGATTCTTGGACCAAGAACAACTGCATTTGTGCTCACATAACTGCTTACTACATTATTTTCATTACGAATCAGTCATTTAAGTCAATAATATTTTGTTAAGAATTTTGAACATGAAGATCTGAAAACTAGAATATAATAAGAAAGACTACAACAACTTAATGTCCTTGTAATTTCTTTACAACTTCGTTTGAGAAGTATCTAAAAAGCTAATGCAAGCGTAGCTGTAGATCTCAAATTCCCCAACTCTTCAGTGATTTGTCTTAAAGATAACAACAGAACACACTCCACACTGACAAAAAACCCAACTACCTCTGTCACTCTGTCTCCTGCTTGTACCCCAGCCAAGCCTGCTGAACCATCTTTTGGTAGTCGTGCAATCACCATCCCCTGATAACACAAAAGACAGGTTTCAGACCTGGCAGGGTCACTCCCATTGTTCTTAGGTGTAAAAAGAAAAGGAGAAGCAATTGGTTTTCAAGACTTGTCCTGCTGCCTCTATTACAGTAAAAATGAAATGTCTTAGCACATTAGCAAGAAAAAAAAAAGCCTCCACAAACAAACAAAAGTCATTAATTTTTTATACTGTGCCATGGGGGACAGAGTGGGAAACAAAGATTTATTTAAATGATAAGTGAGAAGATGTGAGAAATACTTCTCTCAAATCAAGTTAGCTCCTGGGAATGAGCAAATGGGGTGGGAGAGGCATGTGGATTGCAAGGGAGTGACCCCAAACTGAGGCAGAAGGTGGAAACTAGCCAATGTTGTCTCAGCCATCAGGTTGTCTTTGGAAAAATCATTGGTTTACATTGGGCTTTCTGTCCAAAATCATCCCTCCAGGAGCTTCACCACCAAAATGCACCGCCAGCTTCTGCTTTGGGAAATAAGTTACTCGTGTTTACCCTTGTTAGCTTTATTACAAGGAGGTTATATTACACTGAGGATAACCTCAGAAATAAAACGACAAAACATAATAGCTTCAAAGAACCGCTCATCAATTTCTTTCTAATGATTACTAGGTAAGTTTCGAGTAATGAAATGCACCTCATCATTGTCTTTACATGGAGATGAGCCCTTTCCACCAGCAATGCTAATACCAAGACTCCCCATTTGAGTGCACACAGTAATGGTTATCTGGAAAAGAATTATAATGGATAAGTGGCCCAATTAATCAAAAACATTGCCTATTAATTACACGAGCAATGAAAATCTACATCCCACTCTGAACACCAGCAGATTTGCCCCTGTAGAGCTCAGCCCAGAGAAAAATAGTGCTATGCTTCAACACTGGCACGTGCAAGACTAGTCTTTACTCTTCGATAACACCAAGAATGCATTATTTCTCCAGGTTTTAGAGTCATCCCAAAACTGTACGAATCTGTTTATAAGGCTGCTGACCAAGCCAGTTGTTTCATAAAACCTACCAGTTTACTGAGCATTCACCATGGCAACAACGACAGTATACAGGAGGAGTGAAAAGTCAGTATTTTTTGATATGTTTATGAAAAACCTTTGCTTTGGAACCTCATGCACAGTCTGATTTGCTTACTTTCAACTCTTTTGAGAACAGATACCTGAATTTGAACACTATTACAGTAATTTTCTTTTCTTTAAACAAGCTTTCTATATGTATGTCCGTCAAAAGATTTGACAGTACTCTAACCCTTGACTTAAAAGTAAAAATATCAGGAAGCTTTTTAAAAAGCAGCATAAATTGTAACCTATCTAGTCTATTCTCCTCCTGCCGGTATCAGCAAAAATTCGATCCAAAATCTAAGACAATTTTTTGAATTTACAGAATTCACAACAAAGGCTAAAAAAAATTAGTTTCAAGTTCCGAAGACAGCTTACATTTAAGAATTACTCCCCCTTGTTGTTGAGGTATTTTTCCTTTAGTGTATAATGCACTTGATAGTAAATAATAATTTGCTAATTGCTAAAACAACAATCACATTACATTTAAAGAACGCTTTGCCATAGCGTAGCAGAATCTGAAAGCAAATTGCATTTTGCCGTATCACATTAGCAAAATGCTCTTACTTTCATCAGTTTGCTTCATATCTCTAAGACAATTCAGGTTTGAATAACTTCTTACGTTTTATAATTAAAAATATTTCAACACAGCTGTGTCCTGAAATTTAACAAATGTATGCAGTTACTCTCGCACGTACAACATACTCATCTGAAATTTCTAATTCCTAAAAAGGTATGAAAACACCCTATCAGTCAAATCAAAACCACCCTGCCAAATGTTGCTTAGACTTAGCATTACGCACACGCTTAAGACTCCACAAGCCCATGATTACCAGCAGTGCTTTGGTAACAGGTCCCAGCAGGGGGGCCACACCAGACACCTGGCACTGCACCCCATGACCCCAGGGATGCAGCACAATTCTGCACCTCCTGCCCCACGGGCGGTCAGCAGGGATGTGATCTGTACTGGGCCACCCCTGGGAGCCAACCCATAGAGCATGTTTCCTCCTCATGTGCCACAAAGCATGCTAAGATGGGATATATCCATTGAGTTCAGAGTATAGCTTTCTGCATGAACTTCAGCCCAAATCTTGCAGTTCTCACTAGATAAATTTTCACTTAACGTTCTCATGTCTTTTCATGGGATGGAGGCTTTCTCACGCTGTGAGGGTAAGGCCATGTCACTGCTCCTTAACCGCGGACTAAGTGAAGACATAGCTGAGTGCCCACCTGCAAACATCCTTGGCTTGATCTTACAATACCAAATCTGGATATATAACATGAGACAGTATCGAATAACTACAAAGAAAGAATTTTTTTTTAAATGGAAACATCTTTTTCCATATAAGCCAGTGGAAGCAAGGACAAACTTTAGCTTATAATCTGTGAAAGGTAAGTCTCGGGACATCTACCATGCAGTGTCCCCCCTTCATTGCATCTTTTATGAACTGCCTCGCACAAGAAGCGAACTTCCCCACAGACACGTGGGCTTCCCCACGGACATGCAGAGCTCCCCCACCGGTGCGCCCGGCCCATGCAGCAATTCAATACCTTCAGCGGGGTCTGTGGCACATCCACCGCCCTCGCTTCCCCCGGGATCGAGCCGCTCTCGCCGGAGAAGCTGCCTGCTGCCAAGACGAGTGGCTGCACCTTAGTCTTAGTCCCTGCAAGAGTCTTCCCTTTTATTGCCAACTTGTGCTTTTCTTGAAGAGCTGTTCTGGTATTTCTTTGATGTCTCGTGCTATCGTCGGTATCAAAAAGGCTGCCAGAAAACTTGGAAATAGGTTCCTGGGGGTTAAAGATAAAGAAGGTAAAACACGGTGACAGCAAGGAGAAATACTATTTGATACTCAGACCCTACCCGTCGTAAATTGGATTTGTTCCTCTTTATCGCTTTGCTGTACGTTAGGGTTTGTTTCACTGAAGACAAAACTGCAACTTTAAAGCAAATGTACAAGTATCTTTCTTTTACCGTCATTTCTCTGGGCATGGTTTTTCCTCAACATGGGGGTGGAAATTGTGGGAACAGGGAGAGGACCGGGACTTGTACTGCCTTTCTCCAGATGCCCTGGCACACACAAGCACATATAACACACATATACCCAACTAAATCCTGCAATGAACAAGACTATTTTGGGCAGCCTCTGGCAGCTCAGCAGCACTGAATCCACTGTCCCAGGGTTAGGAACACACACAAGGCAAAGGAAAGGGCTTTCCATACAGAAAGCAAAACATTTCTCATAGTTACTCAAGGCTCACGTTCTATTTTGGGGAGCACAGGTGTGAGAGGGAAGGCAAGCTCCTACCTTGCATCGACATCTCTAAGAGAAGACTTTGTTTATGTAATTGGATTTGCTTTATTTAACTGCAAATGGCAGTGAGCGGCGACCTGCAAACTCAGTGATTTAGGGGTCCACTGCAAGTGGAGTCTCAAAGGTGAGGCATCCCAAAGCCTGCTTTGAAGCCTGGCTCTAGGCTGTACCTACTCTGAGATGCAGTGAGGAACTGACAATGTCACCTTATGCTTAGCTAAACCACAAGGACTTGAAAACAGAAATACACAATTAAAACACATCCATCAAACAATTAAAGCTTCAGACAAGTTTGACTGCAAACACAATTATGTTTTCCAGTTATGGGTTATGCTTGGCAAAGAGGTTTAATGAAATTCAGCCATGATGTCCCAATTCTGTTCACATTTTATGGATGTTTTATTTATATTTAGCTGATTTTTGCTCCTTAATTTGATAGGTAAGATTGAATCAGATCTTCAAATTACCATAACCCTTATATATTCTGTTAGCAGTAAAATGATGCAGCAAACAAAGGTCAACACCTTTGAAAATAAACCCGTTAAACATCTTCCTAAGCTTGGAAGTTTAATACCAGAAATACAAAGCAGTGGCATTACCACGAACAGCTGTGCAGAAACCCCACTGGACACTTTATTTTTCAATCTGTATCAGAGCTTTCCCACAATCTCTTTTTGGTTGGGATGAAAAGCATCGCCAACCTTGGGGAGAGCAAGCAAGACATGATTTGCTTCCTATCTTCACTGAAAATTAAAAGGGAATTTTTTAGCTTTAACTCACATAAAACACTCATTATCTTTTCTTCTCTTGAGAGAGATTCCTCTTTAACGGCACCAGGCTGACTAACCTGGACTCGTCAGCAGTGCTGGGGTGCCGTGGGTGCCAGGGAGAAAGGCCAGGAGCAAAAAGTGGGGTCTGGAGGAGGGGCACCCCAGCAGCAGTCGCAGCCAAGAAGGGAGCGGAGGTCCTGGCAGAGGAGCAGGAACCCCACTTCCTCCCTCAACTCCCAGCAAACATCTAGAGGAAAGACTGGTGAATAGTGTCCTGAAAGGGAAAGGCTGCAAGAGTGCGATCAAAACCTCCTTTTCCCAGGCTATGACTGAGAAGACAACCAAGCTGCTGCCCAGGTGACAGACACCTGGTGGGCACAGGCTAGAGAAATCACAGCATCCAGGTTTTCCCAGACATCCGCATCCTGGAAGAGCACTACGCAAAACGAAACGTGCAGTGGAGTAGCACTGCAACCTCCGTTTTCTACCATCCAGTCCTTGGGAGACACCGAGCTTCAAGTGCTGCGAACAACCTGCTTACCTGAAAGAGATGGAGGGTTGTTGGTAACCGGGGATGTATGTAGGAGTAAAATTAAAAACGTATGTATGTCATCATTGCTCAGGATACTTATCTTAACCTGCAAGTTGCACTGTACACTTGTGAGCTGGATGGATTGTCTAATTGCAAGCAAACTAAAGGGATAAAACATTGAACGTGGTTCTGTACCCTCTGCACAAGCAAGGACGTGAAAGGACAGGCAGCGCAGCCTCCTGCTAACCCAAGGTGCTCGGCAGCATAGCATTGCGAGTAGATTGTAGTTTCTTGATGGACACACAACACTGTCTCCTCCTGACTTTGAGGAGACTACCTACATCATCAGGATCCTCCAGTTCCTCCGCTTCTTGCTCGGGACTGATCCTTCCTTCCTTCCATTTTCCATTAGCAGAGCTCAATTTGTACAGGTTACCACCAGGAAAACTTTCCTTTCCTGTCAACAAGGCCCAGCGAGAGCCCTGGGAGCTCCAGTTATGGCCACTGTACAGTTTAGGAGACTTGGGAAGCCACTTAATAGAGTCCTGAGAGGAAGATGACAAAAAAAAAAAAAGGCAATTAATAGATTTTAAGAAAGTGATTGAAGTATGTACCTGCAGAAATTGTCTGGCAAGTTCTGCAAGGTATTTTAGTATCTTGTAAATACTGGGTTTCCCCTTTTTACCTTGAGAGGTACATCAGTCCCAGAGAGACACTTTGCCAGTCAACAGGCAATACTGGTGATACAAAGAGCAAGCAAAGCCTGCTGTAATTAGTAGAAGCCTTCACGGGCTTACATAAGCATGGAACTAAGCCCACCTTCAGCATCGTAAAGAAGAATTAATGATCAACAACAGCCTTCAATAACATTATACTCTATATTATTAAGAAAACAAACAAGAGTACTTAGACCTTTAGTGACAATTTCACGACCTGAGTTAAAAAATGTTATTAAGTCATCCCCCTCTTTTCATTATTCATTAAATAAAATGTTCCATTTGTTGAATGGTCCCAATAGAAAGTACAATGCCAAATTAATCTTTTAAGGTTTGCTGATTTTCTAAGTGATTATAGTCCGGTTTTCCCAAAATGTCCATTAATTATTTACATCCAAAAAACTCCACCTCTCTTCTTCATACACAGAAGCTCACACGACAAGTTGTGTCAAGATTGCCTATATACTTTAATTTCACTGAACTTCAGAAGTCATTTTTCAAAGTAACCTTTCTTTTAAGCTTTATTTTAATCTTGCCTTTAAATTTTCTTATGGTGATATAAATTCGATGGCAGAAAGCAGCCTGATACCATATAGATAGATACATCAATGCACATGCTCCAACAAGGCAAAGAGATGGAGAACACTAGCAAAAAACATTATGAGCAAGCTTACAGTGGGGTAATCAGCAGCGCTCAGTGACATTCACACTGTTTATACAGGTATTTGATTCAGATTTAACAATTCTTTCAGCTACAATTTTTCCTTTTTAATGCAGAATGGTTATGTTCATACACACGCAGATTTCTTGCTGTAATCAGCACCCCAGATGTCACCATCTCTATTAGATCTAAGATTGAGAAAGAAAGGGAGATAGGACGAGGCTGTCCATGCCAATTCATCTTCAACTGCAGAANGCAGAATGGTTATGTTCACACACACGCAGATTTCTTGCTGTAATCAGCACCCCAGATGTCACCATCTCTATTAGATCTAAGATTGAGAAAGAAAGGGAGATAGGACGAGGCTGTCCATGCCAATTCATCTTCAACTGCAGAAGGAGCTCCCCTCAGGATTCTTCTTTTGCTTGTGGTTTTAGGATGGCTGAAAAGACCGGGAAATGGTCAAGGAAAATACTTCAGCATCTCATTCGAAAAGATTATAGAGCTTTTTATGAGCCTTGAAAAGATAATAGCCCTAACAAAGGATTATTTGCATTGTACACAGAAGGCATGACTGGCTTCTATAGGAAATTTGCTGTTAAACCACATTTTGAACTGTACTGACACTCAGCGATACCACTGTCTGCTGATAAATAGCCTGTACTTCTGGTTATTCTAAATCACATCGCTCTGGACACTCGAGCTGATTGTCAATTTAGTTCATCAGTGAATTGAATGTAAAAGTAGTACAAACAATCACGACACGGTAGTGGCTCCCGTTTCTTCTGATAACTCAAAACGCAACGCAGGACATCTCCTAGTATTTCTTTACGCTTGCCTTGAATAAGGAAACATATAGAAGCTTTGTTTCCTGTTAATATTAAGTAGGTAGATACCAATTCTAATCAGATAGGTAAACAGCACGCTTGCTGAAATTGTTTTCTATTGTTTTGGTCTATTTTGTTTCAGAATAGCTAATGTGACCCCTTCCCAATGTCCAGGGTATTTCCAGAGACAGTTTAAATCCTTGCCAACTTTTAAGCTCATTAGGAAGTCGTAATGCAATTTCACTCTCAAAATAAACAGTGTACAGTGAAGCATTTAACTGCTTCTGAGGGAAAGTCTCATCCTTGTTTGACCCCAATCCCTAATCCTAAACAACAGCTTCTCAAACCCAGCCTGCCAAATTCTGCAAAAATCAGTAAAAGGCTATGCTCTCAAGGTAAGAGATACAGATTTCGAAGTAAGCTTATGCTGACAATCGCTTCACCTTCTTAGGCACATATTCAACTGCTGTGGTGGCCTCCCATACGCACGAGGAGCAAATTGATGTCCATCAGTAAGATTTTACAGCCCTATGCATACCCTCGCAGCCTACTGGGAAGGCAGAGCTGCAAAGCAATCCTGCTCCCTGCCTGTCTTCTCCCACGGCAGGATGCTTCTGCTCATGCTGACGTACAACTATAAGGGAAATTCAGTATCTGTTTCACACCTCAAGCCTTCTGTAACCCTAGAGATTTTAGTCTTCCATATTCTTAACGCAGAGCACTTGAAAGTAAAATAGAAACAAAAAACACAGTTCTGGGTAAGAGCAGTTCACATTTTCACTAGGCCCATACAATACCATGGATGGCATTATCTTTATGAAAGCAGTTTCACAGTTTGATTATATCAACGGCAAAAGACTGAACGGAACAACCAGAGGTGCCTCTTAGCCTATATTTGCACATACCTGTTGTAAGCAAAACACCTCGTGGACTGTGCTTTCATGAAATAAAATCGAGAAACAAAATGGAGCCAATGAATGCTGCCGCTGTGAGCGTAAGCTAACATTACTTTGAAAACAAATCTTAATCCTCAACGATTTTATAGATCTCGATCATTTTTCATGAAAGAAAAGGGGCAGGGTGTGAAAATCAGAAGACAGCGGACTTCTAACCCGGAGTTCAGGAGCAATATAAGGTGAGGAACAGAGAATGCCAAGGACGCTGTTGCATCCTATGCTGACTGCCAGGGTGTTATTGCGCCCGGCTCTTCCCATCCTTTTGGACAAAGCCAAGATTAGTCAAGGTGCTAAACAATGTCGTGAGGTCTTAGTGAGGCCAGACACATGCAGAGCTTGTTACAAGGGAGAGGTGAAGATCCAGCTCTGTTTGCTAAACTTTAACACAAAGCGGCCACTCAATCTGCTTTTTTTACTGGATTTTGTTTTCCCTCCCAAAAATAAAACCAACTCCTTACACTCTGATGTATTATTGAAAAAAGCATTAGACGGGCAATAAGCTTCCAGCAGCCCTCAAGGTGGAAATCGCTACAATTCAGCTAACAGATAGTAGATTTGTACTCCAAAACCAAAACTATGTTAAAAAACCTCCAGTAATTTATTAGCTCATTCACATTATATTAAACACTACAGGACCATGCTTTGAGACAAAAGAGGCTACTGGAAAATATCCTAATATTAAGAGAGAAAAATCAGTTCTCCTTACAGAATTTTGCAGATTATAATTGGCCTACTTACTACCCAGGTAAGGTAGGATGTTTCTTCTTGTGTGTTATACACAGGCAAGCTGAGACACAAGAAGATTTAAAAGGTCAATGTTGTCAGTCATTAGTTGCAAACGCAGAGTGAAGCACGTAGATTCACATTCTCTTACAAATATTTGGAATCAAACGAAGGAAGAAGGCAAATTCAGTATTTAGGACTTTAAGCTTCATGAGTATTTGGACTGTGTGACACTGATGTTTTGTAAATGCAGAAGAAGTGTTTGGAGGGAAAAACTACTCATCGGCCTCAGCAGTTACGTTCCGTGGAAACACATTTTTCATCTCCCTTCAATAGTAATGAACCTAACTGATCGGTAACAGATCATTTTCCTTCAATATTTCACCAGCAAGTCAGGTGGGTTCCCTTTTTACCCCCTTTCAACATTTTTCATGTTTTCAAAGGCAGTCTCTTCAGAACATAAGTACTCCTCTGTATCATATCCCTGTATGTTAAGAGGACAAATTGTTCTCAGAAAGTACAAGGTGTCTATTCCGATAAGATCTCACTAATAAATCCTCAAGAGAATGAATTTCCTCCAGGCAACAAAGGTGTGCAAATGCTGTGTATCACCCTAAATCATTCTGGCAAGTGAAAAAGAATCCAAAACACCCTAACAATAAACGCCAAGACACGTAAACCACCCACATTTCCGAAATACCATACCAAAACCATACAGTGACAATGAAACACGCTGCTTACAGCAAGAACCTGGCCCCCGTCAGCAAGCAGAAGCCAGTGCTTTCAGTTACCTGGAATATTGCAATGGTAATACACCTGCTACTACATTTCAAATTAAAACACACATTCTTGTCTATTTTTCTATTTTAAAAAAGATTCGCTTAAATAGCTTAATTAGTAAATATGGGAAAGAAGGTGTCTTCAAAGAAGTATTTCCTAGAACATAAACTCTTTTCCTTTTAAGTACAACTATACATAATGCATTATACTAATTGAAAACTATTTCAAATTCATTCTCTTTTTAAAGTACAAAAGGCTGTCTCTAAAAGAGCTTTGCACGATTCCCATGAAAAAAGAATGAAAGCTAAACAAAGTGCTGCTGAAACAAAGGCATCCTTGAACATGCTTTCACTGTAGAAGAGGCAACATAAAAGCTTCCCGAACAGATTAGTGAAGCAAGCCTTCCACAGGGAAACTTTCTAGCAGTAAACACGTGATTTAACTTTAAACTTAGATGTTGAAGTATTAACTTGATATAAGATTTTTGAAATTCCTGAAGACGTCATTTAAAAAAAAAAAAATAAAATTGCTGTAGGTTACCCTAAAAACATCGACTATGCAAATGCTCTTCAGACTTGCCATTTTCTTCCCTTTTGAATAGAAAAAAAATCATCAGCAATATTCAAACAATCACTCTTTTTGTTAGAATCAAAACAAAATCTAAACTAAGTTGTTTAAATGGAAGTCCATGATGTCATCAACAAACTACAGAGAAATTCACTCATGTTTATAATCACGTAGTGCCCTGTTTAATCTTCCAGAAATGCAGGACAATCATATCTCCTATGAGCTACTTCAAAATGGTTTAATGCAGCCCATTCATTTTGGATTTGGGTAAAACTGGCAAGTTACTGGGAGAGATCAGAGAATCAAACTGCTTCCAGCAGTAGCATAGTCCCATAATTTCCTCGCGTTTCCTTCAGGATCAAAAGAAGATAGTTTTAGTCCAACATAAAAATAACACTGAAGAGCTAAGTCCTATCTCTGCATTATTCTGGGGATGCTTACAAACTGAAATTCAAGCTGATGATGCTTTGGAGGTATTCGTAAGCTGTGTGTGCATCCATGGATTTTGAGGGAAGGTACCACAGTCAGTTCTTGCCTACCGCAGTGAGCGTGGCTAACATTTTGGGTATAGTTGTTCCCATGCCTCCAGCTGCACATCCTGAGATTTCAGTTAAGACGGCATTCTCCAGAGACAGATGAGCACGCAGAGTAAAAAACGTCAAAGGTTACTGGACATCAGGTGTTCACTTTCCAGTATTAATGCCAAGGGAGATTTGCTAGAACCCTTCTCCAAAACGCTGCTGAGGAGCCACAGATTTCTTCCCGTGGACAACACTGATGCTGTACTTTTCAGGAAAGGACTTCTGCATAAAGATAAGCTACTTCTTAAGATCTCTGTGTTCACAGAGACTAGTAACATCAGTGTTAAGAGGCACACTCTGAACAAGTTACAAATTCAAAACCAGACTGCCATGAGCCCTTGCTCCTCAAGTCAGTACGAGGTACAGTCCAGCCGTGTGCACTGAGCTCCTCAAAGCCCTCTGTTCTGGCAGAGACCACGGCCGGCCATCCTGTTGCCACAAGAACCATACAAGGGGCGATAAAATACATAGTCTCTCCAACATCCAGCAGAAGCGGAGTTAAGATGGCTCCTGCAAAGCAGCTCACAAAGTTGTCCCCAAACCAGGTATCTGCTTTTACACTTTGAAAAAGCTCACATTTTTCATTAAGCTGATTGAATACTAATTATATTCCTGACTTCAGAATGAAAGAGGGAGGCCACTCTCCCTCTGAAAACTTCACAATTGGTTCAGGAGGAAGGGAACACCCAAAACATTTATTGATAGCCAAGACCAGACCGCTTTTGTCATCTTCTCAGATACCAACCTAAGCACGGAAACAGATTTGCGCGTTCGACGGAAATGGAAGATGGGAAACACTTTGATCACGTCAACTGAAAAACTAAAGTAATTTTATTTTCCAGAGTCAAGGCAAAGACAGGCAGTGAATTCTCCATTAACAAAAGGTTTAGACATTTCTGATAAATAGTATGCTTCAGTCTCAGTGGGAGGCAGACATTTACAGTGAACCAGGCTAGGATCAACCGACATACTAAAGATTATACTCTTAAGAAAATTAAATTCCTGGTGTGACTACTCTCCTCTCAAAAGCTGAATCCATGAGCAGCAAGTAGTGAAACCTGTTGAGTAGCTAATCAGCTAAAATGGTTCACCCAGCACTAGTAAGGCACTAGTACTAGATAAGAAGCAGGCTGATTAGCTTGTCCTGGACACAAACAAGTCATTTGCTGGAAAGGACAGTGGAATGCAAGTTTCCAGTACTCACTTTTCCACAATACACTGATTATCAAAAATATGGAATGAAAGCCAGAAAAATATTCTCAACACATAAATTATATGCAAGCTGTGGAAAAAGGCTGGAGCATCACATAGGGGATGGAAAAATCTGTTGCTACACTAAGTGCACTAACAATGCTAGCAAAAGAGTGCCTTTTTTTTTTTAATACTCTTGTAAGACAATGGAACTGTGACTTTCAGTAAAGAGAACTTGCACGCAGTAGCTGACAGGTTAATATTAAATCCACTCCACTGCTAAGGTCAATTGCTTTTCCCTGGTTACCCGTTTAGCTATTAAAGCAACGTGCAAATTTTGCAGTGTTCCTTTCCCTGTGTTAGGCCCAGCCCCCAAAAGACTCACAAAACAACTGAAAAAGTACAAAAAGTTTATAGAGAGAAAAAAAAAAAAGTTATGTTTACAAAGTTATGTTCGCTCCTCAAAGCATCAGCAAGAGAAAAAAAGCCAAACAGAGTCCGGGAAGGGAGAGCTCAGGTTTTAAAGAACACACATTGCTTCAGCATAACAAACATCATAGCTTTGTCTGGCTATAAAATACAGTTAAAACTGCCTGGAACTTTATCAACACTGTTGGGAGGACAAGTGTACCTACACCATTTTGAGACAGCACGCATACGGACCATTCGAGAAATCAGAGAGACTACCAGGGGTCCAGGCTGCAGGAGGTTTGACCGGCTGGGATGACACACAAGTCACCCTTTCAGGATAAAGCTGCTGTGAATCAGAGAGTTAGGATTTCAGGGAGAGAGACGGTAGCCACTTGTCACTGTTTGCACAGGGAGTATCCAAGAATCTTTTCAGCCCTGAAAACAACTGACACTTCAGCTGCTATTATTCCACACTACCAGCAGCTGTTGTCATATCTCAAGTTTTTATTAGCCTGGAAAAATGCGCTTACTGCCCGATTCAAACACCCTACACTGAATTGTATATACTGCTGAGCTACCTGGAGCAGAGCAGAATCCCAAAGTGCCTCACCCAAAGAGCATAAACAACAGACAGTAACGAGATACAGCGCTACACAGTGTTAGCATAGAAGACTGGAAAACACACCTCCTCTTTCAGATCTCCCCAGATACTCACTGAAAAACAAAATGAAAATCCAGACTTTCATTACAGAGATCCACCAAGTGAAGACAGATGGCAGTGAAAAGCAAGGAACACCACCACTCCTTTGGGGATAGTAGCAGCATGGTCTCATGACGGACTTCAGCTCCTCTAATCGCTCGTCAAGCAAATATTGGATTCTCAATTTATCTTTTACAATTAATGGGGCAAACACCTTTGATAAGCAATTCATATCACCTGTCTTTGGCTGAGATGACCACAAGGAGACCATACCACCCACCCTTGGGTGTAGGAACGTGAAACTGTCCCAAACGAAGGCAACAAGCCTGGATCACCCATTTCTCTGTAGCCAGAGAAACTAAAACAAGTATCCCTTTCACTATTAAAAAAAAAAAAAATTGGCTGCTGATCAGTTACTTCACGTCAAAGTCGATGCAGCAAGTAATGCCTGTCTCCTGGCTAGTTTCTGGGTTGCGGTGCGGTCTCCACAAGCCCAGTGGAGTGTACGAAAAGCAACTGCCTAGTGAGAAAGCACGTACCACAGAGCTATAACAAGATCTACATCTTGTTCTGACTTCAGCAGGAGGGAGTAGGTGCACACA
>VZSC01004611.1:29882-42539 GCA_013398225.1 Steatornis caripensis
CCCCCCCCCCAAAAAAAAACATCCAAGTGATTTAAGATCACCTTTCAAACAAAAACCATTCAGCTGGTTTTGAAAGAAACACACAAGATCTCTTTACAGTGTCAACTACACGTTTGTGTGAAGCTCTGTATGCCTTCCAGCCCACCACACAGTTTGCTTCTCTTGTCAATTGAGAACAAATATCTTGAATGGAAGAAGAGGGAGCACTTCTCTCCCATCTTAGACACAAGAACGTCTAACATCATTGTGCTGAAACCTTTACAAGTAAAATTAAATTTACGAACCCCAGTTAGCATCCAATTAGAGACCAACAGAACACCAAGAATAAAGGGGCCTATGGGAGAGCTGGAGAGGGACTTTTCACAAGGGCACGTAGTGACAGGATGAGAGGTGATGGTTTTAAACTGGAAGGGGGTAGATTTAGATTAGATATTAGGGAAAAAGCTCTTCACAATGAGAGTGGTGAGACTGGAACAGGTTGCCCAGAGAAGTGGATGCCCTCTCCCTGAAAGTGTTCAAGGCCAGGTTGGATGGGGTTTTGAGCAACCTGGTCTAGTGGAAGTTATCCCTGCCCATGGCAGTGGGGTTGGAGCTAGATGGTCCTCAAGATCCCTTCTAACCCAAACCATTCTATGATTCCATGAAATATGTAGCAGGATAATACATATATGCACGCAATTACTTTTCAGTGAGTGGTATACACGTAAACTGTGCAGATACCAGCAGAATTGATGACCCATAAATGAGTGCATTTGTTAAGACTGCTTTGGAAATCTGCCCTTCCTCCTTCCCAGCAGGATCATAAACTTTTTCCCCTAAAAAGGTTTTTGCCTCAAGTCAGGCTGTAATACTATGATTGAGAGCAGTTCTCATTAACACCTCAGCCCTCATTATTGCATGGACATTCTCAGGTTGGCACAGTTTTTAAGAAGCATCATCCTGAACTTCCTTATCAGTCAGTCTATGAACCACACGTCAGAGACATTTAGTTTCTGCTGCTTTGCATTAAGCAACCACCTTACTTGAAAAGTAAGTACCCATTTCCCTCCTAAGAATTTTTATCGTAACTTTTTAAAGTAAGCCCATGTTTCTAGAGTGCTACAATCCAGACAGTGCCCTGAAATAACTCAAGCCAAGCTCTGATGAGGACCACCAGCAAGTTTTTAAAGCATCAGAGAAGCATGCTAAAAATCTGATTGAAACAGTCTTAATCTTTACAGAGAGTTGTAATTGTTAATGAAAGTTCGTAAAGCTAAAAATCAAGTTGCATTTTGATCTTCAGGACATGCAGAGCCCAACTTAGTGGAGAGGTCTTATAAGTACAGTGACAGATGTTCCCACATCCTTTGTTTAAGTGGGAAACTAATGAGCAACGTTCCTGCTGTTTATGGACACTATGGTTGTTTCAATGCAAATGGTGGAGAGAAAAAAAAAAGAAATAAAGAAAGAGGAAATAGAAATTAGAGAGACAAACAATGGCAAACTTAATGGAGACACATGCCAGAGCACTGGAATCCTAAATTAGATGCTATATAGTTTCAGGCAGTAAAGCTTCCCAGATGCAGAGAAAGATCCTATCTTGTTTCTGAAAAGAAAACATCCTGAGCAGACACAGAAAAACAAAGCAAAACAAAGTCCATCCAGCACCAGAACATAAAAGTTATATACAAAGCAGAAAAAAAAAAAAAGGGCATTTTAAGTCCATATGAAAAGTTTTGGCAGTTAACGTGAACAATTTCTGCTACAAACGTATGCAAAAAGCACGCAGTCACAGCAAAAATATTTACAGCAAGAGAGCACAGATACTTTTTGCACTTTTGCATTAAAGTCACAGTGTTCCCAGGTATCCAAAGGCTTGGAAAACATACCATTTCATTATCCTCTTCATCTTTTTCATCTTCTAAGAAGCGAATTGCACTGACTCTATTCACTGCCCGCTCATTCCATGTTTCATCTGACATTTCATTTACCAAACTTTCCAGTGCACCACATCGTGGTAGGTTATCTGTTAGAACAGCAGAATGTAACTAAATATTCACAGCAAGTCTGAAACATCAACATGCTATATTGTTAATAACTGCAATATCCAACGAATCATTCATCTGAGATTTGCAATTGGCTATTTTTATTTTTTTGATAGAAAACAGAACTTGCATTCATTTTCTGTTATGAGGTATATACAATAAATATTTTCTGTATAAATGAGAAATTTCTGCACTTGGACTGTTTCAGGTTTGTGGCAGTTATAGAGTACTGATTATATAATTGAACATACTTGCCACTATACATGCATTTCTGCTGGATCACGGCTGCCATCTGACATTAGCCAGCTAAATGGCATTCCGTAACACAGGATCATTGCTTTTACTGATCTCATCCTTTTAGCATTGCTAGGCATACACATCCAACAACCTTAATTCCAAGCCTTGAAGCCATGAGATTCATTTGGAGAGGAGAAAACCTAATTTCTTGTAGTCAGGCCTTTAGAGAAAGTCAGTATACTTTAGTTACTCTTCTTGAGCTAGCTTAACATTCTCTGAATTTAAAGGGGTTAATTCATTTACTTATTTTACTCTTAATGCAATTCGTATTCTTCAAATCCAGAAGCTGACACAAAACAGAGCCATTTCTACACTTCTACTGCTTTAATGGCTTCTCTTTGCTCCAGCTGCATAGTATTGAAATATTGGAATTAATCTAGGTAAGTTTGGGTACCTACAATACAGATATCTACAGCTGAGCTTTTCTCCTCAGGCCCCCTTTGTACTCAGTGGAGGAGAATCCACATGATTTCTTTTAAAGGTCTATTCTTGGATGGGATAAATTACTCTTCAGTGATCACAGAAAAAGTTTAAATATTAGCTCAGATGAATCCCCTTGAATGCTCAAACATCGCTATAAAACCTTGAGGACAAAAAACGTCCAGAAGTTACTGGAGCAGCAACTCAGCCAAGAGTGAAAAACAGTTTATGGTTCCACCTGACCCAGAGGCAAGTTTCGGCACAAAAGGTAAAAGCAACTTATACTGCAATTCTACACTTATTGGAAGAATATAATAAAGTTAATGTATAGGATCTTTGCCTGAAAGAAAATTAGCTCACTAAAACGTAAAATCTCTACTGCTTATTACTAGCTATGTAAGTATTTTTCTGGTAAAGAGATTGCAGTTGGAAAGTCACTAATTTTCACTACATATATATGTATTTAAGATGTATTATCAAGGTACACAAATACAGACACCACTACTTGGCCCACTGGCAAGCCTCAGAATAATTATATGATTAAGTCTTCTTCTTCCAGGTCTGTATTTTATTTTTGGCAGCTGGTGTCACTGTATTTTCAGTAACACTCACAGCCATGTTTTTCAAGTCTTCTGAAAACTAGTATGATTTCAAAAAAAAAAAAGTTTGAAAGTGAAAATTCAACCAGAACTTTGCTGCTTTGCTCCAGAGCTTATGCAAGTTTTACAAACCTTCATGGAACAGACAATAGAGTAAACAAAGAAGTATTTCTATACATAATGAAAAACTGGCTCTACACACACTTACCTTGGCAACCAGGCTCAGAAGGCATTTGAGGAAGTAATACACATGTTAAAATCTTTTCTCCTGTTTCAGGGTCTGTGTCAGTCTGAAACGTCAGCAAAGGTTGGGACTGGTTATCAGACAACCACAAAGCCTTCAGCTTTAAGGTAGTCAGTGAGAGGGGAAGATACGTCAGCCTAGTTCAAAAAAAGAAAAGTAAAATAGTCAGGGCAATCTCTAGGATATTTAATAGGTGGTCATGAAGTCAACTCTTAAGTATATATCCCTGAGTTGGAATAAACAGCATTGAGGTTAATGCCTCTAATAGAAGGCATTGCAGGAGTCATCAACTCCAACTACTCCATTCTTTTAAAAAGAATCTGCAGCTTAACTTTATATGATAATTCTCTGTAGCTGTGAACAACAGATAAAACAATGATGAGCTTTTTCTACTGCACTAAAACGCCCTGGAAGGCAGACAGCTGCTTCTGCTCTGGAGGTTTATATATAAACAATTGCCAGAACCGAAATATCTGAGTGCCTATGAGACAATTATATTGCATAGATTAGATGCCATTTGCTTTTCCTCTTTCTTTTTTTCCATTTCACTTCCTACTAAGCAACTGAACTAATTTTATGGTTTATGCTTCAATCCACTCCTTTTTGCATTTTGATGTCTAAAGCATATCAACTGAGATTCATGAGAAGCTCAAGGTCAAAGTAGCATTACTTGTTACTTGCACTGTATCTCTAAGATAAGACACACTCAATGTTAGTGTTACTTGACATGAAAGTTGGTAGTTTCAGCTGAAACTCTACCAAATTTTAATTCAGAAATACACACATCCAGAGGTTTTTTTTTTAAATCCTACCTTTTCTTCAGGGTCAAAGCAACCCAGAAAACATACTCATGACAACATGCACTTTATGCTACTTTGGGCCAAGGGGGAAGACTACTTTGACAATTTCCACAGTAACACTAAAACAAAAATCATAATTGGTTTTTTGTTACTTCATTCTTAGACTAATGTCTTTTGTCATTAGCAAGAATTAAGTAAAACTAGCAAAAGAATGCGACAACACAAAAATCTCTTACCTGTTTCCAGCAACATCCAGGACATGAAGTTCAGCCGCTTGTGAAATTTCAGGAGGAATTCGAGATAATCTGTTGTCACGTACAGAAAAGACGTTAAGACTGCAGCACCCTCCAATCTATATTAGAAAAGAAGAAGAAAAAAAAAAAGAAGTCTGTTTTATTGCAGTACAATGGTATAAACAAAGGCACGCAGTATGGGTCACATAATATGTCATAGCACATTCAAGTTACGATGCCTGTCAGACACTTCACCCAGAGGTACAGACTGCAAACAAGTGTCAGCTTTAAAGAAGCCTGACCTGAAGCAACTCTGTTGGAGCAGTTTCTTGAACATCTGTATCTGCAAATAATGTATATCTTTACAAATAGGTTGGGTTCTACCTACCTTTTAGAGCCTTCCATGCCAGGAAGAGATCAGTAACCACACAGATGCCACTTTGTAGACAACCCTCACAAAAAAATGCTATATTTAACTTCCAACCTTTTCTAGCTCTATGTTTTACATGTTAATTCTTTCTTTCCTCATAGTAACTTTACATCCAAGCAAATGCAGTGGGGTTTTATGCAAGGCCAAATGCTAAATACATCAATCAGCTCCCGTTTACTGAGTCTCCAAAGAGCAATGAAGAGTTCACAAAAAGTAGATGACTTATGAGTAACATTTTTTATGTCCTGTTTTATTAGAAGCATCGAATTTCCAGATGAGTCCCATACGAACTGGCCAATTTAATCCAATATCTTCTGTCTCTACCGATTTGTCCAAATGCAAGCATCTACATTCCCAAGCTGATTTTTGAGTGCAAAAGATGAGATTTTTCAGTTTTACCCTTAAAATATCTATATTTTGCATCGAAGGTTCATGTTTTCAGAAAAATAAACCCTCAACATTTGATTTAAAAAAGCCCCAAAACATTCCATCTTTTTGTTCCAGATGGCAATTACTACTATAAACACCGAGATTGTTAGTTTTAGCAACCTGAAAGCTGCTTCAAGTAACTCTTCATTCCTATTTCCAAACTAAACGTACCTTTGTTTGCTTATCATACGGAGCTTCAAAAAGCACTGCTGTTCGCTTGCGAGTTCCAAAACTTACCATGAGAAGGGAAGACAAAAAAAATGTTTCTTCTCCTACTCCAAATATTAGAGGGAAAATATTGCAATGCCTTTTGAAGCTTTCAAGTTAAGTGGACTTAGAACCTAGTTATAGACAGCAAACCTACTGAAAGATCTCAGTTCAAAAATTAGAGGACTTCTATAGTCACACACATGTAAGAAGGTTCTTCTGTCACAGTATAGCCATCACGTCACTACACTTTGGTCAGGAGTCCCCAAATCTGAGCTGAAATTATTTATGTGTTCTAGTTAACTGTCAGTTCTATCTTTGCAAAATCCACGATTCACATTCCAAACTCAAGTTTGACATTACAGACAAATAGCACAAAAGCTTTTCCACTCGTTAAAGTAAAAATCATGTCGATTTAACCTATGCTATTTACCAAAGAAGAAGCCATTTTTAAAAGGATGCGACTGTGACTTCGAAAATAAAACAAATAGAGCATTTATACCCCACTCACCTTCCTTTGTATCATAAATACATTTTAATGGAAGAAAGCAGCAATCAGCTGCTCAAGGCTTCTGATTCACAAGCTGTTTACAGCACAAAGTTACAGCACAACATTCTCTTGACAAACAAAAAAATCTGGGATAGTTTCCCTTAAATCACTGCACCCTAAGATGCAGCTATTTCACAAGAGTATCAGCTTTCTGGACCTTGTGTGTATGCTAGGAGCAGTAACCTTGTTAGCTGTTTTAGCTCGTGAATCACAGCCCTTAGAAACCAGCGCTCGAATAGCGAGCAAACATTTCTTAGTGCAATCATTCTGCTATTCACTTTAAAGCGTATACAGATCCTTAAATAATGTCCGTGGCACATTCACAGAATACAGTGTCACATAAAAAATTTTTACATATATATATATACACACACACACAGAGTATCTAATTGGTGTATCTAACATGAGGAGCTGTGAAAAGCAAGAGATACAGTTAGTGAATGTTGATGAGTTGGCAAGTGATGCCCTAATTGTACACGAAGTGTTTTCTTTTCCATGAATGAAGTTTGCATTATTCAGTCTTGCAGCATGGAGATCCAAACAGTTTAGCCAAACAAACAAAGTAAAGCCATGCAGCCCTGATGAGACCAAAACTTCTATACTTTTGACAATGGAAATATGCAGCAGTGGGACCGGCCGGCCTGAGTCATCATGCATTTAAAGCAATTTAATGAAAGGTAACAGTAGAACCGTGGACTGAATAATACTTACAGGGTTATCAATTTACCTGACCCATAATTTTCCAAGCGGCTAACAATTAAGAAAATACAAAAGATGTTCAATTTATTTTTCTTTATCCATACTGGACAAGAGCATGCCAACAAATGGAGACAGAACATACATTCTTCTACTGCCAAAGAGGCTTAGAACTCCTAAGTTATTTTAACTTTGCTCTATCAGTTACTAGGCAATTGTTCAAAGGTTATATTTCATTCAGAGGAAGCGAAGACCACTTTTTTTTTTTTCAATAGGGTACTGGGGGGAGATAACAGACAGATACCAATTTCTTTTTGTGAAACTGTTCTTAGAAAATGCAGGCAGCATCTAACAAGCAGCATCGGGTGAGATATCACAGGAAAAAAAAGACAAGCTGACAGTTAAAAAAAAAATTTTTGTTATTTCAAAAAAAGATGGCACCCATCCAGCAGTACAGAAAGACATCAGGTCCAACATTTGAAAACCTAAACACGAAGTGGTACCACTGAGGCAAAGTGCACACACTAAAAATGGCATGCTGAAAGGAAAATATTGTTGTGATCACCATGAAGTAATACGGTATCAGAATGTCGCTGGTATGGCTGAGAGTCATTAACTGACAAAGAGCCATGCTTTCCAAGGGTTTCATCACATGCTTACAACAGACTTTGCCAAACCACCGCATAGGCACCAAGTACACACTTGAGACCACAAGCCCACTTAACAGTTAAGCACATAGTTTGTTTCAAGCACAGACTTCAATTAATGGGGACAAGCATGTGCTTAGTTCTAGGCACATGAGTAACTGTTCCAAAGACTGGAGCCTTAAAGAAGTCCTCATGTTTTTCTGTAGTGAGCTAGACATCAGGAAAAGGTCTCAAACAAGTTATGCATGTCTAAGTCATACTCCTGGGATTTATTTCATTCTAGGGACTTTAATTTAAGGGTTATTCACTTGTCTCATCACACCATCTCCAAAGAAGAGTCAGCCTAGATAAAAAACAAAAACAAAACCACAAAAACAAAACCCACACATCAGTCAGGCAGAAAATTATCATTACTATGAAGTGCTAATTTTGAGATCACTGATTTTACAGTACTGTAAAGTCTGAACAAAACAGCTTATTTGCATTCAGGTGGACTTGCTTCAGAGGATGAGCATCACTAGGGCCCCTCTGGGTTCTACACAAAACTCTGCCCTTGGTTTTGCTCTTTTCGTCTGTCTTGGTCTGAGGCTCATCTTTTTAACAGCATCCTTGTTCTGGAGAAGCAGTGAGACTTGGGCATACATACAGAGGATGTCAGCTTGGCTGCTAAAACTGCCCTCTACATTCTGATCATGACCAGCGTTCCCTACTTGAGCCTCCTGCATTTTTTGACATCCACATACCCACTGCTAGTCCATCTTAAGCAGTCCTCCAGAACTGCAAGCCTCATCACATCAATTCTCTGCTGATGTTTGATGACTCCTCTTCTCTGCTGCACACAGGCTGTTGTTTCGACACCTGTATCAGTTGTGTATTTTTGATCACCTGACGTTTACTGTGCTTCTCTGTTACAATAATCTGGTGGTTGCCATTTGATTTTTCTTGCTGCTGACACATTTGCAGCTTTCTGGAGGTAAGCTCAGGAAGAGTGTGCAGATCCATCCCTGTCTTCCCATTTACATCCTTCCCCAAAACTCCCATGTGCTCCCTCTCTTGAGTCCAGCAGTCAGTTACAGTCGTTCATCACCACAGACCAAATTTCCCTGATTACAACGGCACATCCTCACGTTGTTCATGCTCCAAAGCCAAAGCACAAATTAAAGGTTGCAAACTCAGAAGACTTTCAAGTTACACTAGTTGAATAACATTTTTTTATCTATCTCAGCAGCTGTTAACTGCTCAAAAGCTATGAATAAATTCTGCTGTCCTTTACCAGTTAGCATCTTTCACACAGGTATAAGCAACGCAAAAAAAAAAAAAAGACATTATGACAAATGCTACAATGATTGTTCTTTAGCATGTGACTACTTAAAGTCCAGTGACATATCTCTTTTATTCAACTCTCAATACAGCTCTCAGCATCAAGAACTCTCACTAGGTTTATGCAATAAACATATTGGGTATTTAAACATAGTTCCCCTTGTGTTGTAAAATCTTTTCCAGGGTATCATAACCAAAATTTTGTTTGGATTCAATGTAAATAAAGTCAGAATTTTCATTGGCCCCAGACAAAATAGATTAAATCTTTAATTGCAAGCACAGAATACATTTAGAGGTGGAAGAAACTGCCCAATTCACTATGATTAGCTATTATTCCGTTGTTACTATTAAATTCAAACTGACTAGGAAAATCTTGGGCAAACTCACTTCAATCCCCCCTGTACCACTAGTGAATAGTATGGGAGAAGAACAGCAAGACAGCTTCTCTGCCCTCTGAATCAATACAAGTTTTCCTAAATTTTTCCTAGTGCCTTTTTTCCCTTTGAGAGACACAAACACGTACTCTTACACAAACGAGGGAAGGGACAGGACATCGGAAGTTAAAATGAGAAACAACAAAGTGGCCACAACTTGTTAAAAAAAAAAAAGAAAAAAAGAAATACATAAAAAGCACAGTTATTGTCAAAAAATACCCCTGCAGTTTTACCTGCTGTAGTAATAATTCTCACAATAATACCTCAGAGCCAGGAAGAACACATTACCAGATCTCTGCAGGTTGTAGAGACTCATTAAAAAAAAGCACATGAACTGGAAAACATTCCAAGGAGGTTATTTATGCAAGTGCCAAAATCAACACACCAGTTTCACCAGCATTCCAGTGCCAGGGTGGGATTTCAATACCAAAGAGTCACCAGGCAGGTCTTTCAAGTTTAAGGGGAAAAACATTTGTAACTATGAACAGGTTTAGACATTCTCGGTTCTTGCCAAAGTGTGTTTCACCACTCAGTTTAGTGAGAGAGGGATCGAGCTGCAAGATGAGATACTGAAGATGAAATCTGTCAGTGACTCAGGTCTTGGTCGTACATTCAGCCGTTCCACATTTTACTTTATGTATTGGCACCAGACACAGAACCACCTTTGAACCAGGAAACTTTGAAGGGGTATTTGCATACAAACCCCTCAATAATGCCAAGTCAAGAAATCTTACACTAAAAGGTAGAGACTGCTTTTACAAGTGTGCATTGAAAGAGTTTTGCAATGTAATACTTTGACAGGTTGACCCAAAATCCAATCCTAGTAAACTGCTAACAAAACAAAACAAACAAACAAAACCACCAAAAAAACCCTCCCCCAAACTATGAAAAAACCCCCCACATCACCACAAAAAAGCTTGAACTCATAGATTATCTCACCAGGTTGTATTAGAGCAGACACATAATTTCTGCCATAAAGAGCCATAAAAGCTCTCTTTGCTACAGCAATCATTNTCCCCCAAACTATGAAAAAAACCCCCACATCACCACAAAAAAGCTTGAACTCATAGATTATCTCACCAGGTTGTATTAGAGCAGACACATAATTTCTGCCATAAAGAGCCATAAAAGCTCTCTTTGCTACAGCAATCATTCTGGAGGAGAGAGACACCAGCAGACAGATATGATATTGGTTACATGTACTCTTCTCCTAGTAGATTCCATTTTTTCCATATGGATGTTGCCAGACTCCATGTCTTTGTCCTCCTCCGACAGAAACCAGTAACCAGTAAAGGCCTGTCCCACACCCATTTCTTAGAAGGATGAAGACCACAAATGCACAGCTGTTCTAGCACTCTGCAAGGCAGAGAAAGAACAAGAGAAAGCAGGAAGGAAAAGACTGAAAGGAAAAGAGGGGAAGATACCAAGCAAGAGTATCTGCAGTGCATACTCCTGCATCCAAGACTGCTTCTGTGAAGGGGGAAGCAGTGCACAAGTGCTAATGCTGATTGATGGGCAAAGGTCTGAGACCCCAGCCTTCGCCATGCTGTCTCAGGAGACATCTTCAGCAACACACAGCAGGCAGGGGTGTTAAAAAATCTCTGCTGTCAGAAGCTCGTGCCTGGCTGTAAATATTAGTCAGTTTGAGATTAAAATAAATGAAAAAGATGGTAAGCTTTCTCACTGGCAAGCAGAACACTCCAATAGACAGAAAAAGTGACACATTTTTCAGTTCTCCTTACGTGCTCTACTAATGCATTTTGTACTTTTTTTTTCCCAAGTCACTAATGGTGAGAAGGAAAATGAAAATTGAACATTTCACCAAGGCACCAGATTGTTCCTCCCTGCCATCCAAAGAGAAACTCAGAATTGGGATCTTTGCCATTATCAGCACCCCTGAAGCTGCTCCTGGGGATGCTTTGCGTAACAGCAGACAGCACTCATTATACCTGTGCACTCTGTTTACACAGAACATTTTTTCTTTTAAAGCTATGAAATGTGACTCTTCACTGAATTCCTCCAAATTTTAATGAGAAAACTTGTACTACCGAAATGTTCACATTTGGTTTAAAGCAAAAAGCTAGTTGTTAAGAAAAATACTACACAAAGAAAATGCAGCTGCGGGAACAGACAAAACATGAGCAGAGAGCAGTAGATTTCTTTCTGTTTTCAAAACTAGCATTTCAGCATTGTTAGAAGGCAATCTAAAGACTTTGAGGGAAAAGTGTTTTATTGCACAGCCTAAGCACAAGGAATTGAAACTGAAACTTGAAAAATTGAGACTGAAACATCTTGTTAGCTAGACGGCAGTTTCTGCAATATAGGCATATTAACAGTATTTTTGAGGCAAACCATTGCATTAGTTGTTTATGCTTTCTATTTGTTACCATTACCAGACTGCGATCCAAATCTACCAATCTAGAGGGTGGATATGACCCTCCACAGTTGGAGAAGGAGTGACTTCCTTCAAAAATAAAAAATATATTAATTTTTAAAATTCACAAAGCAAAATGTGCTTTGATGAAACATTCTAGAAATCTTATGCTAAACATAATTTCAAAGTGCTTGCTCTAATGAGAAAGATTCATAGGTGTGGAGACCTGTACAGGGGGAAAAAAAAAAATCAAATCTATTTTGAAGAAGTGGATGCCAAGGAGCTCTGCTTCCTCAGTTCCTCTGCCAGGCTCCCTGGGAACCACCCTCTCTCATCTTTATTTCCTGGATTTTCTACAACTCCCCAGCTCATCTCATTCCAGGTACCACCTTCCATTTCCTCATCACCCGCCTTCTCCAAACAGACTCATCCCTGACTTTATCCCACACTTTGTGCAGGTGTCCCCTCCTCTCTCTCTCTCTCTCTCATGTGCCCTGATGTTCTCCACAAATTCTTGTTCTTCACTTCACCCTTCAATATCCCAAACTCTTTCACCGACCAGGCAACGCACTCCACCTCTTAAACCCATTTCTTGTTCCAAGTCTCCAGTTTCTTGTTCAGCATCCATCCCTTTATTGTTCTGCAACAAGCACTTGACACTGCTATTTCCCTCAGATAGACACACTCCATATTCACCCTGCTTAACTGCTTCTGAAGCTGAGCATCCTCCTCTCCCCTGCTTCTGTCCCTGGTCCTTCCAAGGCACGCTGTTAGCCCTCATGCACCATCTCCAATACCATCACAGAATCACAGAATTGCAGGGGTTGGAAGGGCCCTCTAGTCCATCCAGTCCAACCCCCCTGCTAAAGCAGGTACCCCTAGAGCAGGTTGTACAGGAACGCATCCAGGAGGGTTTTTAATATCTCCAGAGAAGGAGACTCCACAACCTCTCC
>VZSC01004611.1:42666-67056 GCA_013398225.1 Steatornis caripensis
CCCCCAGCCTGTACTGGCACATGGGGTTGTTCCTCCCCAGGTGCAAGACCCTACACTTGCCCTTGTTAAACTTCATCAGGTTCCTCTCCGCTCAACTCTCCAGCCTGTCCAGGTCACCATGAACTGCATTAACTAAGAAAAGTGCTTATACGCTACATAAGCTATCAATGGCCAATCTGGAAATAAAGTGTATCAGTAAAACCTTACATGCTATAACAAACTCAGAGGAATTCTGATTATAGGTGGACCAGACACAAAATTGTATGAGTCTCAAGTACAGGTAGTTTAGGACACCGGTGCAATGTATTAAATTAAGTTCCTTGTAAAGACATGGAAAGTTTTCTGCCTAATGAGTACGAGATCAAATTTGCCTTTACACCCCAACCCAGAAACACAGTTTTCCCAAGGTCCTTCCTCTTGCTAGCATTTATGCAACCCGTCTGGGTACTCCACCTGCAATTTTATGGTTAGAACCAGCAGCACCTCTGCAGAGAAGACCCGGTCCTGCTAGAGGAGCTGCAGTACTCACGTCATCTCTTCCCGCCCTCACCTTCCCCCCGCCCCGATCAAACATACATTTACAAGCCAATCTGTAAAGAAGCAATAAGGCTGATCATGGAGCCTCCATTAGGTGACTGACCTGTGGCAGCTCAGACCTGGGCTACTGGAATTTTTGCTGCCAGTGTCACAGCAGCATCCTCTGCCCCTCCTCGATCCCTCCTCTTCAGACCATCAGATCTCCCCCATCTCCTAGTTCCCAGCTGCTTTGCTTCCTCCTCACACCTCCTCCTCAAGCTCTTGAGGCTCCGTAAGTGGCCTGAGCAAAAGTGTGTGCTCGCTAGCCAGAGCTGATACTCCTCTCAATTCCCATTCATCAGCTGCCACCTGCTCCCAAAGTGACCAAAAGTGGTGAACAAAGGCTACGACCTCAGAGTCACACATTAGAAACAGACAGGAAAATTAAGGGGGAGAACTACTTGGACAAAAAATTACAGAGAAACAGTAGTGCAAACTGAACCAACTCGCAGTCCCGCGTTCCAGTCACAGGATGCTGTTTCTCCTGATCTCTTTCCAGAATTTACTGCTGAACTAAACTTGTAAGGCCTTCATTGTATTTAGTTTCACAACAGAAATTCTATCTTCATTTCACTCCATATACTGTTACAGTAGACAAGAAGTTCTAGTGACCATAGCTGTAAGATTTGAGGTATCAGTGATCTTGGTGACTTCAGGTCCTCATATTTAAAGGCAAAGGTAGGCCCGAGATCTCCAAAACCAAGAAGACTCTCAAAACGGTCTCCGAATCATTTTTCAGAATATGAAACCTTCCCTTTGCTGTGCTCACAAGAGTGAGGCAAGGAAGACTCCAGCAGTATTCTATTCTATATGCAGAACAGGCACATTGACGTTCAAATGCATTCATTCTGTCAGAACTCTCAGTCTTCAAACAGTGCCGGACCTGACACCCACACTGGAAATTACTAGTTACAGCTAATTAGATATGAGCCCTCTTGTTCAACTGAAAAGACATTTAGCACTTTTAAGCCACCAAACCACCACAGCTGCTGTTCAGATTTCTGCTGTTCAGACCTAATGGAGAAGGTTCTGGTTGTGATCGGTTTGGGAAAAATACCCAGTGGATCGAAGCTGCCTGCTACTTCTTGCAGGCATTTGAAATCAAGAGTTTTCTGTTTGTATAATCACATCTGTTGGAGTTCATTGCACAAAACTTACCTCTTTGGGCAAAGATGTTAATTTGTTTCTATCAGCATTCAAATTATTCAGCTTCTTCAGTTTTCCGATGCTCTTCGGCAACGACTGTGCCAACAAAAGCAAAGTAATATGCAAAAAGAATTTGTAAATTCACAGAGTCAGAACAAAACTTTTATAACTTTAAAATTAATTGATTTTAATAGACTTAATAGACTTATTTATAGATTTGATAGATTACTTATTTAATTTAATAGAATTAATAGATTGATCCACGTTCAGAATTGGAGTGTAGTTAACCCTCGTTACTACCAGGCCTTCCAAAGGAGATCCAAGGTTTTATCTTGCAGAAGAAATGTCCAGGAATGTCAGTTTCTATTACAAATTCACTCATCAGTTATCCCTGCACTAAGATGATAGATGCACAACAGCTGTGTGCACAAGCATGTATGCAGAATGTCCACATTATCTAACTTTAGGGTCCCTAAATTGCTAATTGAGAGGCAAGCTTCTCACTTAGGTGTTATGAACTGACCTCTGGAGAGGCATCTTTCCAACAGCCTTAAGCTCCTAACTCAATCAAGCACCAAGCTCACTTAAAAAATGCTCAAATCCAGGTTTTTACAAACACTTCTACTCTCCAGGTGTCCGTGACATGGGAAGGTTGTTTAAAAATAACAGAAGGAAACACCTAGTGGAAGGAAGTCTGAGATTTTATTTTAAGTGGCCACATATATTTAATACTTGGCTGGAGCAGATCGGCAGAGCAAGGAACAGTACAATAGCAGCTCTGCAGCGCTCAGGGCTTCTATTCAGTTCCAATGCACAGCAAAAATTGGCAATAACGCAACCCGGCACAAACTCCACATCAAAACCACTCTAAAGTAAGTGATACCTACAATCCACATGTTCCGATTCTCCTACTGGTCATGAAAGATTCAAGAGTGAATATGTAATTGCTTAAGACTTTGGAAGAGCGGACTGTTGCTACACACAACTTGATCTTCAGCATTCATTTAACAGGTAATAAATAAGATGCATTTAAAGGAAACTCACTACTTAGCAGTAGCAAGGGTGAGTAACCTTACGAGCTAAGTGATTCAGCACTTAGCACCAGGTCTTATTACTGCCAGCCATCGGAGCAGTCATGACCATGCTTACCTGCAGCTGATTTTCTGTTAGAACTAGTTCAGTAAGGCTTTCGCAGTCTCCAATTGAATCCGTTAGTTGAATAAGTTTGTTCTGATCAACCTTCAAAATGGAGAGCCTCCTCAGTTTTCCTGGACAGAAAGAACAACATGTTTGTTTACCTTAGTATCCTCCAATAAATGTTTTAATTACAGAAAATGTTACTGCTGGAAAACTTTTTAGAAATCCTCTAATACAATGAATGTATTTTTCAGGCAAAAAAGAGAATTCCAGCCCTGCTTCACTTGGTGCTTGTACTACTTTTGCAAGTTTATAACATAACTGAATTCATATTCAATATAAATATTCGTATTCAATATTTAAGCATATTAAATTGTATTAAAGTTGCAATCTGAATGGTACCCCATGTAAATGTCAAGATCATGTCTACCCAAAGGCCTATAAACAGGAGAAAAGTATCTATTTTTTCCTCAATTATGCAATGTTTATTAATAAAGAACTGTTCAGAAGATCATCTACACCTACTCAGCCACAGCAAGAAAGGCTTGCACTGAAGTGACAGCCCAAAGCCAAACAGGATTTAGGTCTCTGACCTAATATGGAACCCAGTTAGTCAGACATGAAACCTGAGTTTGTTTTTTAGAATAGAAATCAAACTTCTTTGAAGGTCTTCTCCCCAGGAAGGACAAAATACTATTTCAGAGCAGAAAGCTCACCTTGTTCTGTTTCGTTTGTATCAGAACGGTCTTTGGTGCAAAGCAGAGCTGACTCAGGCAGAGCCCAAGACAGAGAATTCAGGAGAAATCACTAGCTGCTGGCACATCCCTGCCCATCCCCACATGGTCCAAAATAGCTGTAATAAGCTGGCATATCAAATTTGCTGATGATGCTAAATCACGAAAAGATCTCTCATACACAGAAAGATAGTACCCTAAACAGAAACCCAAGGTTCAGCAAGAAGCACAGAGCTCCGCAGCTGGGCGGAATAAACCCATGTGCCAACACAGGCTGGGAAGTCACAGGCTGTACAAGAGTCCTGCTGGAAAGGACCTGGGGGCTATGGTGGGCACAAGGCTGAATACAAACTAGCAGTGAGCTCTCACCAGAAATAAAGTAAACACTGACTGGACTTTGTCAGGTGAATTATGGCCAGCAGATCAATGAAAGTTACTATATCCCATCTTCATGTGTGAGGCCACACCTGTAAAATCATTCTCAGTTTCATGTCCTGTCCTGTCTTCCCTCTTCCCTGACTCCCCAGTTGAAGTGAGATGCTGATGGGGTTCTAGCACAAAGCTATGAAGGCGTCCGGGGCACATGTGAGCTGAGGCTGAGGGAGCTAGCTTTGTTGACTCCCACCAAGAGGCGGTCAAGGAGGTATCCAGGAACAGCCCGCAGCTACGTGAAAGGCAGTTACAGAGGTGACAGGGCCAAACTTTTCTTTGCAGTGGCAGACAAGACGGCAATGGCCACAAAGCAAAGCATGGGATGTCCCAGCTGGACACCTGGAGAAGCTTCCTCACTGGGAGGTGGTGCAGCACTGACACAGGCGGCCCAGGGGTGCAGGAGTTGCCTGTTAGGGGCTTTAGAGACTTGGTGAGACACAGCCACCACTGACCTGACCTGTGGTGAATTTGGTGATCAGCTGAGCTACTTCCAGCAGCAAGGTTCACTTCAACCACAATACCAGATCTTCTCCATTTTGCATAGTAAATTCCACTATTACACAAAAGGAGTAAGTACTGTAGCCCTACTTAATTTTCCAAACACAAGTAAGCTATTATATTCACATAAGCAGCAATTTTTTTGGCCTTTGTAACAAAATTACATCCAGAAAATATTACAAAATGCAGATGCAAACTGAAATGGCCTGGCCCTTTGCAATCGCCTCCCCCAGCAAAGGCTCACAATTTAACAGGGTCCTTGAGAAGTTCCTGTTGTTCACCAGCTGTTGTTACAGATGAGCTCCCCTCCGTCAGGCTGCCTGGGCTGCAGCCTTTCAGAAGGTACCGCTCCGTTTCTGATGTACAACAACTGTACTGGCCAGCTCAGGTCATCACAGAGGGCTGCTGCAACTCTCCACCAAACACACACCAGCCAACTGTAGGACCCACAGCAGTCACCTCACTACCCCAAGTTTAACTTCTAGAAAAACCATTTCACTCTTCCTAGGCTCATACAGCATATGGAGGAAAGGGGGAAGGTCTGTCCATTGTTTTCAACGTTCCCGGTTAAACCACATTCACAAGTCCTCCTTCCCTTACACCTTTACTTTTGAAAAATAAATAAATACACAAAAATCCTGGCAAGGAAAAGGCACACTCTTGCAATGTGAAACTCTCTGGAAAAACAGTTGATAAGCAGTAGAGAAAAGCAATGCCTTGCTGACTACTTGTCACAACTACTGCAAGGGTAAAAACATTTACCTTAAAAAAGGCACTGGTAATGCTGCAGAAAACATTCCTCTGTTATTAAAGCTGTTTTAAGGGGTCAGACGCAGAAAGGTTGTAGTTTGGCTCCTCAAAGGTGAGCAGTAATAGGCTGAAGCTGGAATAGCCTTCCACCAGGTTCAGTATAGCATTAATCACACCGTTCAGTTGAAGATAATTATACATCCCCACCAAAAAGGATGTATTTTTTGTAGTGATACTGTCAGTCAGTCTATCAAGTGACCTACAACATGTTACAAGCTAGAATTTTACCATATTAAAGAGTTAAGATAGTGACACGAACACAGTAGGAACAGATTTTGCTCAGGTAAGTATCAGGTGAAGGCCAAAAAAGGATTGCGAGGTAGTCATTATGCAGACAATTAAAATGCAAGATTAACGAAGCTACATATTCCATATTAAGGGAAAAAAAAAAAGGCTGAGACAAGCTCATCTATTACAGAAAAAGACTTCAAAAGACTTGAAAATAAACAACATACAGTTTACGGTGGATTGTATGCTTCTGTGTCACAGCATTCACCTTGTACTTACCAATGCCATCAGGTAAGACCTGAAGTAAATTCTGAGAAACAAGCAGGTCTGTTAAAGAAGTCAGACCACTAATTTCTTCAGGAAGGCATTCCAATTTATTTTCAGAAACATCCAGACAAAGCAGGTTTTTCAGGTTTCCTACTTCCTGCGATACAAGACAAAAAATTTAAGTCATGCCTAAACACGAAACAAAGCAATTTGAAAAATGTATCATCACAATGAAATTCCAGAAAGAAAAACAATTCCCTGTATGACCCCTGAATTGGTCATTCTTTGTACAACTTCTAAATGCAGAAAAAAGTAAATAATCACATTTTACATATGATAAACCAGCCAAGTGATTTAGTCACAGTTTCTTATTCTAGGTATTCAGACTGGCTTCAGTAGTCAGACAAGGTATGCCGAGCACACCCAGGCAAGCACCAGCCAAAACTGGAGTTTTCCTCAAGTAAAGACTGCAAAGTTGTTTTTTCAGAACTACAGATTATCAACCTCCACATAATTAAAGTCTGCCCCTCCCAATTAACCCTAGGCAAATTAGGCTTAGTCTCTCCTGGCTGATACAGCAACATGCCGTGACATCTAGGGATTTCGTATCTTCACATCTCCCAACTGCAACAAATGTAGAAATAGGAATTGGGAGTGTTGCTCTAGCAAGCATATTTGAACTGCCAAGTTATACTGCCATCATCTACAATTATTAGTGATTACTTAATTTTTCACAATAGTAATCCACCAATTAGCTTAAAAGTCTGACAGAGAAACTCCTTTGTTCCTGTTAGCCATCAGAGCATCCTCTCATTCCCCACGTACACAGACACCCCTGTGCACGCTCTAGAATAGTTCTCATTTTAGTCATTCATATCATCTTTCGGAGAACAGAACAGCTGAGGCAGAAGTGTCCTTTACTCTTACATATATGAAATTTTCATACAGTGACAGCCTGGATCCTAACTCATGAGATTAGTCCCTTTATTTTGGAAATGTTTGCCTCTCAAGAGGATCTTTCATTAAACACACACCCTTTAGCCTACAAGTCGGTCTTTTGGACATTAGACAAAATACACAATAATGGCCAGCTTCAATAAAAACAGCTGCTGAAGTCACACTTGACCTTTCATGAATGATTATCAGTGTTTAACTACATTTACTTAAAAAGTTATTAGGCCAAGCCAACAACAAAGTCAACAAAGCCCACTAAACTGTAACAGATTTTCAAGTTACACTGTTGACAATGAGATCAATACAGCAAATATCCACAAACTGCACAAGGAACAGGAGAAAACAGGTTTTGACTAGGTTCTTAAGGAAAAATAAGGAAAAGAAACCATCCCACATCTTATCACAGTTCTCTTTATCTTATCGCAGGGAATTTAGAGTGCTGTAAGATTTCAGTGCTAAGGTCTCTCATCCCATGACTGATGTCAGATGGGATTTGCCTCCCTAAATCAAATTTTCTATTTATGACAACAATTCTGTTATTGCACTTTTCCCAAACGTTGTATTTGAATGGAAGAAGATAACTGCAAAAACCCAACAAATTCATCCTCAAAACTGTCAAAACTGCAATTTAGATAGATACAAAAGGTGGGGGTTAGCTCAGCTAACTGATCATTGGGCCAGGACTGTAAACCCTGTCATCCTATGTATTTAACAACACGCCTATTAGGAAAAAATTCCTTTGTCAAAATGTTTAAAAGAAAATGTCTGACAACATATGACACCAGAGGAGCTTACTAAGAGAAAACCCTTATACAGCCAAAACCAAACCAAGGCAAAGTGAACTGAGAAAACTATTGGATTTTAAATCACCTCCCTTTAGGTATGAAGAAAAACGGTTTTCTTTTAAAAGCATCTTCAAAACAGTATCAGTAGAGCTCATCGTTACCTGAGGTATTTCGGCTAATTGGTTTCCATCCAACCAGAGGTCTTTAAGATTGAAAAGTGCACCAATTGTTTCTGGCTATAACATAAAAAGTAATAATGTTAAATAGCATAGGAACTTCAAGTAAAAACCAAACAGCCTCATAATTACAGTCTGAGTAAACCAATCCTTACTCCAAGCACTATTTAGAGATACCACGGTTAAATGCAGCAAGGGTGACTGTAAGCATTTGGGAACTCCGTCATATAAATTAATTGTTATAGCTTAACAAGCTACCATACTTTACCTGACATGCACTAACAAATTGCATGCACACTCTTAATCTACTGTAAATCCAACATTTAATTGAGTCAGCTTAAGGGAGATGACAGATATCTCTTGGTAGATCTATCTGACACAATGTCAGACGCTGCAACCCTCAACAGTTTGCCTTAGCCCTTTCCCAAAGATTCCTACTCCCACTCTGGAAATAGCTGAGCTTTCAATTGTGCTGAGCCCGTCCAGCTCCCTACAGAAGCCCATGTGTTCATTGTAACTGCAAGCTCAGACAAGAGTTCATGCCCGTCCACTCCTTTTTCTTTCCACAGAAAAAGTCTGTGCAGTGATCTCATTTACTAGAGATCAGCTGCAGTTTTTTGGGTAAAGTAATATTGTACTGAACAAGACCAAGCAGATATGGGAAGCACCAACTCACTGCAAAAATTCATATGTATGTATAAAAAGACTCTTCCTCCATACATTGTTCTACCTTCAATTTTAGACATCTTGCAACCTGTGTAATCTAAATGATGTGTAAAACAAGACCAACATGCACTTTCAGTGGCATGTTCTCTTACCAAGTGATAAAGTTCATTGTTTCCTAAATCAAGTTCTTCTAGTCGCTGCAGCTGGGCAAGTGATCTGTGAGATGACATAAGTCAAAACAAAACCACATCAGACTAAACCAACAGAAACCTCATGTATTTGAATGAGCTCATTTTACTGAAACTTGTATTTCAAATTACAATGTATTGTGGACAGACAGTTATTTTAGTGGGCATAGACTATTGGCTGTAATATCTCACTAAAAAAATCATTTGATTTGTCCGTATAACTGTATGCCCTTGAAACTTAAAACTTAGTACAGGCAATCAAATCATTATTCTTTATTTTAACCATTAGTCCCCCACGGTGGACAATGCCACATAGTTTAGTAGAATTGGTTAGATTTATTTTTAGGGGGAATTTACAGCTACACAACTAGATAAAAATTCTCCATAGCGATCACATGTAACAGTGTGACTCAAGACTCAATATATCCATCATTTATCTTCTCAACATGTTCTATCCATTTCTGATGTATTTCAGGTTGGATTTGAGGATGCAAACAAGAGTGAAGCCCAAAAGGACATAAAAGAAGTTCTCTTAGCATTAACAGACACAGAGGGCCATCCTACTTCAAAAGCAGTTTGTTGTAGAGGTTTTGCTTATCTACTCCAAGCCGCAGTAGCACAAAAGCCTGCAAGTCTCATCAGCTACGGTACTGACAGTCAGAATTTTCCAAGAGCAATAAAATTGTCAATATTTGTGATAGCTTCATTATGATGCCACATGGCAAAACCTAGCTAGCTATTCACGTCTTCTGACCACTGATGTTTAAAGTGCCTTGTGGCTTACAGCTACAAACAGCCGCAACCGAGGTACTGGGTAGATTTACAGGAAAAAAGGACCCCAAAGCTATGGGGAAGAGATTCTGATTAAAATAGGTTAAATCTATTACACTATTAGATTATCTTAACAAGCAGAATAGGAGTCACCAAAACTCTTGCAAGAAGCAGCCAGGTAGTGAAGGAAGGAAACTCCTTCAGTAGAGAAAGAGGCTTCTTCCAGGCAGCCAAAAAGGATACCCAAAATATAAGATATCCAATTGATCACCAATTACTGTGCCACAATACAGACAACATAAAGACATCTTTTTTCCCCAAAAATCACGGTGAGTAGCGTCAGACTTCAGACATCAGTAGGCCTAGTTTGTCACCAAGGCTTTGATCTCCAGGCTTTGGAAGCTTTTGGTTACTTAGCCCTGAACACGAATGCTTATTTAAATGCTATGAAGGTCCAGAGTGGAAATCTCTAGGATCCTATTACCCTACTTTCACAGTTATGAAATTTCAGCATGAGAACAACCCAAAGCATCACTCCCACTGCTGATACACTCATTCAATGCATGCAGGAAGAAGTGCCTGGTGCTGCTCTACTTTATACAGAATATTTTTATAGAGCAGAAGCAATTGACACAGACTGCAGGCTTCTGCTACTAATCAAGTACAACTAGCAACCAGGTGCTGCTAAAACAAAGCTGTATCTCGTATGTTTTGTCAGCTAGCACTGAATATTTTCGCTAGCTGTTGTTCAGTTTAATATGTTAGAAATTTTAGAAATAAGAACATTTTAGGTTAATATAATCAAACATATGAAATGTCACTTACTCAGGTAAATACGTCAGCAAATTTTCTCTAAGTTCCAGTGAAGCCAGGTTATAAAGACTGGGGAAAAAAAAAAAAAAACAAACCAAAACACAAAAAAAAACCAAAAAACACATTTTAATGCAATCTTACTTTTTATATTCCACAGTTTCAGAAGAAAAGTGTGCGTTTAAACAGTTTAAAACAAAATTGCTGTGAACTGAGTTTTTTGTTGTTTTAATTCAACCAGACCATCATGTGAAAGGCAGCATACAGACTGAAAGTTTTGGCTTGTTTCTCTGTGATACTTCACCAAATGAAAGGTAAAAAGTAAAGTGACAAAACACAAATTTCCATTTGTTAAAAGGTCCGTAGTTGCAAGTTACTGAACAGGGCATATTCATCTGAATAACATTTACTTACTTGCATTCAGAATCTGGTGTGGGCTACTAAAGTCACAGAGCATCAGGTAAGCCCATCACTGTTCTAACAACGGTGTGCTCATTACTGTAAGTGACATTATGCTTCTAAGCGGCTCACTTACTCCATATCCCAGGCTTTTACTAACATCACCATAGCAACACTCAGATTTTTCAGGGGTTTATTTATGACTAAATGGAACACAAGGAGTCAGACATTATCCCAACACCATAATCTGCTCTAATCCTCCAGCGTCCCAGGGAAAAATAAAAATCAGATATGGTGACTGCAAATAAGTAGTTTCCTACAACAGAATACATTCTGTCCTGCTGTGCAGGGAAGGGTGACAGTAAATAAAATCTAGATTAAAAAAGGAGTTCCACTGAATTTGAAACACATCTTAAATCGAAACCCAAAATTATTTTGTTTGTACACCCTAGGAAAAAGAAACAAGCCCACCTACTCAGACCACATAAAACGCAAATATTTGTTTTAATTTCAAACAATACCAAGGTACTAAATTACAGGATCATTAGTTAGCCCCAGTAAAAAAAGCAGCTTACAAAGTGAATAAAACTAAAGAAAAATCTTCATATTGCAACTCCAATACAGCTATCTAAGCAGGAAAAGCAACATAACTGATGTAATGAGTTAAAGGGGAAAGAAGATCTTTCGTGTATTGACTTTGGATGGTGTGTGAAACACACACCCTTAGTTCAAGCACCTATTTTGTACTGTGTTCAGAAAACAGTGAAGGAAATCTCACAAGAGCTTTGATTCCAGTTTTTAAAATAAGCACATTTTACCCGATGGGTTCTGTATGTCTCCAGAAGAAATACAGTTAATACATACCATAGAGGTGAACATACTTTAGTCAAAGCTTATTACAAATTCATTTAAAAGATAAATGATAATAACTCAGCTACTGCCACTCAAAATCATTTGACCATTATTCCAACGACACAAAAGAAAATTCTCATGTAAAAATGTCAACACTATGAAATGCAAGTCAAGATGGGACACGGTGGCCAACATCCTCATAGAAACAAAATCGGTGAAGGGAGAGAGGGAAGGTGAGAGAAACAGTTCTCCATCACCAAGAGGAGTGTGGGTCTGCTCTCACTCACATGGCTACCCACTGATTGCCATTACACTTGTGTTTACAGGTTTTCTAGAAACCTATTCCAATCTTCGGTCAAATTCTGCACTTTCTCTTTAAGCTCATATTAGGTGAGGACCATGATTCTCTTTCATCAAGAGAATACGAAAAGGATGCGCGCATTGCCAAGCTGACTTGTAATCTTGTGTTTACAGATTACCCTGCATCTACTTATTTCCCTCCCTATCACATTAAAGTGTAGATGAGTAAAATGGTGCAATCTCTTAATTTATCGTCTTACATCAGACACTACTTTGGCTGTGGTTAAACAGAAATCAGCAAAACCACATTCAACAGCAAGTACTTGGGAACCACCATCTTAACCAGCCTCATCATATCATTAAACTGGGGCAGGCCAACGAATCAGCTCAGGAGATTGATCCTGCTTAAAAATAACCCAGCAAAAAGAGTAACATAGATCCCTAATCCAACACAGAATAAATCCTCTTAAACACCTGGGCCAGCACAACTGCCAAGAAGGTGCAAGGAAGGCATCTGTACTGCCCAAGCCAGCAGTGCTATGAGGACTCACTGGGCAGCTGTGCCCTTGTGGATACCCACGAACAGCTGTCTTTGCATCCAACCACGCACCATGCATTTCGGAGACTGACTGTTGCCGATCACAGTCCCAGGCTAGGTTCTCTTCTCATGGGAGCCAGCTACCTAAGGGATTATGTTTTCATCTCTAACGACACAGCTTTCTGGAGGAGACACGCTGTATTCTACAACTATTCTCACCCACAGCATGCTCACAACTATAACTCTACTCTGGAACAAAACAAAGACACTGCTGTCCACCCCTTTAATCTATCCTTTCCACTTCTTCCAAGGTCTTGAGTCCAGACTCAATGTAAGTGGATCCCAATAGGCAAAATGAAGCTTCCAACCAAGTAAGTCTATGAAGTTTATAGCAGCAAAAATGCCCCATCAGACTGAAGTATTATGTTTAAGGTGGATCCATCTGAAGGAGAGGCCAGAAAAATGACAGAAAATTTTTGACTCATTACTCTAAAATTTCAATGAGTTACAGAAGCAGCTCCCAGCAAACCTACATACTGCAATATAAAGTGGGAAAATGTGACCATTATCATATAAAATAGCACCAATAAAAGGCATGCTGATATACTTAAGCACTAATCTCTGACATACTATACAGCAGAGCTCTTCCTTAAACTTATCAACAAGTTCTTAACACATTTTATATTCACTAACATTTTTCTGCTTTTAAGGTATGTTATGAAACAGGATTTTTAGTCATTTGCAAGAAAAATCCTACATTTCTTACTATTTTTCAAATATGTTTTCTGATCTATCTCCAGAAAGTGTAGTTCTTCCTCTTCTCAACTACAAACAGAGATTTCTCACAATATACTAAAAAATATAATGAATTAATTTCTTCTGTTCCCTCTGCCTTTAATTTTACAGGTGAACTGTTAGTCAAAAGTCTGTCTGAAGTCTCTGAAAGGAACTAAAGAAAGCCATCTAGGCTAACCTGCTTTAGCAGGGGGGTTGGACTAGATGATCTCTAGAGGTCCCTTCCAACCCCTACCATTCTATGATTCTATGATTCTATGATCTTTCAACCATTTCGGTCTTCCCCTAATCCTAATCTTCATCTAGGAGATAAAATCAGTCAAGAGGGGCTACCTGGTTCGATCCATAAAACACAAAGGCAACAGCAATCTAATCTACTCAGACAGGAGACACCGTTCCATGAGCGGCTGTTCAACAACTGCATTTAGAAACACAAACGCACTACAGAGCATTGCAGGCTGCTCTCCAACACAAACAGTTCCAGCTCTCCTCAAAAAATCCAACAGAAAACGTACAAGCAAAATGTCACATATAGTCTAAAGGAGAAAGAAAAAAAAAAAGAAAAAACTTTAAAAACCTAAATACTTTTCCAAGACTACTATCGTAAGAAACTATTTCACAGAAGCTTGTAAAAAGCATTAATATTGTAATAATTCTCACCACAAAAGCTACTATACGCACCTCGAACACTGAGCATGTGTGTGAAATTATTGAGCACAAGGCAACAGCCAAACCAGGCGGAGGATGCAGTAACTAAAATAATCAAGAAGTTTTCCATCTCAGCATTCCAGATGATTTCTGGTGTAAGGGTGGAATCAAGTTGAATTTAAAGGTACAAAATGGCTAAAAACGTCATTTTCAGTACAAACCAGTAACTGTAGATATTGGTTTGCATCATGCGAGCTAGAAGAATGGAAAGACGAATGTGAAATAAGTAATTGAAAACAAAACTAATAGCAACAAAGTAGTCCATAAGTGCTGGAAGTGTCTTTCCTGAGCATTCCTGTCAGGATTTGAGAGAGAAACTTGCAATCTAACACATTCTACAGATACGGAAGACTGCAAATACACCTTCAGGTCAACCGCAGTGATATCCTCCAAACTGAAGGTAAGACTAGAACCAGCCACTAAGATTGGAAACAAAGCATGTTGTTCTTCTTCCAAAGCAAGTTATTTTTTCTTTGGATTAATTACAAGGAATAAATACAAAATAACTGGTTTAAAAGCAGATGACTCTCTGGACAACAGCAATTCATTGCAATAGGTAAAGCAACATCAACTCCAGTAAAAGAAAAAAGAGGGAAAAAGGGGGAAAAAAAAAGAGAAAAAGAGAAAAAAAGAAAAGAGAAAAAAATAAAGGAGAAAAAAGAAAAAGAGAAAAGAGAAAAAAGAACAGACAAAAAATTAAAAAAAGAGAAAAAAGAAAAAAGAAAAGATAAAAAAGAAAACTTGCATCATTTCACTAGTCAGGAGGACAGAAAGTTAGCCATAAAAGTGTCAATAGACCACACTAGGTATCCCATTTTTATCCCAGTCCCTGCAACAGGACTGGGAACACCCCAGCCCTTGGAGTACACCAGCAAAGGCTTCTGAGGAAAGCACTGGGAAGCACAGTAAGACATAAGCTATTTTCTTGCAAAAATGAAATTAAAAATACAAAAGTGGAAAGAGAAATGTAAAAAACGCTAGGAGAAAACAAGGATAGATCATAAAAGGTCTAATATGAAAGCTAAAGGTGTTTAGTCAATAAGAAGTGTACAACAGACTTCTCTTAGTTGAGTAATAAAAGTCACACATTTCAACCTTATGTCAAGAGCACAACACAGCTGAGCATGCAAGACAAGAAGCCAGACTTCGGGAAACAAGGAAGCAAAGTTGGAAGAGATGAAGATCTAAAACACCTGCAGAAATGCGTGGCCCCATCTGCACCCTTCCCAACAGGTTTCAGCTGGTTAGCAGAATGTAAAATCCCAAATGTTCTTTTTGCAGTCTCATGTTTTTAAGACTGCAAAAAGAAGGGAAAGAGAGAACGGGCATAGTGCCTGTACTTATACAGAACAAGAAATGGTCCTACACAATAAGGATGGTTAATTTGTTCTGGTATTACAATTTCTATGCAGCAGTAGCAATGGCTACAGAACACAGTCCAAGGATGCAGTATACAGCAATGAGATATGAAAACCACATCCTGGCTATTTCCACCAGTTCCAAAGGAGTTCAGTTTGCTGGGCTAGCATCTGAAGACTAGTGTCACTCTGAAAATGCCTTCCCCTGCATCTCTACACAGCACGTACACTTTGAAACATTCATTGTGACACCAGACTGCAAAGGAAGGGCGTTTAAACTAGGCAAGTCATTTTCTTTTTTGTGCAGAAAAGAAACATGTTGGTTTTTCTGTCTGACAAGGGTCTTCCAAGAGATGAGAAGGCAACTGTGGTACTCTGACAATAGCATACAAAATGCAGGAAACTAGCCATATTACAGGCTATCCCCACTGCCCAAATAAAGCTACCAGTAACATGTATGACCTTGCCCCAGGACACACCAGCTAGGTGACTAGTCACTCATCCGACAGGATCCTATTAATCTACTCCCACCCCACATGGCTTCCAGCTGCAGACCAACAATTCATTGAGAACCTGATGTTTAGCAGCTTTTTTTTTTTGCCAAGGAAATGACAGGGTTAATGAGTCACTAGCCAGCTCTCAAAATGCCCCTTACTCAGACCATGAGTATTTGAAGGTACAGCTTTGGGATAGGCTCCTGTTCCAAGTCACTCCCAAAAGAAGGCTCTTTCTCTCATCCCCTCTTCACTGAATGCAGAAAGAGACTGAAAAGACCAGTCTCCAAACCCAAACTCCTACACTAACTGTATCCTGGGCTGCATCAAAAGAAGCATGGCCAGCAGGTCGAGTGAGGTGACTCTCCCCTTCTACTCTGCTCTTGTGAGACCCCACCCAGCCAGGTCTGGTGGCCCCAACATAAGGAGGACATGGACCTGTCAGAGCGAGTCCAGAGGAGGGTCACAAAGATAATCAGGGGGCTGAAGCACCTCTCCTGTGAAAACAGGCTGAGAGAGTGGGAGTTTTTCAGCCTGGAGAAGAGAAGGCTCAGGGAAGACCTTATTGCAGCCTTTGAACATATAAAGGGGGCTTATAAGAAAGATGGAGAAAGACTTTTTACCAGGGCCTATAGTAATAGAACAAGTGACAACAGTTTTAAACTGAAAGAGGGTAGGTTTAGTTTGGATATAAGGAAAAAATTTTTTACAACGGGAGTGTTGAGACACTGCAACATGTTGCCCCGAGAAGTTGTGGATGCCCCATCCCTGGAAGGTCAGGCTGGATAGGGCTTTGAGCAAGTGGTTCTAATGAAAGATCTCTGCCCTCAACAGGAGGGTTGGATTAGATGATCTTTGAAGGTCCCTTCCAACCCAAACTATTCTATGATTCTATGAAATTAGGTGCTTAAACTTTGCTGGTTTCAAGAGGTTCTGTAGCATGCACCCCTTTCCAGAGATAACTACCACTTCAGTTCTTCCCTGAGTTGGCCATATTTCACCCACATTCAGTTACTATACCTGCCAGTACCATATCCTTCCTCAGTGTCTGAAGAACCAGCTCCATGTGAATTTTTCATGTAATGACATTTCCAACACGACAAAAGCAACATTAGCCTTATGGGGAAAGTTTATGCTTCCTGAACTTCCTAAGGTTCTGTTAATATATAACCATGTAGTTCACGGTCTATATGCTCCTGGGTATGCATTTTGCCCTTCTTAAAATGTTCAACACTACATGCTTATTTTGCTTCTAACTACTGCTTAATGCTGGCATATAATTAGACAAAGTTATCATGAAAGACCCTTACAATTCACATCCGTTATATGGTAACCTACAAATAGTACAGAATTGCAGCTAGTTTCCTTTTCTCAAGAAGATTATTTCTCAAAAAGTCTAGCTTAAGATTAAAGCATTTTTTTTTCCAAATGTCAGCTTTAACTAGTCTCCTGCCTCTTTGTTTGGTTACCCTTTGGTTATAAAAACCCACTTTACAGTTTGAATGATAAAGAAGAGTACTAACGGATTTTTGTAAGATTAATCTGATAGAATTTAAAGAGAGATCTTATGTCCACACCATGCAATGGGGGAGAGCAATTTTTGCAAATTCTTAGCTACTGGATCCCAGAAACTCTTAGGTGAACTGGACATTACAGGAAGTACTAATTTCCTAAATCAGAGCACTTACCCATTCCAGAGCAAACTATCTTCCCACACATGAAGTCCTACAGTTCTACCCCAGAACATAAGGGATGTTGTAAAAACAACTGCAAAGCAAAGTAACTAGATTTAGTTTTGATGAAACTGCTATTATGTCTCATCAGTACTGTTAAAAAGCATTCTTCCAGAAGTCATCTTCGACGACTTTGATGCCTCCTTTTTGGAGGCAAAGCAACTTGAAGCATCTTGCATCCAAGTTAAACGCTATTCTTTCCTCTCAAGTTTAGGTGTATAACGTGCAAGGGAAGGGCACACGAGGCCTTCCTTAGCACTCCACTTCTGGAGTCTGACAAGCAAGACACTATTCTAGTAAGAACAATTCTACTAAGAAAATCTGAAAGCAAGGATTATGTTCCTAATACTTGCGATTTCCTACAGAGCTGGGAGAAGTGGACACAAATTATGGTGGGAAAATACTCCTTCCTTGGAAGACTGATTTTATAGGCACAACAGGAAGTAAAAATGACAATTTTGTCATCCTAGACTTAAAATAGCAAAGACACTGAAAGCCAGAGGAAGAACATTTGCATAGTCAGTTACTTGAATTTAACTGTCAATACCATTAATTGGCTCGTAAAAGCTACAGATCTTCCCCAAGTGAAAACACAAGGATAAAAAACCGAAAGTATTTTATCAGCCACTAACTGGAGGAAAGACTAAACAGACAGACAGCTGTACAATTCACGTACAAATTTTAACAACAGAGGAAAGTTCTACAGTTTATGGCCAAAGAATTCCCCAAATATCTAACAGAGGTAGTCTAAGCTGCTAATTAAAACTAGTTTTCTACATAAGCTGGGTTTTCAAGCTGCTGAGATCAATTCTGCTCTCGCTCTCCCCTACACACAGCAACAAGCATGGTCCAAAAAATGGGCAGGAACACTGAACTCCCTATGACCTTCAAAAGGCATCATTAAGAAGAAGAGAGAGATTCACAATTACAGATCAGCCTGTTCATTTTTGAATGCTTTAACTGAACATTCTCCAATTTACTTATCAAGACTACTGAACGAGGTTGGGGAGGCTAAGCAATTCACTATTACAACAAAATTTCATTTTCAAATCTTCCATTCCGCTCATGCAACATCAATCTTCAAGGACTTAAAAAATGGAATTATTTTATTTGAGAAATATGTTGCTAAATATTAAATATTTCCTCTTTGTGTAATATACAAGATTAAACATCTCTTATTTGAAGGCCAGATGGCAGTGCATTCACTATTATATTGTTAAACAGCATTTTTGAAATAAACTTTTGAGTTGCTTAACTTAGCTAAGGAACTTAATTCAGTTTTGCAGTTTAACAAACACCTGTGATTAACACTGAATGCTTTACCTACTCAAACTCTGTAAATATTACTTATCATGCTAAATTCAAATAACCCAGAGAGAGAGCTTTTAATATAATTTATATCAGCCTAGCCAGACCACCTACAAACAATCCTTCTGCTATCTATTTGCAAGATAAGCCTCCCCATCACTTTTGTTGTATCATGTAAGACTGTATTTTAATCAGACATTATTATGCTAAACCTTAAAATGGAATTACACTGTCTTGTTCCACACAATTTTAGGAGCATTTTCCACTCTGCGTGATGCTACCAGATATGTATTCTACCCTTGAGGCATCCTAGCATACACTAAGAAAAACACAGTCAAAGTCTGGCCCAGGAGTCCATTATCAGAATAAGCATGCCATTCTGATCTACTTCTGGATCATCTGTATTGAGCGCATCATCCTTGCCTTTGAAGTTCTTTTATTCTCCAGCTACTCCTATTCAGATCAACACTAAAGATTCTGAGTTCAGAAGTTCCTGAAAACATCAAAACCTCTAGAATTAAATGCAAATATATATAAAAAACCAACATGCTCAGTGACTTTGTTTCTCTAACATGAAATCTCTGGATATTTGTGGTCCCACGACTCTTGAAAAGCATGCCTCTAAGAAATCTTTCCTCAGAACAATGCTCCTAAGTGCAGTATATTTGCTCTATTCTTTTCATTATGTTCACTCTCATAATGAAATGTCTATTTCAGCATTCTACCTGCTAGCTGCAGACGTTAAGAGGAAAATTTCTCTGCTTACCTGGTAAACTCCCTTTCAGTAGTAAGGTCCACAGATCCATTCAGCCTGCTTGCAGCTTGGGGGTAAACCAGACTCATCAGTCATTGGCATCAGAATATCCTCCCCATCTAAAGAAATTCACCCCTCCCCACATCAAAAGTTTCTAAAGCTAAAATAAAGCTATTCTACTTTCTTGCATCACAAACTGCAGTTCTCTGAAAAAAGATCGAGGAGGGAGGCTGTGAATGATGGGGATACTACGAATCATGATATTATTATGAAATTCTGTTGAATCCTCAGGATTTGGAGATCATGTCCAAGTAGGAGAACATCCGTACATTTTAGAGCAGAGGGGGAAAAAAAAATAAAGATTGTGTATGGCAGAGGAAAGCTTTTTTATTTGCCATGTGAGACTTCAGGTAGGGAATTTCCAAAACACTCTACCTGCCAGTCCAAAATAATCTCATATTTTAAACTTTAGCATCCAAAAAAGGAGGTAATCTTTATCTTTTCCAGGCACAGAAAAGACAGCTGAAAAAATGGTGAACGCCAAAAACTAAATATGATTTAGATATTTGGTGTACTGATGGGCAGCAGGCCTTAAATCACAATTTTAAAGCACAGTAGTGAAGGTCTGAGCTTTGCTTTTGCAGTTAAAGAAACTTCTTGATTTTGTTGTCCTCAGAGTTTGACAGACAACTGTTTTTTTCGAATATGCATCTCCTGCTGAAATGAATAGGGTTTTGGCTAGGGACAATTGCTTGTGAAGCACCATCTGAGAGTCTGATGCTAGATTAAAACATCAGAGGTGCACAAAAGGAGCCTTCCAAAGAAGGTACCTGGACTTCGTTCAAGCCTAAGAACCACAAATAAACAAACATACAAAGATGACAATCTCTCTCCTCTTTCTAGATATTAAGCCNCCTGCTGAAGTGAATAGGGTTTTGGCTAGGGACAATTGCTTGTGAAGCACCATCTGAGAGTCTGATGCTAGATTAAAACATCAGAGGTGCACAAAAGGAGCCTTCCAAAGAAGGTACCTGGACTTCGTTCAAGCCTAAGAACCACAAATAAACAAACATACAAAGATGACAATCTCTCTCCTCTTTCTAGATATTAAGCCACGAGAGCACTGTATGGATCTTCAAGTTCCCAAATCTTTGCTGGTAAAAAGCCAACATCACAGTGGGCTGGTGGTGAACTAACCCTGAAGCCAATGTTACAGAAAGAACATGTATGGACCGAGACGGTGCTGGGGACAGACAGACATTAGATTATTCATACTACTGTAAGGTATGCCCTAGGAAGCCTTACAGACAAACACCTTGATTTATCCAAATACCCTTACATACAAATACTCTGATTTTTGAATTTCGAAAAAAAGTCATGCCATGTGTCTTCGGTCTTACACAAGCAAGGAAGTATTGAAGAAAAATCCTGGAAGCAAGTGGAAATTCCAAAATGCTGCCCACGCAGGGAGGAACAGGTTATGCTTGCTCCTTGGGCAGCTCTACAGACACAAACAGTCCTGCAGAATAGGCAAGGAAATAAAGACTTGTTCTCATTAGACTGAGAAACACTGTAAAAGACACTCCTACTCACAGCTTAAATTGTGTAACTTGTTTCTCCAAATGGTTCAACTGGCCAACAGGACAACTCCTGCTCCAAGCTGCACCCACCTAATTATTAGCTAAAATATCTCACATGCATTAGCATTCACTGTTTTACTCCAAGTAGCAACCACACCACAAGTTAAGAGAACACAAATCAGAGAAACACAAAAAACAGCACTGGTAGTATTAAGACATCTAGTCTGTTAGCAAGTCCTAAAGCAGTGTGTCACACATCCTTCTAGTATGTCCTAAAACAAGACATGAGCTTAAAAGAGGAATGCTTCATCTAACAAGGGAAAACCTTCAGCATATATACCAGCACTGGATAAGCCAACTGAAGTGGTCACACAGAAGAAGAAAATTGATGTACACTGAGCACGGCTACGCACAAGCAAGAGAAAGACAAACAGTCCAAGGCAGGCCTCGCCTATGTTCTTTAAACGTCCAATTCGGACCCTTAAAAATATCCCTTTTGGCAACACAGAGGAAAAGAAAAATATAAAAGCTCTATGCAGAAGAATCCTTAACAGTACAGTAAAAACGTTAACAGCAACTCTACATATTAATGGCTTGAACAAGTTCAGACACTGGCCTGGGACAGTGAAGCTGAACATTGGCATTCATCTCACACATCAGACCGTGTGGAAAAACAGACTGGATATCTGAATTCGTGAGGAAGACACAATTCCACTAATGGAATTCAAGGCAATTCAAGTCTAGTATCTGCCATTAGGAAGAACTTCCTAACTAACCTTCACAGTATTGCTGTTTGGGAAATATTTGCCATTACTTTTGTTGCTTTCCCCATTTAAGACAGCAGGGCAAATATGCAGTGCCACAAGATTTTAAGTAAGTAGCTCAAAAGAAAAAAAAAAAGAGGCACCAAGTACACACTGATCACTGTACTACAAGAAGATGAATTTCACTGAAGAGATTTCACTGGCTGTATTAGGCAGTTTCCCAGGCAAGAGTATAAGATTGTAAGAATTTAGGATGCATTTCCCTAAGTTTCCACATACTATAGTGGCCAGAAGACCAGCAGCAAGCACAGGGACTTCAAGTTTTCCCCAAAACATTCCCAACTGTAGTAGAAAAAATCACCAGTATATATTTGTTTGCTCACTGTTTCAGAGATCTCATACAGAACACATAGGTCCAGCCTATTGCATCAAAGAACACCATGGATTATTATCCAAAGCACACAGAAACCCCAGTAAGGCATTTGCAAACATATCCAAACACCTCTAAGAGCCTTACTTTTTGTCTCTTCAGCCAGAAAGATACAATTAGCATTACTTTCTTTCTAATTCCTATCATTTGTTGGGTCCCAGCAAATGCAGAGGGAAAAGAACTGAGAAGGGAACGAAGAGCACAGGTAGGCAACCTTTGGAGAAGTCATAGAGCATTTCACTGCTTTTACCAAACACAGGGTGGTTGACTGCACCATCAAACTCATTTATAAGTAATTAAAATTTTGTGGACTGAAAAAAAGGAAAGCTGCACTTGTTGGTAGTCAGACTGGAAAAATAAATCTATTACTTAATAGATCTAATGCTAAAAATTTGATAAAACTCACTCTCAGAGGTGACTCATAGGACTTCAGGTTGCAGTACTAATTGGCTACAAACAAGACCTCCCAGTAATTTCCAGCTGGAACCAGAGAGGATCCCTTTCTCTCTGTCTGTCAAAACATTCCCAACAGATTTCAGGAACAGTTACATTTTGGGTGGACACCCCATGATTTTCCCTCATTAATGTTCTTGAGAGTTGGAAAGCATGCATCCTTAGCCCAAGCTTACCATCGACTCCCCAACTGCCATATTCCGACCTATCATAAATACCTGATAAGCCAAAGACAACAGCCCCACACATTTGTCTCTGCTTCTTTAAGCATAAATCTGATAGCAGAATTTTCTACTAATAAGGTTAAAGTGGTTTTGTAAACATACAACATTCATATTCTAGATAGCTAACCTGTGAGCATTCCCCAGACCAAAGTAGGCCTGTCAGACCTGAATAAAAGCATAGCCTTCCAGGAGAACTCACTAAGACCACCAGGACAAGCACGCGGTTCTTCCCGAAGCAAGCGAGGATCACTGGTTTTTAGCTTCAATATTGGGAATTGGATACAGACTTTGAGGGAGGACGGGTTACACCACTCTGTTCTGCAACAGCTCATGNCTAGATAGCTAACCTGTGAGCATTCCCCAGACCAAAGTAGGCCTGTCAGACCTGAATAAAAGCATAGCCTTCCAGGAGAACTCACTAAGACCACCAGGACAAGCACACGGTTCTTCCCAAAGCAAGCGAGGATCACTGGTTTTTAGTTTCACTATTGGGAATTGGATACAGACTTTGAGGGAGGACGGGTTACACCACTCTGTTCTGCAACAGCTCATGTAGGGCTGAAATAGTACCACAGTATTTCCCTGGACTGCTTAGGATCAATAACAGGCAAATTTTTACCCTTATTCTTGCACAGCTCCACGCAGTGACATCTCTACAAATGTCTGGTATCCCCATTTTAACCATAGTTGTTTCTAGTCATTTGCTCCAAAACAGAGGCTATCACCACTCACACTACCAAATGACAGGCAGGACAGAAGCCAGAGCCACCACAGCCAGTGACCTCTCACGGAATCCAGCAACCTTCCTGTAGGTACTGTCTGCAAAGCAGCAGTCCACCTCATGCTTTGGGAATTGCTTCAGCTTGCCACGTTTCCTGTATTCATTTTCAGAATCAGATAGGATCTCAAATTTTTGGCCTTGGTTTTCAGTGACCGCAAAGTCTGAACCAGCCTGTTCTTCACTGCCAGTGCTGCAAAAAGCTGCATGAAAAGTTTTGTGAACTTTTACAGAGAAGGAAGAATGTCATAAAAGCCCATGCCCATGCAATTTTTAGGTAAGACTTTGCCATAGACACTGGGTGCACCTTAGCTGTACTTGTTAGTGCTTGTGGAAGGTTTCAAAAGACATTTTCCACTTCTGTTGCCACTGGAGCGGTGCCAGCTGACAGCTCTCATACCCATGGGAAGTGGCTAAAGCAATGCTGGTCTGAACTTGACTACATTGCAGGAGCTCTTAATAATAAGATCTCTTCTGGAGGACTCCTCTGGTTAGAAACAGTTGGGTTTTACTGTTGGGGACTATGCTGACTCCCCAAAGAACCCATGTTAGAAATATTCCACTTTATGAAAGGATGTCCAAGGTTAATAGGCCTCTACTGATACTCATGACTCAACATCTGAGTTACTGCAGCTTTCTGAAGAAAGACTGAAGTGGTTCAGTACACAGCAACTTAGAACAACAATATGGGCACCGTAACCATAAAGGCAGGTGCAGATTGAAAAAAAAAAAAAAGGGGGGGGG
>VZSC01004611.1:67216-102722 GCA_013398225.1 Steatornis caripensis
GGGGGGGGGGGGCAGATATAGAGAACAATCAGATGTTGCAAGAAATTTCAAATTCTCTAAAATGGTATGTTACCATTCAAAAGTAACAAACCATAACTTTCCTGAGTGAAGGCACAGATGTCTCAAGTTCTGTGAAGACTGTTCCTGAAGCTGGAATAGCAAGTTAGACTCTTCAGCCTGGAAAAAAGCACCTGGGGATATGGTAGAAAACTACAAAGACATCAACAGCAGATCAAATGCATGGGGATCAGCTCCTCACTGCCTCTTCCAATATGAGGGATCATAGGCAAGGTAGGTAGAGCCAGGCTTAAAAAAGCCCAACAACAAATCAATGCAATGGGTAATGGACCTGTGCAGATATTTGCCAGGGGAGAATACTAAAGATGTCTACATAAGCTCAAGGAGAAACTGGACAAGTANCTCACTGCCTCTTCCAATATTAGGGATCATAGGCAAGGTAGGTAGAGCCAGGCTTAAAAAAGCCCAACAACAAATCAATGCAATGGGTAATGGACCTGTGCAGATATTTGCCAGGGGAGAATACTAAAGATGTCTACATAAGCTCAAGGAGAAACTGGACAAGTAGGGAGAAGTGAGATTCATTACGGGCTACCAATTAGACAAACCAAAATCCAAAGCTCAGGAAATCCTCTGAACCAGAAACAGTCAGGGGATGGAAAGAGGAGTAATTAAACACACACTTTTCTTCTTAATCCTCACTAGGCATCTACTTACTGCAACTATAGAAGGAGGCTGGGCTAGATTGAGACTTTGATTTGAACCAGCACAGCCAGTCTCTCATATTCAAGTGAGGAGACATGGAACTACCTCTTCTCCTTCAAATTGTAAGATATCTCCTTTTCTCCACTCAGAGGAGAGAGATTTCCCTGCTGCAGGTGTGGATGTTCCTTTCAGTCAAAATGAGACAGATACACAACGTTGACTTTACTTTGCACTCCCTATTTTGGAAGTCTGTCTGTCTTGAAACCCTGCTCTACTTTCCAGAGTCAACAAACACATCTTTAAAGCTTATCAAATTTCATCTTCAGAGCTGTTCTGTGAGTTTTCATCTCCACAGCTGCCACTGGAGGTTTTTTTCAGAACCAGACTGCTTCTACAGTTAGGAATCTTCTAATTTCCATCCTGATCACAGACAGCTTTTACCCATTTGTTCGTGAGCCAACAATTGTCTGGTTTTGAGCTAAGCTGCAAGCCATCTGACACGTTCACAATAATGGATCAATCGTCTGCTACAATGAAGGAACGCAAAACATCAGATCTGCACCTATTTAATGTAAAATGTAAAAACACCTATTTAATTTTGCCCCTAAAATTCCAAGTTACTCCAAATGCAGCGAACAGAGTCGAAACATACACACACATGCTTCAGATTCTGCATTAGCCTGCTAATGTCAAGTGAAAATGCAAAGTGATCCTTCAGACTGGAAAGAATATAAAAAATAAGCGCAAACCTGTAAATAACTTTATAGGTATATTACATACAATTATGCAAGTCATTTATACAATAGACATAACAATAATGAGAAAATAAAGATAGTAATAAACTATAAAAAACTTACTTCCCAATGTTTTCAGGTAGTGCTTGCAGAGAGATGTCATTTACTGAAAGACACGTTAGATTCTGTAATTCGGGAAAGCTTTCGGGCAACCTATGGAGATATTAATTCAAATGAAGGACTTCCAGCAGAGGTATTCACATTCATGTAATACATACTGGAAAAAAAAAACGTGCAGTGGAGAACAAGAGTATTTAGCAAATACAGAATCACAGAACAGCAGAGGTTGGAAGGGTCCTCTGGAGATTGTCTAGTCCAACCCCCCTTCTAAAGCAGGTGCCGCCAGAGCAGGCTGCACAGGAGAGGCACACAGAGAGAGAGGTATGTCCAGGCTCCAGTATGACTCTGATAAAATTCTAAGGATCATACTAAGAAAAAAACCCCATGACTTTGAGACTTTAAAGTTTCTTCTACGTCAAATAACAGATAATATACCTGTGTCCTAGCCTCTCTCTTCCCTGACTCCACTTTGCAACTTTAAAAAACTATAGGACTTGAGAACATTTGAAGGATTTTAACAGATTTTAAAAATCAAACATATTTAAGAAGCCTTTTTTACTATTATTTTCCTGTTTGAGCTAGATGGTAAAATAATCAAATGAATTCTTTTTATTCAGGCTTCAGTTATATATATGCTTACAGCATGGCCATTTTGTATTAGCTACTAAGTTGTTGTTCACTTGCTGCTTTTTGGAGAAACAGTCTGTTCACTACGAAGACAACCTTCCACTGTTTCAGCATTTCACAGTTACTGGTTCACAACACCACAGCATGTAATCCCTCCTTTCTTATACTATAAAACGCAGCCATATGCAAAACACTCCCAAAGGTCCCAAAGCCTTTAGGTGCATCACCCAGTTGGTCTTCTGCAAGGCACAGCTTCCCCTCCCTTCACACAGACGGATTCCTGTACCACTCACTGCTTGCTGGCAGCCGGGTTACACCAAACAGCTCAGTTTGCCATTGCACAGGAGACAGGCTGGGCTAAAAGGGGCAATGAGGTAGAGGAGGAGAAGCTCCCAGCCCAGCCATCCAACTTCTGCTCAACCCCCAGAGCAGGCAACCTAGCATTTGGTTTGGTTCCTGCTCTCCCCATCACCCAGCTCAAGGCACATGGTATGACCTGCAGGCAACTAGCCAAAAGGAGACACACGCCTACAGGCAAACACAACTGTGCGTGATGGCGAAAGGGAGAAAAACAAATTACAACGGGGGGCAGGGAGGGCTTTTCATGTGCTCCGCTCCATACTCTACTGTGTGTCATTTTCTGGACCTTATTAACAGAACATGCTCAATAACTCCAAAATGTGAGCTCTACTGCAACTATTTACTACCATGTAGGATCTAACAGGTGTAAGCCTGGAGTGAAATGGTCTGATTAACTTTCAGTCAGCACTGAAGTAGCTAGGCAGTTGGACTAGATGATTGTTGTAAGGTCTCTTTCAGCTGCAACTATCCTATTCTATCCAATCTATAGCATACAGTGGACTTCCAGTCTTATCTACAATAAATTTCTTTTCACAGAAAAATATGCCTGCTTTTTATTAATATAAACCTGAAATCTGCTGATAACAGCTGGAAAAATTGTCTGTCAGCCACTAATGCTGCAGGTTCATCAATGATTAAGTTTGACAATGAGGTGACATACTGTATTAGTGGTAGGACATTGATTGGGAAGATCTCCGACCGGCTTTTGAACTTAGAAGAAATAAGGACAAGAATCAATGGCTAAAAAAAGTTTGAGCATATCACACAGAAGAGGGAATCACTACTAGACTTTCCCACTCTGCCTGAGCAAATTAGTGCCAAAACTTACATGCTCTTATATAGGTAAAACTGACATTCTGGATCTCATCACAGAAAATACCAGACAACCATGTGCAAACAGCTTCTGGTATCTGTGTTTTCTAACTTAGTAGGAGTGATGTTTTCCAGGACACATGTACGCTTTGGAGCCACTTTATCACAAATTTTTAAAATTCCCTTAAACTGTCAACAAAGAGTTATGAGATTTATTTCAACTCCATTAAAAAGCCTTTCAACTCTTATTAATTCCACTCAGCTGTAGCTGTGCATTACAACTACTGTTTAAGGAGACACATTACTTGGGCCCCAGGCCTTACTCAGCACACAAAATGGAGAAGGATAACTAGCACACTACTAGAGACAAATTTTATTTCAGTACCACAAGATGAAGCTCTAAGCGTTATGTACTGCACACTGATGCCTGGGAAAAAGCTGTTCGGTGACCCTCACCACATTAGCTTCAGTTTGCTTTACTAGATTTTTGTGGTATTATTATCCTCACTATATAAATGGGCTACAGAGGCACTGGGATTAAGATCACAAGCATCCCTTTAATGCTCAGAGATGTGACTTTCCAGAGAACTTAGGACACACTATGGGCGATATTCAAAGTGCACTTCTGAAGAATCTCAGCTGCACACATGGGAGAAGCAGTCTTGCAAAACCACTGGAGTGGCTCGAGATATTACAGACACTCTCCTGTTTGTTAGCACTCCTGCACCCCAGCCAGACAGCTAATCTTGCAAGTATTCCTAGTCCATCTCAGCGCAAAGCAAAGCAGGGCACCCACTGTGAATACTCTGGCTTATGTGACTTGCTCGGCATCACAAAGGAGCTCTGTGGCACCAGCTGGCTTAGGAAACAATTCTCCAAATAGTGTTCAAAGGCCTTAACTAGCAGATCACCTCTTCTTTGCTATCTCCAGCCTCATTTCACCAGACAAATTCCAAATTCTTCAGCAAATGGAACAGAGAAATGTAAACAAAACTTCTCATCTATACCAAAAGCGTGCACAATCCCCAAACCCCAGCTCATTAAAATGCAGAGCGGCAGCAGCCACCAACAAATGCAAGGCATTTTTGCCACATGTTACTGCATGTCACTGTGTCCCAATTGATGAGAGGGTGATGAAATGCTAGTCCAAGCTTTAATCATTAGTAAAAGCCATTATCTGCAGCAGCAGATCTAAAGTATATTCCAAATCATCAGGCATCTGGGTTTGTGCCAATACATTCATGCTAACCATTGCCTTATCTCTCCCAACTATGAGCATGGTTTTCCTATGCATTTAAGAAGAGGAATGAAAATTACTTAAAAGACAATCAGATTTACATTTTTCCTGGTTGGCTAACAAATTTCATCCCCTCCCAGGAAAGATGCACATCACTTTTTAAATCTGAACTTTTGCTACAGTCCCTGCCAGAGACAGACACTGTTGGCAAGATTTCATAGAGATCCTAGATCACAGTTTTTAAAATTTTAATTGTTACAGCAAGATTGTAATTCTGGTATGGCAAGTACTAAGAAGGTAGAAGTTACCTAGTCAGTGGATTCCCACTGAAATCTGCTACCTGTAGTGCTCTGCAGAATGAGATGCTTTCTGGTATTTCAGGAATATCTGCAGAAGAAAAAAAAAGGGAAAAGAGTTGTCAACAACTGTACTGCATCTACACTGGAATTACTGCCTCATTACATTCAGTAACTTGTTACTGCAAGGAGTTATCTTGGTATCTTTGCAGACATTTCATCATGCAAAACTGCTTTGCATCCAAGTACACGGCTATTGTGGCAGAGCCATTCTGTGCTTTTTCACATCCCGTTTCCCCCTCCTGCTCCACACTTGTCTTCTTGATCCTAGACTACTCACCTGTCCTTGGACTGATCTTTATCAGCCTCTGCCCATCAAAAAAACAGAATCTCTACGCACTAGGACTGCTCTGAACAACAAATTAATACCTGAACTTCTTGACATTTGATCAATACATACCCACAATCTGTGCCAGCAGAAAGCAGGTGGGGAGGGAAAACAAGGGAAGGAAGAAGAGAACGTGCAAGTCTCTCCACCTGTAACATACACTAGTGGGAGCAGAACCAGCCTCCCTCACACTAAAGCCAGGTAATTTGAAAATATTATTCAAATTAACGGGTCCCAAGTAAGTGCTAGCACACTATTTCAGATTGCCAGAAAGTAATCAGAGATATTTGTATGTGAAAACAGATTTTTTTTCAAGTATCTTCAACATAACGCATTTACCTACTGAAATTAGGCATGCTATCTTAAAAATAAAATTGTCTTCCTGGCCTCATACACCAAGCTGTATTTCCACAAACAGGCTGTGGGTCCTCTGTGTAAGTCCTTGTTTACTGTCACTGAGATCCAGCAAAAATTAAACAAATGTGTTTGGCCGCCTTGTTTAACAACTTAGATATTTATGATTCTTTTTGAAAATAATTCAGAAAGAAAAACAAAAGGCAAATCTTAAAGTAAAAATCAGACTTCTGTTTCCAATTTTTGCCCTAATTACATCTTTTCTATAGAGCATTACCATCTACTCCATCTCCTCTTCCTGCTGTTCTCATCACAAAGAATACTTCAGGAAACATCTTCATAGATTTTCCTCATGCGAGTGGCACCACTGACCTCAGCAGCCATCAGTGATCCAGATATGTTGAAAAAATATTTGGAAATGAGGTCTCTTCCTACCTAGCTGAGTAACTCACAATTGACTACCTATGTATTTCATTCAGCTCTTCTCCCCAAAAGCAGTGCGATGGAGGAGGGAGGGAAGGAGGGAGGAAAGCACCTGCTCATCAGGTTCATCTCTTGCCAGATAATCCGAACAAATGCATCTATTTTGAATGATTTGCAGCTCAGAACTGAACCCAGAGTCAGCAATAAAATCTCTCAAACCAGCAGGTCACCCGTTGTGAATGATCAACAATAGGGCGGTAGAGGAGTATCTCCTGGGAACCTTCTGTTTCCTACATGAGTGGGAAGGGCTGGAGGGAAATGGGTTTCACTCCATCGCAAAAGGTGCTTCTTTTTGGAATGGAAGCAAATCACTCTTGCCCTACGAACCCCAGTGCTCCCAGTACACTCAGCAGACACAGCTTTGAAAACAGCCACGGCAGATGGAAAAAAGGTTCCTAATGATTACGAGTAGCTCTGGAGTGGTCTAATCACTGACCCCAGAAATACACTGCATATTCAGAAAATCTATTCGCTGTTACTAAACATCAAAATAATGAGCAAGAGGAGTGAATACCCACAGTGCGAAGCATCAAACAATGAAGCTGTGCTTCCACAATGCCAAACAAAGCCACCTAGGGGGAGGTTTGCATGGAGCAGTGTGCGCAGCACAAATAGTTCCCTCAGTACACTCAGTGAAGGAGAATAAACTTCTTTTAAATCTACAGAAACTCTAAGGCCCATCAACAGCAGTAGTTGTCCCATAAAACAGAATAGGTGACGTTAGAGACTAAGTCCCATCAGAGATGTTTTATGCATTCTTACCCACTCACTCTTTCATAACAGCTTTGGGATTTGAGGCGAAAGAATTCATCTTTCCTAGAAACCCAACAGCAATGAGATAAATTCAGTGAAACATTAGGTGAGGCCTTTGAGGTTAGAAGGGACAGGTCACACCAAGTCCCCAAATCAGGATGCTGAGAGCTCACTCCCCTGTGGCAGCTTGCCTCCCAGAAAGGCCAGACCACGTGGCAGGACATCAGCCTGGCACCAAGGCCAGAGAGGTGCGGGGGCCGTGATTCAGGACCTCGCGCAGGGGTGTCAGGCCAGAGAGCAACCAAGCCTCATGGTCAGGCTATTCAGACCTCTTCATGGGTTTCAGCTCATTCACAAGCCCAAATCCAGCACAACATATGCCAGTGACGCAGTCAAGTAGGTCCTCCACGAAGAACCTCAGAAGTAGCCATGAAGCTACTGCAGGAGCCACAGAGCTCCCGAATTTAAATCAGGGACACTTGAACAACCAGCCTGTTTCGAAGCATCATGTTCACCAGCATCTCTGCTGACCTCACGTCAGGAGTCAAAGTAGGGACAAACAGGTCTGAATAGCAGCACTTGATTAACTTTAAAAATCAAAAAAGTATTATTAAGATTGCCTGATTAAATTATGACCTTAAAGCGATAAATTCTCCTAATGCTCTAAGTATTTAAAAGCATTTGCCTGTCACTAACATTCCAGAAGTAAAAGCACTGATGTCATAGCAGTGACACTGCTGTCTTGCAAACCAGATGGCAAATAAACTACTGTTTTCTTTTTTCTTTTTAAATTAAACATTTATGTAGAAGCATACACTTTTGAAAGGGTGTTCTAAGAAATATGAATAGTACCCAGAAATGGAAACTTTCCCTTTCTCTATATAGAAATACACATAAAATCAAAATAAAATCAAAACTGCATTTACAGACAGCAAAGCTGATGGTTTTACCCATTCCAGTCCTCTATGATTAAGTGCTGCCTGTAGAAGACTGAATTTGTACTACAGAATTATTGAAGACAGAGGTGCTACATGCAACTCAACAGATGTTACTTCTACCTTGCATTACAGCAATCATAAACACGGATACTGAGCTCTGCTAACCAGCAGCAAGTAGTGTGTCATCCACCATCTAGTCTTCGTGCTGTCCTGCCCTGGATAACTAGCTGGAAAAGTCCTGGAATGGACATCACTATTTCAAAGTTTCTGGGGGCTCAGAATACTCGTTTGTTTGCAACCAAGACAGTGTCCTTAACTTTTAGACATGCATATATGTACACACACACCACTTTCATATATAGATACACAATTTCTGTGTGCATGAATCATTCTCCCTGACAAAAAAAAAAAAACAAACAAAAAGCCCCAGAAAGCTCCAGTAGAAGTAACTATCCTAATTTGTTTGGAAAAAAACTAAAATACACACACAAAAAATGTAACATGTGAAGCAGATGATAAATCCTCAATGACAGAATTTCTGAAACTCATCATGCTACTGATTTCCTTCACCATTGTGTAGTTTCATTGCCATACTGCAAATAATTTCTCTTCTACTTCTGTATGACACACTATGAAAACCAGAAAATACACCTTCTCAGCAAAACTAATTTGATAAGATTTTTCTGTTACAAGTCTTGCATACTACCTGTAAAAGCCAACAAGTATCTGAGCTAAGTAAAAATTACTCCAATATAAGACACTACTCGAAAAAAGACAGTATAGGCAGTGCTTATAATTTGGATGCATTTGCAAATCACAAAATCTGTTCTGAAAATGAAATGTTCTTTCCCAGCCTAGGTATTCCAGACTATGAAGTCACTACATGAGCAAAAATCTTCAATAAGAAATGGTACCAGGCACAGGGAAAAGAAGGGAAATTGCATTTCTACGTCAAGCTTTTTTTTGCCCTCCCCGCGTTGTTACTTTTTCTGTATCTGATTCATTTTTCTCCTTCACCTAACTGGACAAGGGACAAACAAAAATTCAGTGCAACACTCGTGAGGATCACTATACATTTAGTAAGTTCAACATGGTTGAAATATAACTCATTTTGATTGTGAGGCATCTTAAAAAGACTTCTCAGGCAAAACACAACCAAGTTATGAGCAGATACTTTATCGCTACATGTGAAGACTACCGTAACATTGCATTGAATATATGAACTTGGAAGAGAAACAGCGGTGAGCATTTTAGTATATGACAAAAAAAAAAAGTGATTATTATAGCAGAGAAGGTGATGGTCCATAATAGAAGCATTGACATAATCAACTGAAATGCAACACAGGATAATAAACTATATAAAGAAGTCCTTCTGTCTCTTGATGGATTAAGCATCTTTCACCATTGCTGTTGACTACTCAATTTCGTTACAGACATTAACACGTACATCTCTGCCAATATCAGCAGCAGTAAGGTTGAATGCTTTTCTCGCCACTGCTGGATAACCAGCTCAAATCCTACTTAAATATCTAGGATTCTTTTAATGCCACACACTGACGAATGCTCTACATTTACACGATGCCCCAGATGTTCCGGCATACAGATTGTGCAGCATTGCTAATAATAAAGCCATAAACCAAGCATAAGCCCTGTGACGTGTGACAATACAAATACACTGGCAGCAAAAAGAAGTCATGCCAGCAGAAGTGGATGAAAATCAAGCCTGGCAGTCATGTATATAAGAGGGCATATTCCGTCCCCTCCACTTAAAAATACCTCTTCAGATGTTTATCATTCTAGTTTGCACAAGAATTTGCTAACAATCTAGCAAGTCTTGTACAAGTGACTTAAGAGGTAAGTTTGACACTAGGGAATTCCGTACAGTCTGAATGAGAAAATTACTTCTAAAAATCCTTTTGGTTAGTGCTAATCCATTTTTTGTCAAAGATTTTTACAACAGTGACATCTCTGAATCCCCATTCCCTCACTTTCCTTCTTCTGATGGCTGGGAGGTTGGGGGAGAAGCCAGCCTTCATTTTAAACTGATAAAATCTTTGTACGGTACATTTTCACCAGATCGTATCTCAAATTTCAAGAACTGACAATATTTTTTTTGTCTATCCAAAGGCCACACAACCAGCATCCTTTACATATTCTGCAATAGTGACTATAATTTCCAATACCTAATCAATATCGAGACAGCAATGGCCGGGGAGGTTCTAGGCTGTGATAAGGCTACCAGACCAGAGCTACTCAAACAGCAGACTCTAGCTCAAAGTAAAAAGTATTTTTACAAGAACTTAGCTGACACCTCGGATGTGCCACATTCCTGAGGGAAAGTTTACAATGTTCAAGAGTCTTTCAGGGAGCAATTAATAGACGCTGTTATATTTTCCAGCTATGAAGGTGACACAGAGCACTGTGCTTCAGGAGGCTAGAGCTGACACACCCCATACACACCAGCAAGTCAACTGAATAGTCCTGATCTAGACGGGCATAGCAGAAGGCCCACCGCCAGGTACGTACAACACAGGCAAAACACCTTAACCACTTACTGATTCATAATTCATTAACTTATTAAGCAGTCAATTAGTTTATACCAAATGTATACCCAGGAAGCCCATTCCAGACTGGGAATTCATGCAGCATTATCCCTCAGGAGAGATACCCAGAGGCAAATCAGATCTCATCCATCCAATTCAATACACAGCAGAATTTTCCCCCTGCCTCTTCTGATACATATAATATACAATATCTACTACAGTATATCACACATACACACGCGCACACAAAAGGTCCAATAAAGCATTAAGCACTGCAGTGCTCGAGTGATTTAGGAGCCTAAAGGTTCTCCTCCCACTTCCATGGAGGTTCCTCTGTGCCACCGACCGCAGAGCGGGGTGGTCCCCGAGACGCCTGCCCCTGGGAAAGCTTTCCCACCCCGCTCTCCACCATCTCCACCTTCCCAATGTGGGAGGAGTAAACAGCCCACTTAGTCCAACACCTTGCAAGAAGGAATTTGTGGTGCAAATATTTGTTTTGTCTTTAGCAAGGGCTCTCCAGCTGCAAAGCCCAGCTGAGTAGGCTGTTGTCTCACAGACGCCACCACCACATCTCTCTACCCTCCCCAAAGAAGCCACATGCAGTTCCCAGAGGTTCTGTCTCCTCTGGGTGAAGGGATGGAAGAAGGTCACTCACCCTCTCCCCCCATTTCCACATTAAAACCATGACATACACAATGATCTGACAGGCTCCTTTTTTTAAAGAAACTGGAAGGTTTTGCTACTAGCCCTGAAGGCTGCAGTAATCAACCTCTTTAGGTAAATGTTACAGAATCTGGGGCACAATGTGACAGGAGTCATGCGGTTCTTGCAAAATCTATTGAGGTTAAGCGGCTCTTGTACAGGTTGTAACATTTTCCTCTTCAAGCACTGAGGCTGAGGATATACAAACACAAAAGATACGGCTCTTTTCAGACCAGTCTTTACAACTTTAAGGAAAACTCACAAACTGGTTCAGGTTGGGTTTTCTCAATTAAATCCCTTACTGTATAATTGAAAAGAAACAGAAGCGAGGTATGCATCTCATTCCTCCTCCTCATTGCTTCTGGATATGCCCCTTTTCCAAGGGAGGAGGGGAGCAGGGGAAAAAAAACCCTCACAAAACTGCATTTCATGGATACATAGGTATTAGGCAATTTACTTAAAAGCAAACTGTGCAGGGACATAAAAACAAGCTGTTTTTTTAACAGATAGCAGTAAATCAACACTGTCCTCATCAGCTGCGGAAAGAAGCAGTTAACAGAGGACCAGGAGCTATAAATTGGAAACAGGAGGGAAAAGGGGCAGGGGGTGTGTGGTGAGCTCAAAGATCAGATCACAAGGAAACAGGAGTCCCACATGAATTAAGTGGAAGAGCCGGAGTTTGGCAAGCAATTTCAGTCTTCTCTCTTTTTACTGATATATGCCAATGAAGAGTTAAACAAGGCCAGGAGACATTTTTATAAGGATTTCCATCTCGGACCTCAAGGCTAGTGGGAATTAAATACTTTCAGTCTGAGAAGCAAGGGGGGAAAATAAAAAGTAAAATCTGGTATTCTACCTATGAAGCCGTGGGTGATACAAGTGTACGAAGGCTTTTAACAGCAAAGTTACAGATTTATTGGGTTAACTCTTCAATAACTTCATTGTCATGGCATCTAACTTTGTCGACAAAAGAGAAACCAAAACCCAAGCAACTCTGTGGATACAAGAACTAACCACGCCTGTTTGCAGATTGCCATTTTATGATCTCTGATCTAGATTACCCAGAAAATGAAGTATTTATTTTATGTCACTCCCATATAGATTGTCTGATGTTTAACGCTTTGGCTGATACTTCAGCAGGCCAAAGGTTTCTGTTTCCAACTTGTCCTGCTGCTTTCAAAAAAAAAAAAATCACTAAAAAACCCAAAACACAAATAAAACCACTCCTTTAAAAACCTAAACAACAAAAAAAATCCCCTTCAAAATCCATAGCCTTTTCTTGTATTTGGATTAAGCTGGACATTGTTGCTAGATACTCACACAAGAACATCAGCAAAGTTTCCTTAGAAAAAACAGTTAAATCTGGCAGAACATACTCATGATTAAAAAATCCACTTTTCTGTAATCCATTTAAAAATGACACCTTCTAAACTTCTCTAATTAGATTATTCCATCATGAGATTTCACTTATCTTCCCCAATCACAGTTAGCACTTGCTGCTTTTTCCTTCCCCTCTGTGATGAGTGTTCCTCAGTGACAAGCTCCAGTCTTTTCTCTCTCACCTTACTTCTCCCGATGCGTATGAAGCTCACCTCCTCCTCCAACGCACCATCATCAAACTCATTTTACTGACACAGATTCACAAATTCCAGCTTTTACATCGCTTCTTCAAAGTGAGCAAGAATTTCTACACGTCTGTGGGACACTGCAGTGCTCCACAATCTAAAAGCGATTTCCAGTACATGTTTCTTTCTTCTCCAGTACTCTTTGTACATCAATCTCTAAACTTCACGTGTAAGACATGAAGGTGATAATTTTTTTAAGCACAGGTTTTAAACTAACTTCAAGGGAGGGATGGGAGATAATACAAACACAATGTATGTCTCCTGAAATTAGATGTGTCAAAAAACAAACAACAAAAAAACCCAACCACCCAACACAACTGCTAGCAAGCAAACATCTAAAAGAGTGAAAAATTCTGTTATTTCCACATCTGCAACAAGGGAGCTTTGCTTTCATTAGCACAGAAAAAAAAAACCCAACCACAAAATCAAAAATAAGTCACTGGCCTGACCCAGGCTAAGCTTAAGATCATCTGCAGTAGCCTCTACCACCACAGTCTCTGGTGGGATGTCCCATGGCTTTCAGATGTTCACAATCAGGGTTGCCAGGAGTGCATTCACAGGGTGCTTTCTTGAACCAGGTAAGACGTGTCCATTGAGGAACAGAAGAGCAATTCTTGTTTGTCCATAAGTGCTCACCTGGACACAAATCAGTTCAGAAGGCAAACAAGCAACAACCAGCAGTTGAATACGTTAACAAGTTGACGCATTTGCCAACTATTCTGCCTCACAGCACAGCTTGCTGGCTTTTTAGGTTTTTTTTCTTGCCCACTGAGCAAGAAAGTATCAATTCACATTTACTTCTCAGCATTCTGGGTTTTGCTCTTTACCACCAGACTTGTATCAGCATGTTTGGGTCTGGGCAGCTGGTGGCAGGCAGAGAAGAATGGGATTTCACAGAGCAGGTCTCAGCTCAGATGCTGTGGAAGTGCAGCAGAGGTGGCCAGCCAGACCCAAGGTGAGGGCACAGGGCAAAGGGCAGCAGCTGTCAGATGACAGAGTGGAGCCCATGTGGGGCTGCAGGACAGAATCAGAAGACTTGGAGTGCTCCTGCCTAATTAGCTTATGTCCTCACTGTAAAATAGCTGGGTCACCAGCCCAAAAAAAGTATTCAAGGGTTTCCTCTGCCAGTATTTCTAGTTTGAAAGCACTGGTTATCATGCTTTTGGTGGGGGAGAGGAAAAAAGGGGGACACATACCCGCTTTGAGGGCAGAAGAGAGGTAATCTTACAGTATGGATGACAGGTATGTCTTTGAGAGCAGATAGATGAATTAAAAAGCATTGGTGTGCATGCACTTATACAAACAAGTGAGCTGAAGCCCCAGAGAGCAAAGCAAAGATTACACATCACTCTTCAGTGGCATGGACTGATGCTCTGCACATCAGCTGCTGCCTGCTCACTTGGCCTTCTAAGGAAGCTTTAAACGAAGCTTTCTGAATCTGCAACTGTAATCCATTTTGGAAGCAAGGAAAGGGTAAAAGTAAGGCTCATGGAGCATTTGGTACACTGGCCCACAGCTGCCAAAGACTGACATCCAAAGTCTTGGACGCTGCTCAGACCGTCAGCCAGTAGATCTCTCCTTACACTACAGCGTTGTGACTATCGAGATGCTTCCGAGGAACCATCTCTACTGCTATGGTAATCCTGAATTAGCACGCTTATGTTTTGTGAAATCTGTTTTTATTTTCATATAAGTGATAGCGTATTTGCCACAATATAGCAACTGTGTTGAGACAGGATTTTGGAATGAGAACATCCTGATGTCATGAGACTTGAGTCCAGAACTGCACTATCAATATAGTCATAAGCTCAGTTTAATCAGAAACTACAGAAATGGGTAGCAACTAATACATCATGTAGCCAGAATCCATTTCTATAGTAGGTATGAAACTGTACACATTAAACAAACAGTATTACTCTTATTGGATATCAAAGTAAAGAATCACATTGAGATTTTGCTATCAAGCATCACGCAGACTCAAATACGGCTTAACAAGATCTGCCCACACACAGATTTCCTCAGTAGATGCCACAGCAAACCCATTGCTCCTCAGTTCATAAAGTAACGGATCTCAGCTCCGCTGAGAGCAGAGTCAGCAACAGAAACAGTATAATCCATCTACAAAGATCATCAAAATCCATTTAATTCTTCCACTGCAGACACACTTGCATATTTTCCACTGCTTTGAGACTCAGGGCTTGGACGCAAGACCAAACCACAAGGTTACGGAGCAATTCAGCGGAGGAACAGCTAAATTGGATCCCCTTACCTGCTGCCAGCTAGAGAGCCACTAGACAGTTAGTGCAAACCTGCCAGTACGCAGCAACTACACTGATGCTATGGGCTTGCATGACCAAGTACTTGGCAGGCACGTTTAATGGAAGCCAGAAGAGTAGCACCAGAGAAATCTGCCAAGCCGTTATCACAGAGAGACAGTAACATGCAGGCAAACACAGAAGTGCAAGAAGCTCATCTCCTGCATAGGCAAGGGGGTTAGTCTTCATCCCAGAAGAAGGTGGACAGTGGGACAGTTCAAATGGCACTCCAGCAGCTGGGAATGGCCGGAAAGCCACTCCAGTGCCTAATACCCAGCAACCACTGTCCAGTGTGAGAGCTCACAGTGATTTTCTTATCCTGGAAGAGCTGAATGAAACAAGCTACTGACAATCTGTCAAAGGCTGGAAAAAGTTATAGGACATTTAAAAAGAAAAAATTAATCCAGACTTTCACACCACACTTGTTAAGACAAAGTGTGCAGGAGGTAGCAATTTCTTTCAAATAAAAATACTACAATTAAATTAACACCTTCAAGGCATTTTAAGGAGCGTGCAATATCATGACAAAAGGTATCAGTGGAATCTGGAGGATTTAATACTTGTCAAAGGCAAACATAAACCCCTCTGCTTGGAGAAGCGGGATACTAGAAAGGAATACATCACGTCTGCAAGAACACAGCATACATACGTAGCATACATAATCTCAAATATCAGCACGCATTAAATTAACTACAGAAACTCTATGCATTACCCCTCCTGTCTGGAAGAAGCTACAGAACAAGAAAAGCCATTAACATTTTAATGAATCCGGGATGGCAGGGCACTAAGCTCTAAGAATTCAGCCTCCAGGGGTTGCGCAGAAGAAAAGGGGGAAGGGAGTCCCTGGAGGAAACCTCTCCAGGATCAGCAGCATGACTAGTGGCCTGCTACAGTTCCCAGGGATGTCAAACAACCAGCACACGCTTTGGGAGAGAGGGAAGTTTAATGAGTGCCAGCCAAGGTGCAAGGAAAAAACTGCAGAAATTTGAGCATGTCTGACTTCCTTTGGAGATCACACTTCTTTTCTTAATCACAAGGTCTTTCGAGACTTGTCCCAGGGAATGCCCAGGTGCTGTAGGAAAACAAACCGCATGCAGGCACATCTGATCGTGCCTAGAGTAGAATCTCTCCTCTACCATGTACAGCAAAGACTTGCGCTGAAACTCAGTGCAAAGCACAGGACCCCTACTCAAACTCCAAGGATGTCAAGCAAGGATGCTTCAGCAACCCAGTGTCCTTGCAGAATTCACCAGTGATGTGAGAATCCAGGAAAAGATTTACACAAACTTGGGAAGTCTGAGGGAACCAGTGGTAGTTTCAGACACACGGCAGTCGAGCACCTACCTCAGAAGATCCTACAGGGAATACTCCAAGTCTCAGGCATGCTTTGCCAGCAACTCAAAAGCTCAGGCATCCACTGTTGAAATCCTACAAGTCTGTTTTCTTTAGCCTCAGAACTAGTACCTCAGCTTTTTGAACAACCTAAAACCAAGAGGCAGAGAGAAACTGCATTGCCAAATAACCTTCAAAGTGTTCACCATCACTATGCTGTTTTCTTAGCACAGCTTCCCTGCCTTCTGATATTCCCATCTTTGATTCATCCGCTCAACATTTGCTCAAGTAACAGCCTCAGCCAGACCTAAAAAGCACAGTGGGGATGCTTCCTAGGAAATCTGCATTGAACACATGGCCTTGCAGAAGAATAAGAAATAGCATCAACATGCAAATAATCCAGGAAAATTTTAAGATTATATGGCTCCTAGCCTTCCCCAAATCCCCTTTGTGCACCACTAAGGCTCTCCTCTTACCCTCCCCAGACTTCTCTCACGCACACCAAAGATCACAGGAGTATCAAGTTTACATCTGCTGAAGATTTCTGAGTTTTACTTAAAAGATTTTTTGAAGTTCTAGATTCACTTATTAACCAAAAACTGCTTAGAAGATTAATTACGTAGCACATTTTAAGCATATACAAACATGTCTCAGGCATTTTAAAACACTTGGGAGTTTAAGAAAGCCGCACAGCAACAGTTTCCCTGTTCACCTTTCCCAAGTGCCTATGAACTAGTGCTATTTACCCTGTGATTTAACATCTCATTGGACAGGCATCCAGAGCTACCTCCAAAGAGTCTGGAGGGTTCCTGGCTGGGGGGATAGATCCCACCTCCAGATGCAGCCTCACCAATGCACAAAACGCAGCTGGCCACTGCAGCCTGGAAGCGTACCCAAGTGTAGACATACAATATACCCACCAGCTCATGGAGCTTCAAAGATGGTATGCTGTGTCAGAGGTTACGGCTGGGCTGGCTATTAAACAGACCAAAGGATTAGAAAGCATGAGAAAGGAAGACATGTTACCATTTTATTACGAGCGAAATGGAAGTACTTTATTTATTCAAAACCTGCTCCTCCTCCTGTGATGAGAGGTTAAAATATAAAGGGCTACTCCTGTACGCAGAGCATTAAATGAATTTATATTTGCATTTTTAAGCTCTTGAGGAAATAGAATGGCTAGAACTGAAAGCAATTAGTGCGCTGAACCAGACAGCTAAAACAACAAAAAACACAGAACAATGATCTCTTATTTCCCAAGTTCAGATGTCACCATCACACTTTCCTATTCATGCAGCATACTGCGATTTGAAAAGCTGGGCTGTTTTTCTCTGCCTGAAAGGAATACAAAGAGTTCCTATTTTTTTTTTCTAAGTACTTCGGTAGTTAGAAAAACAAAATCTGATGGAGTGCAAACCACCGAACAGGAGAAACATTTTGCAGGTTGAGAATCTGACGTATTCAAAGGTGCGTTCAAAATATAAAGCTAAGAAATGAAAATACTGTAAATATCCAAAATCTTATGTGCAAATTCTCCCTGCAGCATCCCAGCTGGTGTGTGTTTTGCCTTTTAATTTGAAGAGCTGCAAGACAAACATAACATGGCCAAACAGCAGAAAGTAACATCAGTCATCTTCTCCCGTGGCCCCCCTGCCGCATCACCTCACGCAGTGTGTTTTTTATTTGAAGAGTCAAGTTGTGCAATAACTGTGACATGATTAAGCACAGGGAAGCAGCATCAGTCACCTTCTGCAATAAACCACAGAGAAGAGAAAGTAATGCAATAAAAGGGGCGATTAACACTCAACCTTGGATATTGGAAAGCAACTGCACCCTGCCACCTGCGTTAGTCCAGCCCATCACTCGAGAAAACACTTCCCTGTGCAGGAACTTCTCATGACACATACACATCTACCCAACCATAAATGTCCACACCATCTGTTCTCCTTACAGTTGAGCTCTCAAGCCAACTTCCAAGCCAGGCTGACAAGAGTTCACACAGCTCTGACCCACCAGCTCTTTTGCAGTTAGTTATTAATTTGCAAAGAGAATTACTAAGCCAACAGAGTGCTTCCTTTTGTATAAGGTCTGTCACAGACAGCACCCAACTCTGCCAAACTCAGTAGCCAAATTACTGCATCACTTAAAGCTCACACATTTCTGAAATGTTTTTACTAATGTGCTGCTTCTGTCTCTCAGCTGATTTTTTTTTTTTCAGTTTTCTTCTCTTACAAGGTTTTGAAATGTGCATAAAATTATATGGTTCACAGAAATTTTTCAGCAACTGCCTGGAGACTCATTACGCTTCATCAATTATATTATCGGATGAAGACAGCATTAAAAGCACCAGACAAATAAAGGAAAGATGCAAATTTCAGATAGTTACAGGAAGGTGAAGTGCCCACTGAATATTGTTCAGTGGCAAACGGTCAATCTGAGTTTAAACCATAAAGAAAAAAAGGCTCCCCATTACACTATTCCTTCTCTTGAATATTCAGTTACATCCCTCACGTATTTACAAGGTTATGCAACCTTGCCGTCTCCCACGCCATCATCCATCACACCTCAGAGAGCGTTTTGTGCATATCCACTGCATATAAGGAGGCAAAAATAGCTGACAGTTGCTCTAATTTGGTAACACGGATTCGCTGTTTCTAGATCACTGGGTCATAAGGCTGCTTAAAGGTGACCCACCAGCCCCTGAACTTCTTTCAAAACCAGTAAGTTCACCAGGCCACACACACACACAAAGAAAAAATAAATGTTTTCACTCCATCACAGCTCAGGGCAATATAAGCAGCAAACACTACAACTGAATGATAAACCCACGCGGTTTCCAACAACACATTTTAAAAGACATTTTCTTCCAGCATCCGTTCCTGAATTTATCTCTGCAGGTGACAGAATAATTCTTCTTCCAGAAGCACAATTAGAACTACCAGCACTCTGCCTCTTGCTAATCACAGGTAAAGAGGAGAGCAGAGATAAAGAACTGGAATTCTAACCCATAGGCAGCCTTTTTTTTGGACAGAAAGGAACTTTTTTCTTTCAGCCTCATTTTTTTTTCCTTCTTAAATTCTAGGCATTTCAGAGACCTTGAGTAAAGGAATCAACATTGTGACAGACACACATGTAAAAATAGGATGTAAAGCATTGTTTAAATTGGAAAATAACGCAGGCTCTCAGAAAGACAGAACTGCAGTCACATGTTATTTTATTACTGTATTTCTACCACTGGCTCTCCTCTGCTCTTCCCCTCCTCTCCATCTAGAACTACAGGCAAATCCATGAATTACACAGAAAAGCATTCTGCAGGACATAGATAGCAACTTCAGAGACAGAAAAACCCTACTAACCCAGTTTTATAGACAATGTCACAGGACAGTACAGAATAAAATTAACATTGGAGCTTACCATTTCGAGACAAGTCAAGTTCCACCAGCTGCATGAAATTCGCTATTTCTGGAGGGAGCCGCTGTATTTCATTATCACTAAGTCCAAGTTTCCGTAACTTCACAAGCTGGAAGAAAGGCTGAAAGAAAGAAAAAAATTCCTTGTCAGAAAATATTCACATACCTCACATATAAGCATTATAAATAAGTAATAATGGGAAGCTGCTTTCAAAATTAATGTTATTGCTTAAAATCAGTTATGCAGACCTCTTCCAGACTTGCATCAGAATTAATATTTCATTTTTACATTCAAACAGACTACAGTCTATGTTTCACCTAAAATGAAAGCTTATTTAAAAAAAAAGAAATCTGTAAAGCTCGCTATTAAAGATCACAGCAGACAGACATTAGCAAAATCCAGAGTGCTTCCTTCAAAATCATTAATGGGGTGAGGTTACCCAGTAGGGTAATGAAAAACATCCTAATTGCACACCAGGACTCATTAGGAAGTTAACGCAGAGGGATACTTCTAAAGGACGATCCAGAAAACCCACAGAGAGGGGCTGCCAAGGTCTTCTTCACTAACGAGCACCATAACCAACTAGGTTACAGAGCCAGCCTCCCTCGGGAAGACTTTCTTTTTAGGTGCGTACATCCTCCGCTCGGCAGCCCAGTTTCAGAAGGGCTAATGAAAGTTGGGCAGGATATGCACAATTCCAGGTCTTCCCAGCTTGAAGAAGAGCCCAACCCAGCCTTGTCACTATGGCAAGGACATGGGCATGCAATGCAGAGAGGATGATAATTTTCCCTGACCCCCAGCTATGGGCTCAGAGGGTCTGGCAGCCCCCAAGACAAAACAACCATCAAAGGAGACAGACTAAGCTGCAAGACAGGTCAACCCCATGGGCTGGGAGCAGCTGGTGATCTGAAGACAAAATGATCATTAAAAACCTATTAAGATGTAGTCGTCCATATGAAAGTTGGAGAGCCCTTATCTCATCATAGCTTTCCTCTCTTCCAGACAGGCCTTCAAATGATAGTGACTGTAAGTGGTGAGGATCTGTGCAGAATTAAATGACTTTATACACAAGTCATTTCAACCATAATTGACCAGACTCCTCAAATTTCGAGTGAGTTTTTTTGCTCCCAGAGGGCACAGGCACTTTTGCCCAGCAGTCAGAACCTGTGCACCTCACCCACTCGGGGCTGTACCCTCGTGGGTTCTGCCCCTCAGGGTAACTAGAAGATGCTAGTAAGTTTGGGATATCTGCTCACATTTAATCACCTGCAATCCTTTCTTGGAAATTAGCACCTTTTATTATTATTATTATTTTATTTAGGTGCTGGAGTTTGTGCTCTGAATGTCACTCAATTCTATCTTTGATTAACACAAAATGGGGCAGTAAGACAGGCGTCTTACTAGGCCACAAGGTAAAAGCACAGTCTTATGAATCTGTATTATGATACAGGTTTTCAATCTTAGTTTGAGTGTCTTATACTCAAGATCATAAATCAGGCTTTAAGTGCAAGGTTGTGCAACCTCAGCACCAATCTTTCAATATACATCATTGTTCCTTGTCACAGAAAAATAAAACACAACTGAAATTAATGTGCTTTCCCTCAAAACCATGGGTTCCTTTTAGGGAATAAAAACGATAGAGCTTTAAAAAGTTTATAAACACTCAGCAGTCAAAAGATACATCAGATCTGAATGTGAAAACTCAAAGGCATTTTTCGGGTCAGAATGGCATTCATTCCCTGCCAAGTATTAAAGACCTTTGATAACAGAATTTAAATTCTAAGAGGAAGATAAAAAACCTTTGCAATTCCACATTTCTAGCTCCCTTAAAGCATATATTACAATTAAAATAGCCGCAATGTTTTTTGTCCTCACAAGCCATAACTGCATTTTCATATAATTAACATTTTTTATCTTCTAAAACAAAAGCATCCTTTGCTAAAGCTAAATATTTATTAATATGACTAAACCAAGAATCCATCAGAAGCTTAGAAAAGCACTTAAAGTACTTTTGTGAAAACACAGCAGGAGTACGCTCCACAGAAGAGATCCCAATCTGTTCTAACACTGTCCAAAACAAATACTTGCCAAAAAGTGTTCCTCAGCCAGTGTGTTGCTGCTAAACTACATGAGTTAGAAATATTGATGTTCTACTACAAATCTTCTCATAAGCAAGAGTTGTCCCTGCCAGAGATGCTATGCAATGGCGAATGAGAAAAGGCAGAAGGAACACGGTTAAAAGGCAGAAGGAACACGGTTAAAAGGCAGAAGGAACACGGTTAAAAGGCAGAAGGAACACGGTTAAAAGGCAGAATGGTCATCAAAAAGCTACCAAGAGCTGGACATCCCTACAAAGGTTTGAGGGCCCTCGCCACACCACCTGTCAGTGTTGTACACATTTATTAAATGTGCAGAGCACATGTGTGCAACAAACAAAATTACACAGTATTTAAAGGCATTCCTGTCTCTTTAACTGACTGCTTGAAAGAAAAATGAACCGGGAGTTTTATTTCTAGTTTGCATAACAATTTTTAATGAATGACACCATTTCCTAGATAAAAATCAGAAACTGCAGTTATGTGAATGGCATTTCTTTGAACTTCTTGTTTGTTTTTTTCCTTTAAACTACAGAACTCAATCGCTCTGGCATGTTTAGTACATCTTACTCCCATTTCAGTAACTATTCTTTATCGAAGGCACATCCTAACTTCCTTTATCCAAGGCACATGCACATCATTACTGCTCTGAAGTACTACTGGACCGGCAAGCACCTCCTTTTGCCACACTTGCTTTACCTGTCAAAAAGACCACAGGTATGAAAGAATTAAGAGCTTACCGGATAGAGTTCGACAAAAGTAAATAGATATATAGTGTGTGTATATATAAATATCTGTAATTTCTTAAATATATGTCAACCAGAAATATGTTCCTATTTCAATATATCAGACACAGTTGAGCCTCCGTTTGAAAAGCTCTAACATGAACCAAAGTGCAGTGGGGTTGTTGGCCAGAGCAGCACATCCACCCAGCATGCTGTAATAGCAGGTTTTGATTGCAGACCCGACGTCTCTACAAGTATCTTGGCAACACTTTTAATGCTGCTTAGTTCAGCCAGCCTAATTAACAGTGCTTCAATGAGACAAATAATTCCATGAGCATCAGCACTAAAGCAGCCTACAACTTTCTATTTAGCGTCCATTCCCAACCTTCAATTGAAGCTTTTCCTGCTATCAAAGAATTTATAGAGGTTTTTCATATGGATTTTCTGAGAACACATATCTTGAATAGAGCCCTTCTTGAGATGAAAAACTAACCGAGTGTCTCCTCTGCCCAGCCAGATTTTTTTTAAAAAAACTAAATTCTGACAAAATTGAGTCGATGTCAGCCAATGGAAGAAAAAAAAAGTAAGAGATAAGTGCATGACTCACTGAAAAGTATAAACACACAGTGTGATCCCACAGTCCTCATTTTTTACTTTTTTTTTCCTAAAGAATACTACTACAACTGGCACTCAATTCTAGAAATAAAAGTTGACAGAATTAAGCCAAACTAGTAGGAGTGATAAAACTCAAAATTTTCTCCTACATAAGTGGCCAAAACAACAAATCTCTGGCTTTCTTTCAGTGGTTCGCTCTTGCAACAAAAAACATTTGTGCCCCAGGATCTTGCCTGAATGCTTCAGCACAGAAAAAAAATGGAAACAGATGAAAATAAGAGGCAATTGAAATAAAAAAAAAAAAACACAGGAGGGCACAAAGACCTACTTGCAGCTAACACTGTTCGAGGGGAGGAGCAACATCTCACTGCTAGAGCCTTTCCAGTGCTAGAGACGTGTCACACTCCAAACCTATTTGGCATAGGTAGTGTAACTAAATGCTTACTGTGTTAAGCAAAATGTTTCCATAAAAAGGCTACTACTAGCAGCAAAGAGAATTAAAATTAGAACCTTTATGAAATCACTGCCAAGATGGGTCAGCAAGAGCAGCAGAAATTAGAACAAGAGGGAAAGGAGAAAGAAAACTGCAAATTAACTCCAGTTTCAGAGTTACATTCACATGGGACAGGAAGATTTTTTGTGTGTGTGTGTGCAGGCCCTTGAGCTCTTGCTGACAAGCTTAAAAATTTGTGAGTACTTGCTCTTATGTCAAGTTTCCTTTAGACACCAACAGTAATTTTCAACATATGCATGCTGCCTCGGTTTTTAAGGCTTCTTCAGGAAATTACAGTATTATATTCAAAAAGGAATTAAGTAAACTACCAAGACACAGTACATTACTAGGTTCTGTCTCAAACACTATCTATATTTATCTCACCCATTTTCCAAACTTGTAACTGATCAGCTAAAGGATATCTGTGCTTCGCAATTAAAAGGCGACACACAGTGATTTAAACATAGTTTAACTCCTAATTACATTCCTGTTTCAAATCTTACTTCAGGCTCCATTTTCTTCTCCTACATTGTAAACAAAAATCAGTGGGGGAAGCCTCCACTTTATTTGTTCACTTCTATTCACCAGCTATGTGTCGTCCTTCAGTCACCAGATAAGGGAAATTGTAGTCAATCCTTCCGCCACCCTTTTCACACTGCCTCAGAAAGACCTCGGGAAAAGGTCTTTCTTCAGAAAAACACAAGCAGAAGCTGCAATTAGTTTTTGGTAAGCAAAGCAACGAACAAGGCAAGGCACCAAACCCATGAAAAAACCTTGCAGCACGTCTGACACAACACTCTTAGGCTCCCTAATCATTAGACTACCGAACCACTTGCATTTGGCCCCTAGAATTTGGGAGGTTTTTGTCTGCACTGTTGCATGGCTTCAGCAAGAGAGCAGGGGAAGATGAACAGTTGGTTTTGGCTGTTTGTTTTTTTTTTATAGGCGAACACATTGCTTGCTGGTCAGGTCAATATGAGAACAAGGATTAAATTATGTAAAGCAGAAGCATCACTGAACTCAAGTGTTCTGCTTCCAGGGGATGTGTTTAATAACCGGGCTCTCCCACAGGCATACACACAAACACATTCTCCCTGTTTGCCAGAGGGCAAAGGCGGAGAGGGAAGGGCAAGCTCTTCCTCATTCCTTCCCCACCTCCTTTTGTAGAAGTCATCAATAGTCAACTCTTTGAAAGATCATCCATAGGGGACACCCAACACTAAGGATTCCAAGAGAACAGGACAGCTCCATGCCCCACACAAACCAACTGGTGGGATTTCAGCCATTGCTTTTACTCCAAAGTCAGCCACTGGACGTACCAGCCTGCAGTCGATAAGAACCACAGCCACGCTTACGCTCACAGCGAGCAGTAACACACCCTGCCCTCCACTCAAGCCGCAAGACACCCCCAGTCAAAAGCCACAAGTAACTTGTAAGCAAAAAAATTCCTAGGATGCAATCCGGTACATCATCATCTTAAAACCCATCCCAGAGAAACTCACTGGTAGACCAGCAGGAGCACTGAGGAAAATCAGCAAGAGCATTGAAAGCAGTAACCTTCCTCCAGACACACATCCTAACTAGTTGCACAATGAAACCCTGAGACTGCTGGGTCCTACTCAAGATTCATGAAGTGTGTAATGAGCTCCCAGCAGACTCCAGTGAAGTCTAGTATGGAAGCTATCAGCTTCACATCTTCCACAAAGCCTGCTATCAACATCAAGGTCCCTCAAGTCACTCCATCTGCTTTCACCTGCAAGCAAGGACAGCTGGTGAGGGCAACAGTGTTTCACAAATATGGATCCATTGTATCCTCTGGGCCAAACACGCTTTAGTTTTCAAAGTACTTAACCGAGATACTGAAACGATTTCTGAGGGCAGGGACTAATCCTGCAGTTGATGACTCTGTCAGTTGATGACTCTGTATCAAAGTGCTACTGGAAGCAGCTACTGGATTTCCTCTCAAGCCACAAGGAGATGCAGCAGCAGCTGGTGATGGACCATGGTATGCAGACCTCTGCCCACCTGTTAGGTGGCAAGCCAGCAAATGGACAACTGCTTCACACAACTGAGGTCTCTAATTCCGTCTTCACATGGTTCATGGCAAAACCAGAACTGCTACAGTTTTTTGGCATGGTGAAAGATTGTTTCCCACGCCCAGACCACATTTGTAGAATATATTGAAGCTGCACTTTGGTCTTGCAGCATGCTAGCACCAAGTTTGTCACCGTGAATAATAATGGAAGATGGCATGGGGCAGACATTCAAGCAGGAATCCATAGAAAACATTAATAAAATTACTAGATTTCACAACGAGAGAAAGTATAAATGAAAGATCATACATCATGGGCATGTACCCTAAGCAGAAACAGATGTTGCAACTGCTATCTCCCCATCCAACGGATGCTCTGAAGCCCGACAGGAAGGATCAACCAGGCAGAAGGGTTGTGGGGAAAGGGTCTACAGGAGATAAAGCAAAAGTAGTAACCGGTGCCTCACCGAAGCTGGCATTCAACATTTACCCACTCCATTTCTGGCTCCTATTTTCAAAACACCTGCCATTTTCTGAACTGCAGTCAACAACTGGCCAGCTGCATGTCTTAGTCTCAGTTGTTCATGTCCATTTCAAAAAAATGAACAAGGGCCTGCCCACTCTCCAAAACCAATACACTGCAGCACTGAATCAAAATACTGCTCTTCAGAGGGGTGCATTGAACAGGTTGCCTAGTACTGTTTCCCGGCAGGCAACGATTTACTTTCTCTTTTATGTCGATCAAGCAGAGGCAACAAAGGTTAAAGAGCACTTGATGACACCGCCGTTAAGAGTATAGTGTTGGGACGGAATATCTCTGCCTTTAAGAGAGTCCAGAAAACATCTGCTGCAATGAAATACAGATTCATTGCAGTTAAATGCATTTTCCATTTAGAGAAACAACAAAAAAAACCCTACAGTTAACCTCCCTAATGAATTTGTAGCATGCATTTTCCAGCATATAAGACTGTTGGCAGGAGGTAACATCTTTTTTTAGACCAATTGATATAATTAGAAAAATAACTCTATGTATAATCATAAAATTTATTTCAGAGCTACAGATGTATCATCTCTGCCCACAAACCTTGTCTTATCTGTGTACATCGCATGGAGAAGGCGATGCTACCAATTTACTACAATACACTCCTTACAGAAAAAAAGTTAAAAGTATCGGAAGATAACCACCTAATTGCTTTCTTCCAATTGAGCTCAAAAAGCAGAACTCAGCTGCTACTAGGTGAGATGCTGGGACTACAAAAAAAAAAAAAGCCATTAGAAAGTAATTCAAATCAAGCAGACCTCAAAATCTTCTGAACAATCCTACAGACGTTAACAGAAGTCAGACTTCAAAGAGGACACCAGACCAAGTTCTTCTCCTCCTATCAGACTGTGGTCTTTCAAATTTGATGTCAAAAGGCATAGTATTTTCTTCAAGTCTTAAGCAATACAACAGAAGAATCTAGAAGCTAGCAGAAAAGCTAGAGACATTTATCTGGTAACAAACTTACTTGGAGCCTTCAACACAGTGTTTTAAATTTAGAGGGGTGTTAGTATAAGGATCCAATGTTGCTTCTCTACAAACCATGATTTATTTTAATAATTCAAGCACACATTGCACACCAGTAGTAATTGACTACGCTCACAAAAGGTAAGTATTCTCAAGACACTGAAGTTGTAAAGTTGCAGGTGTTCTTGGAAAGTATTTTACATAGCATTTGTCATACTGAAAAAAAATTCGTAAAACTTCAGTAAAACCACCCTTACTATGTGCATACAGTCTACTTCAGTTTCACACAGTGGCATAGTTCTTTCTCTGATATTAAACTGATATTAAACATGCTTGTTCAAATCATACAGCGGTATTTCTTTAAGGGTTTAGAGCAAGATGTGCAAAAACACCATGACACTATCAAAGTTAAAAGTAAAATGCAATTAAATCTTTGAGGGTGAATAAACAGTGAAAAACATGACAATTCTATTTGCATCATTAAAAACGTCAAAGCTAAGGACAGGTAAAATCCTTTACATGCCCTCTAGAAAATCATAGAGCAGCCAAAGTTGGAAGGGACATCTGGAGACGATCTAGTACAAACCACCTGCTCAAAACACGGGACACTTCAAGCAGGTCACCTGGGACCACGTCTAGCCGGGTTTTGAGCATTTCCAAAGATGGAGACTCCACAACTTCTCTGGACAACCTGTGCCAGTGTTTGACCACCCTCACAATAAAAAAAAAAGTGTCTTCTTATTTCAGACGAAATTTCCCATTTCAGGCGGTGCCTTTCACGTCATGGGGCACCACTGCAAAAAGTTTTGCTCTGTCTTCTTTGCAGCCTCTCATCAGGTGTTTATATACACCAATAAGATCCCCTGCACCTTTTTCTTCTCAAGGCTAAACTATCCCAGCTCTTTCAGCCTCTTCTCATATGACAGATGCTCCAGGCACTCAATCGTCTTTGTGGCCCCTTTGCAGGACCCAGGCCAGTATGCCCATGACTCCTCAGAAGCTCAGCACTGGACACAGCACTTCAGATGTGTTTCCCCCAGCGCTGGCCAGAGGAGAAGGATCACCCGCTGGCAATGCTTTTCCTAATGCAGCCCACCATACCATTAGCCTTCTTTGCCATGAGGGAGCATTGCTGGCTCATGGTCAGATTGTCCACCACATCACTCGGGCCTTTTTTTTTTTTACAAAGCTGCTTTCCAGATAGTAGGTCCCCAGCCTGTACTGGAGAATGGGGTTATTCCTCCCCAGTTATATTCAGGGGTTTGTATTTCTCTTTACTGAGCTTCATAAAATTCCTCTTTGCCCATTTCTCGATCCTGTCAATGTCCCTCTGAATGGCAGCATAAACATCTTTCTTATCAAACACCTACCTCCAAGCAGATTCCTGGACATGCCAAAGTCTGTTTCCTGAAGACCAGGGTTGTGATGCTGCTTTTTGCCCTGTTCCCTCCTCTCAGGATCCTGAACTCCACCATGTCACAGTCGCTACTGCCACTGCAACCCTGACTTTCACATCTCAACCTGTCTTTTCCTGTTTATGAGGTCCAACAGAGCACCTCCTTGACGACCCGTGTTAGGAAGTCATCACTCCAGAAAATCCCAGGGTTGCTTATGCCTTGTTATGCTGTCCTTCCAGCAAAAGTCAGGGTGGTATGAGACCCACATGAGGACGTGGGCCTTTGAACACGAGGCTTCTTCAAGTTATCTGAAGAAAGCATCAGCTACTACTTGTTCCTGATCAGGCAGCAGACACCCAAAACAACGTTACCCACTAATCCAAACCTGCTCTCAGCTGGCCCATCATCCATCCCAAGGCAAAGCTTCACATACCCCTGCTGCTCTCTCATACAAAGTGCAGCTCCCCATCCTTGCCTTCCTGGCGTGTGCTTCTTAAAGAGCCTGCATTCATCCATTGCAGCACTCCAGTCATGTGAAATATCCCACCACATCTCTGTGATCCCAACAAGATCTATAAATTTGAAAAAAATGAAGTAAAACTTCTAGATATTTACATCTTAAGAAAGGATGGTTACAACCCATATGCACAAGGTTAAAGACGGGGATAGTATGATATCATCTCCTACCACAGCACATTACTGGCCATCGACCAAGCAAGCTTCTTTCAGGCTTACGGTTGCATAATGGGAGAAACTATGGTAGAACCGTGAAATTTAGTCTAAAAGGTGGGTTGTTTTTTTTTTTCCCTGAGAAAGAGCTGTGTTATGGGAAGAACGGGGGGACTTTTTCTTGAGGAGCTTTCACAAGATTTTGGTATGATAGCAGCACCCTGGATTTCAACACCACACACAATAAAGAGATACCGGCACTGCATAAGCCGAACGCCAAGCAGCAGCACACCACCAGCTTCTCTCACACAGAAACTGGGGCATGGGAGGAGGCCAGGCTTTAACCAGGTCTCTCAAGGAAGTGGTCTCACATCAAATAACTCTACACAGGAGATTTAACATACAACACCAAGACCAAAAAAATAGATGACAGATGCAACTCTGAATCATTTCACCTCTCTGAGCTTACAGATTGTATCAGATCAGGTTTACAAACACTACATAAAAATCATCCCCAAAAGAAGAAAGACTTCAGCAGACTCTGAAGCTAAACTAAGCGTATACATAAAATCTTGAGTTAATTTTTTTGCCATTGGAGTTTTCACATAAACAACATCTGCAAAAATCTCACAGGGAAGTGGGCTTTGTCCTTTGAGTAGAACAACTGAGCAGCAGCAAGACAAAATAGCAGCAAAACAAGAGTTACAAGCTATTTCCACCACCCACCAATGCAAAGAATGCTAGTGATTTAACATAATAGCCAAAATACAATACTGCATTCAAATGTTCATAAAAAAATTCTGTGTTTTTTACAAAACAGTGAAAAAAATATGCAGAGATCCAATTTTGTACTGCAAATTCCAGGCACAAAGAAATTAAGTTGACAGGATGTATCAGCCCTTATATTCTAATGTATAGGAGCAGGAAACAACACTTAATCAACTACAGGCTGATCTATAGAATTGGAAGCATTTTATTTTTATCTGATGCTTTTCATTAGAGAAGCTATTGAAATGCATCGTGCAGCATGTGTTATTTTCTTCTATCAAAGCAATTTGCCAGAAAGCCTACTCTTCGGTGAAGCACAGCGTTTGACGTGTAGCAAACGATACAATACACATTACAGCTTGAGCTGAAAAAGCCTTGAAGTTTTCACTCCTAAGGAAAATAAAAACGGTCCAGGCTTAGGGGAAACAAAAAAACCCACACCACAAACTACATTGTTAAGTCGCTCTGAACACACTGATGACCACACACTATGGTTTTTCCAATCAAATCAGATACACCAAATATTCAACGGAAGGCCCTTCGGATCCCGCACAGGAGGGGGAATTATTTAAGCAAGTTAAGAGCCACACTCAATCACTGGCCCATACAAAGCCCGTCCTTTTGAGACCGAAGGGTGCAGCTCTTCAATTTGTGTTGTAAAGCAGAAGTGGTGAGAAGCATGCTGACAGCTAGAAATTGCTGTTCTGTGGGAACACAGCCACATCTGCCAAGAAAGGCTAGAGAGACCTCAATATTGTGGAAAACCACCAGCAGCTTGATAGTACACAGCCTGCTCCTCCAGCACATCCCATCAGGCTGGCTCATCCTGCGGGATGGGCAAGAGCAGAAGAGGGAGCCTGAGAGGCAGCAGAAAGGAAGGGGAAAGAGCAGAGTGGAAAGAAAAGAGAAAAAAAAAATGTTTGCGAGGGCAGTCAAGAATCCGGTACAGAAGGGACAGGAGAGGAAGCAAAGAATCAGAAACACAAGGCAGACATAGCTGAGGAAGCTTTAGGTCAGAGGAAGCAAGCAAGATCCTGGGGTGTCAAGGACAGGGGAGGATGGGAAAATACGAACATGCGGGGCAAGGAATCTGAGACACCAGCGGTAAAGGCAGAGAAAGGTCACTGTCAACACAAGCACAAGTTCTCCATCACGTAATCGGGGATGGGAGGAAAGAAGGGATCCAGGGATCCAGCAGAGCAGATAAGGTTAGACCTGGCGAAAGAATCAGAGTACTGACACGGGAAACCAAAAGGATCCCCGTGCAGTAGCAAAAGCATATTTGTAACTTACTATACAAACAAAAATGATGAACTTGTATTCCTGAGAGGCTGGCATGTATAGCTTAGGAAAAAACATATCTGTAGGAAAAAGGGCATCAGAGGAACTGAGTTGGCCCATTCTTTTACTGGTCCACATATGCATTAATGCACCAGGGAGCAAACAAGGGGAGGAGTGGAAATTAGCGGGGGGCAAAGATATCTCCCTCTGCTTCTTGGACATTTCGTTTCAGCTGTTTTCCAGACGAACCGTTCTTACCTCTCTCCTCTTAGAAAGAGTTGAAGAATTCCACCGTAAGTTTTGATCAGCCAACACAACAAAAATAAAACCAACAAAGTAATTCTTTCACAGTAATTCAAGTGTCTTTCTTGTTTCTTCTCTCCCCGGGATATTTCAGATGANGAACCGTTCCTACCTCTCTCCTCTTAGAAAGAGTTGAAGAATTCCACCGTAAGTTTTGATCAGCCAACACAACAAAAATAAAACCAACAAAGTAATTCTTTCACAGTAATTCAAGTGTCTTTCTTGTTTCTTCTCTCCCCGGGATATTTCAGATGACTCTCATAACGTACAATGCAGCGATATTGCTGGGTCTTTCCGCTAGTCCTTTCCCATCGAGACACTATAGCAATCCTTTAAGTTGTCTTCTGTCTTTTGAGGGGATTTTTGTGTGTGTTTGTTCTGTTGGGGTTTTTTCCATAACACCCTAACATACACCATGCTCTACTGTCCTCTGGAATAATAGGGGGTTTAAGTATGCTAGCAAAGACTACAGATTAAACAAAGCCTAAGACTACTTCTGTACCTCAAAATGGAGGCTTTAGGGTGTATTAGAGTGCATTCTTTTACTGGCGTATTGGAGCAAACCAACCAAAGAACACCTTTCATTGCTGCTTAATACAAATCGGGGGCAGAGAGAAACACAGGAGAAGCGTGTGCAACCAACACAGGTTGCTCCCTCAACTTGAGAGAAATGCAGCAAGTCCATATATTCTAACACGTTACTTGCTGATATTTATCTGCCTCGGAAAGCTTTACGTTTGAAGGGATGAAACAGATTGTGCAAGTGGAAGGAAGGCAGATGTCTAGAGATAAAGCTATCATCACTGTCTCCGCGCATGGCAAAGCTGGGAAAAGAACTCACTAATATCTACTTGGTTTCAGAGAAGTATTACAAGACCTCTGCCTGCTGCAACAGCCATTTCCGACCACACCTGCCCACACTGCGAAGATGAGGTCTGAACTACGAGTGTGTAGAAAGAAGAGCAGGGCAGCAGAAGTGGGGTCTTCCTTGTCCGTCCAACTACAGCAACTTCTGCTGCAAGTCACAGAGCCTACAGAGCGATTCTTCTCCACTATTTCAAGGTGAGCCTTTACAGCAGCAACTTCCTAAGGAGGATCACAACCATCTCAGCGAGACGAACACCGTATCGGTGTTACGGGATACATTACGGCATCAGCACAGCCCACAGATGATTTACCAGGAATCAGTACAGGTCACTGTGAACTTCAGGATTTCATTAAGTATGGGAAAACATCGCGCTAGTCGGCCACTGAGAGTTAAACAAGTCTCCTGACTTCCCCAGGCCTGAACTGAGCCCAAAACCAGTTCAATTTTGTGTTACTGCCTTCATTCACACAGAGAAGAAACTTAAAGCAGGTAAGGTAAGATTAATATAATGCATTACACTAGATTAAAGGAGTAACGACCACTAAGGTCTATGCTGACCTAACAGTTTGTGAATTATACGCCCTATGATTTCCCTCGTGTTTTCTCTGCAAGAGGTATGATGTACCCCAGCTTTTTGTACTTGTTTCCAACTCTGTACCTGTAGTCTCTATCAATACTAACTACCCTTTTAATACAAAGGGGGATGGATGGTGTACCCTGTAGCTATCTTCCACAGAGACACGTTCCACTATTCTCCTGAACTAGATTCCTGTAGTAGAACTTTTAAAACTATTTACTGGTCGAAATGTTGAGCAGGGCTTTTCCCATCCATTTCTACCTCCAATAGATTAGTTTCATATGCAGGATTGCAGCTATATTTTTGTACCCAAAGCTCCTAGAGAGTCAACACTTCTCTGAGATGATGGCACTATATTCCACTTATCAGAAAACATTAATAAGGAACTGACAAGGAAAGTTCATAGGTCCGTGCAGGAAACCCTAATAAAAATGCCTTCCTGCATTGCTGACAAGGCACAAAGTACTCAGGACAGATACTACAAGTATGTTTTTGTGGTTGTATTTCATCAGATTCCTCCTAGTCCAGCTAAAAACCCACAAACGTATTCCTACAGTATATTTAGGCGCTCCTGTAATCTGATCTATGCACATTAAAAAAAAAAAAAAGTCTTCTTTCTAACATCAACTTTTGCTGGATTCAACTGCAACGCCAAGGAGCCTGGGTTGCCTTTTTTTTTGCCCCCTCAGCTATTTTTCACATGTATGGGACTTAATGTGTACTCACATGCAAATAATGGGAAGAAGTGGTCTTTTTAGCCATCACAGGACAAAAACAGGCTATTTCATATATTATGGTTCAAGGAAGAGGAGAAACAACGAATCGTTGCATTCTATTTGCAGAGATAAATACCATATCATAACATTAACAACAGACATCATCGTTTACATTTGCACCCAGCAACCAGTCTGTGGTGGATTTATTACCTTTTTTTTTAAAAAAAAGCAGAGAGCCATAGATCTCAATGGGATTTCAGTCACAAGCACATTCCACACCCCAGCAATAAGAAGTGTAAAAGCCTGAAAGCCAATACTGAGAAAAGTCTAGTACAAAAAGAGAGACTCTGGAGTCTAGTCTGTGCATAAAGCCAGCAGAAACTGCTGAAAGTAAAAACAGCACCCACACAGAGGCTACGTAAACCAGTTTTGCTCTGCTTCAGAAGGATAAAGAGCTCGGTCACAATGAGATGCAAACCTGCACCTAGGTTTTTCAAAAGAAAAAGCCATATTTAATACGTCAGTTTAGCTGAACATCTTTACTACTGCCTACGGGAAAACTCCACCATGATTACTCTGACTACCTAGACAGAAACAGCTTATGTGAGTGAACTGAGTACAGAAAAAGAAAAGTAAGACCGTTTAAGTTTTGGTATGAACAGACCAACTGTGATTCACGTGGAAACAAAGGTGGTTTTGAAAATTTTTCTGGCTAGTGAGTTTAGTTTCTTGGATTCCAAGTTAGTCAGAGTTCACACACTTTCAAGGCACAGCTTCCAGACAACACTTCCCCTCCAGTGTCAAACTCTACAAACCACAAGTCACAACGGCTTCTGAGGTGTCCAAAGTTTCAAGAGGAAACACCGAAAAATGCCCTTGGTTCATCAAGGCAGAAGTCGAGCACGCCTCCCACTCGCTCTGTATCTGCGGAGTCGAACAGTGCCTCTCTGGAGCCACTCCGATGAAGTTCCTCTAGCAAAATCGGCAAGTGCCAGCCGGCGGGTCACGCTCGTGGGTACCACCTCAACATCTCAAAACCACATTGAACTGAAAGGGGATTCACCTCTGACAACGCTACCAGAAAAGCGTTACGCACAAAAACGTGCCTATGTGTTTCACACAAGAAGCAAAACACTGACAACTGTGTGGGACTTAGACCGAGAAAAAGAAAAAGCTCGTCCGTCTCCTGCATTTTGCATGACGAAGTTTCCAGGAGTGGAAGGCAGAAGCAGGAACGGTGTTATCTGCCAGAGGGTTTTGGTTTTCCCCACTTACAAAGCAGACAGTATCTATCCAAAGGGGGAAAAAGGGGAGGGCTTAATACCCGCCGAGGTCTCGTAATTCCGATGACGCGAACGTTAATCACAACATATATTCACGTCCTGTGACTCCGGCCCTAACCCCTCCGCCCTCCAAACACTACTTCTGCTCCCGCAAGACGCGGATCCCACACACACACACACACACACCACGTTTTGCTCGTGAAGCTCGTTTACCACAAAGCTACGGCCAAACGCTAAACGCTAACCCGAGACTCCGGCTCTTCCTTAACTCCCGGGGTCAGCGCCACAGAGCGACGGCCCCAGCCGCCCCACACCGCGCGCCCCGCAGCCCCTCACCGCAGCCTCGGGGCGGCCGCGGCGGCGCCTCATCCCGCCGGCGCCGGGCCGGGGAGCTCGGCGGGTACCTGCCGGGGCGGCTCACC
>VZSC01004611.1:103381-150540 GCA_013398225.1 Steatornis caripensis
GAAGGCCTGCCCGGGGGCAGGGGAGGGCGGGGGTCCCGGGGGCGCAGCGCCCGCCGCCGCCTCCGGTCGGGTTTGCCATCGCTGCAGGCGGTGCTATGGGGTCTGCTCTGGGTCGCGCGGCGTAGCACGGTTTGAGGTGACCGGCAGCGCCGTGAAGGGGCCTGGCCCGCTCGTTTTACCTGCTTTTAGGTAAACGCTGCCCTGTGCCCCGAAACGCTCGCAAACTCCACCGAGCGGGACCGCACGCGGGCTACGCTTCTCAGTTGTTGGAACGCAACGCTGTCTGGAAAGTAACGTGATAAAATGTGTGGAACCATGGCCATGGATGATGTCTTTTCCTCTCAAGCTACATCGCTGTGGCGTAAAAATACTATCCTCCAGGCTGCCTGAAGTAAAGTGGTTTTTTAAATCCACTTTGAAAAGAGCTGATTGTAAGGTCAGAAGGGTTAGCAAAGGTAAATAGACGGGCAGCCTTCCCCGGGCTCCAGCTGCCCCGCTCCTCATACCTCTGCGAGCAGCGTGACGTGCCGAGCTCCAGCGACAAAACACAGTCTCAGAGGCTCTCGCCTGTTAGGTTGCATAACAGCAATTTTGTAATCTACACGGTGACATAAAATACTTCTGAAAACAAGCACTTAACATCAGAGCTGCTACTGAAATATTGCTAATTTCTTGTATAACTGGGTGCCGATACAGGAACAGGGCAGAGGGAGAAGTTTGTTGTAGTTGTCTCTGTTCTTCAATCCCTGCATGCTACTGGCAATATTTAGTCTTACAAAATTGCAATGTATTTATTGTTGTTTTTTTCTTAAATCAGCTGATGAATCGTGCAAGCTACACTTCTTTAATTTCTGTGGGAATTGCCATGATCTGCCTGGTTTTGGTTTTCAAACGAACATTTTAGGACCTTGTGTACTGTTACTCTTTGCTGAGCTATAAAACAAGAAACTTTAACAATGTTACCACTTTCTTAAAAAAACTTCCTTAAAAAATCTGGTGAGAACCAACAGTTTCTTTCTGCAATTGATGTATCTGGCAATTACAAAAAAAAATATGTGGAACCTTCCAGTGCGTCTAAATAAAGTATGTAAAGAAACCTGCTAGCCCGTGGGGAAAGAACGGTAAATACTGCTGACCTGATAACCACTGAACTGACGTGGTTTTTAAGAAAGCCACAGGAAACAATCTGACTTCTGACCATGCCATGATTTAAAGATGTGCGTTGGAGCGAAAGCGTCAGAGTTTCACCTCAGAGGATGGTAACCGTGTTTCCAACATCATTTTCATCATCTATAGGCGTACAAACCCTTTGCAGCACATGCAAAAAGAAAGCTGCAATTGATGTTTTTCATCCTGCCTTTGAAAGGAAGATCATCACCTAATGGTATTCTGAGCAGGGATCAGAGATTAGGGTCTCTTCCAATATATCTACAATATTTTGAGGCAAAGACTTGCTCAGCTGCTGCAGTACCCATGGAGGGAGCGTTCATAAACGTGCTCACATGTGCTTAGAAACGGGGCGGGCACTCACCAGCGCTCTCAGGCCTTCCCAGCCCTGGGGCACAAGATTAGATAACTACAAGACAGCATGAAATTGAACAAACGTGTCGCGTGTTGGCACAGAGCTTGGCAAACGCAGGGATCCGGACCTGGGAGGCTGGCCCGCAGATTTTAGAGGTGGGGATGAGGAGGACCATCTCCATCACACTTAGTGGGGCCCAGCCAGTGGCCAGCCAGGTGCTGCTGATGCACTTCTTCCAGCTGCTGGTGAGGCTGGTCCTTGCTGAGGGCAAGTGGAGGGGCCAGGTTCAGAAAACCAAGCTGCTTCTGGCAGCTCTGACCCCAGCTCTGACACGGGAGGCCTTGATCCAGACGCATGGAACATGGTGCTCTCAGCAGAGACCAACCGAGATCTGCTACCAAGATTGCCTTGCCTGAACTCAGTGACCATTACAGCTCCTCAGTGCCTTTATTCCCAGGGAACCCTCTGGAGAAGCGGGACTGCAGGGGAGTCATGCAGCAGGGCACGTGAACAAGGGAGGGCTGCAGCTGGCTGCCCCAGTATACATAGGACATGCAGTCCTATATGAGACTACATCGTAGGGATGGGGTGACATCAAAGCATTTGAAATTGAAGAACAGTGGGACTTGCTTAATTGCCAAACAGAAGGATGAACAGGTTGACCCGTGAGGTCCAGCTTTTAAGAACAGGCTTGTGAGCAGCACTTCAGGACCTCCTGCTCACCTTCTGCTCGGCTGGAAGCATCCACATCGTCCCACAGCTGAGTCCAACACCAGGCAAGAGCTCCAGGGTTGGCCTATGTGGGAGAGATTTCCTGCCAGCTTGTGGTACTCTCTGTCCCATCGTCTTCTGCACCTTTCGGAAGAAATGCCCAGCACACCCTCCAGACAGAGAGGGCTTCAGATCCCAACACACTCATCTGTCTCGGAGGCTTGTAAACAGTTTAAGCCTTTCTTGCATGACACGGACACGAAGTTTGGCATGAGGTGTCACTTCTGCAGACACTGTCGTGTCTCATGACTAGGTCTCACTGTGACAAGTCTAGACAGTAACAGAAGGGTGACGGTGACTATCGGGTGAGTCTTTGTACTTTAATGAAGGATGAGGCAAACTATGCACGCTTCTCATGAGTGCCAGGGAGTCCAGGGGAAAGAGTGATGGCAAGAGAGCTTAATACTTACGAGATCTGCCTTCACCGGCTGACACTTAATATACGGATAAAGAGCCTCTTCCACTTGTCTGAGACAGACAGCTACTGTCACAGGGTCTGTGATAAAACCGTCGGGAGCTTAGGACATCAAATGAATGCTGGTGCCCCTGGTCCATGGCACAGCTGAAGACATAGCCTGAGCCTATGGTATGCAAACAGGCATCAAGGAGGCCAAAAGGCAAACCAGCACCTTTGTTGAGGAAATAGTATTCTCACAGCAAAAAGCATCATCCTGAGCAAGCAAACCTGTTCAGCTTTGGTCAGAGTAATAAGTTACTAGTCTCTATTGTTTGTTCTGCTGCACTAAGAAACAGCAGCAAAACAAAAAAAACCCTTCCCTAAGCCAAGAAGAGACCAATTCTGTCTCCTCTGTGGCCAGAAGAGTGACCTCATGTCGGGGCAAGTTTTGGTGGGAGAAGTCTTTGAAAAGGGATGGGAAAAGAGAATTGTGATACGATAGAGTAACTAGAAGCCATGACCAGGCACGCAGCAGAAGTTGCGAGCAAGCAGAGGAGGACAGCGAATTGCCAGGGTTCGTACTAACACATAGCTGACAACCTTCTCACGTGGGGCATTTGTGTCTCCAAGGGGTAGGAGAAGTATTGCCCTCTCTGACAGCAGCACTCCTGCTGCGGTACATGTTTCCATGGCAAGCCAAGGTGTGGCTCACGTGCAGAAGGAAATTAGGTCTGTTGCTCTCCCAGTTCTGCAGGGGATTACCTGGCTCCAAACTGCCATTTGATAACCACTTGGTCTGTTTTACCTTCTTTCCTTCTTTTTTTTTTTTTGAGCTTTGTTGTTTAAATCTTTCAATTTCTACTTTTGGGGTTTTTTCCTTTTTAGAACATCTAAAAGTATTTAAGTACTTTTATATATCAGTTGACTGAATTTTAGTTACTTGGGACAACTTCATATTATTTTCAACACTCTCCCAGCAATGCCAGGAGCCTTTGAGCTGTATGAAATCCGAAGGAGAGGTAATGCCACTACCTATTCTGTGAGAGCAATGAATGAGTGTGGGGAGAAACTTCGTGCTTCTTTCCTAGCAGGCTGCTTTCTTCAGCCCCCAGTGGACAAGGTCAGACTTCTATCAATCAACTCTGCTTCGGAGGAGAACAGATGAAGTCCGCTCTCCCTGTGATATCACAGTCCGCATTTCTTTCTGCCATTTGCAGTGTGATCGGGCAACCCACATTGGGTTTTGTAGCAGTCAGTCACCCATGTTAAACAGCGTTAAAGTGCATATAAATAAAGGTCGCACCCCCGGTTATTCGCAGCACATACAGAGCAGGAGAAGAGCAAGCTCTCCTGAACGGGTCTGCCAGCAGGGATGTTACATGCAAGGGATCGCCCTGCTGAACAGGTCAGTGCTTCCAGGACTCTCTCTGTTGGGAATGACAGGCAGGGGTACCAGTTACACATACAGTCACGTCATAGTTGAACATTGGGTGACATGTCATGACCGAAAAATTAATGTCTTACAGTCTACACAAACAGCCATCCTTCAGTCACTACCAGTCAGGTCCAAGCATGTAGCCCAGAACTTCATCTCTACGCATATTGAAAATCTCTATTTCTAGATACCATCATCCTGTGTCCTCCTGAACAAAAAATCAGGTCTATGATGTGACTTCTAAGGAATTCAGACAATGAAATGTAAAATATAGATAAGGCTGGGCTGATCTCAGGAGCACCCCTGGAAGTTATTGTTTGAAAGAAGCAAGAGCAAGGTCACGCTGCAGCTCGTTCTCCTCGGCACAGCTCAGACAGAGCTGCTTTCTGGCTCATCAAAAGGCAATTCAAGCAAACACCACCAAGTTTTAAGTTGAGATTCTTATAAAAAGCCCTAAAGCAAGGATATCCATGGGTCTGGGTGAACGCAGAGGAGTTGCTGCTACAAAGACAGCAGTAATATTCAGAATAATCAGAACTTAACAGTAAAGTACACTGTGGAGTAGAGAGAAAGAGAACGGATGAAAACAGATTTTGCATCAGCATAGTTTAAACAGTTCATAAAGCTCATAGTTCAAAACCCACTTAAATTAACACTAGGAAAAATAAAATACGTAATAAAAATAAAGCAGGCCAAGCTCCTGAAGCCTCTTTTGTGTTCAGGACTTCTTCCCTCCCCCAGTCAGATTTCCTGAGCCTCATTAGCGAGAAGGAGCTGCAGTTACAGAGCACAGAGAAGCCTGGGCAAAACAAGAGCAGTATGAAGAAAGACCCAAGTACTACAGGCAACACGACCAGTTCTGGGGATAACAATCTAACCAGCACATGATTGCTGCTGGAAGAGTAGTTACCCACCCCCTCTGAACAAATTGAACGGGAATACTGGTGAACCTGCAGCAACCGTACTACAGCCTGCAGAGCTGCTGAGAGCCAGGCCCGGCAGGGCGCTGGAGTTAATTAGCACTGACACACTTCTCTGTTCTCAGTTTTGCTGGCTGAGGACTCTGGTCACATTTACTCTTCAGTTTCTATTTAAATTGTTTAGAAGGAGGTTGTAAAAGCAGCAGGTAGGTGTGACTGTAAAGTGTTCCCATATTGATTACAGAGCTACAAATACAGTTACAAATCACGGTTATGTCATCACAAGTGCCACTCCTACAAAGTTTTTCCATGTCTGAAATAACTGATACAGAACAATACTAATAAATAATTAGTATAAAGGCATATGTAAGAGTTGCACTGAATTATTACAGCCATAATACCAAGCTTAAGTAGCGTGTGCTCATGGCAGTGCATTTAACACATTCACTGTGGTTTTACAGCGTTATAAATAGCAACCACTGTGAGCAAAAGCTGCAGCCTCTCTTCTTCTCTCCACCCCCACCCCCAAACAAATCGCTCACGGTAACGTCAGCTTTTATTTGAACACAATGAGCTGTAATCACATGAGGTATTACTCTGATTTAATCCTATTTGCTTTAGTTTGGTTTGTAAGGAGTGGCCAGTAATACGCGGTTGCATTGTGTCCGATGGTTTCTTATTTCACACCAGCTTTCAAGGGCTGACACCCATCATCTTCTTCGGCCAGAAGAACAAGGCAATCGGTTCTGGCAGGTAAGGAGAAGGTGGTCTGGGGTGGAGGTTTTCCCTTCTTTCTTTTTTTCCCCTACCCATTGCCGGGCTGGCTGTCACAGCTGATGGACAGATTCTGAGCCCCAACCATCTTTTCAGGTTTTCGCTATTTTCAGCTGGCCCAATACAACCAGATACAACCTCTCGCAGTCAATTTTCTTCTCCAACCACTGTAAAGAGAACGAGTAGAGACACGAATTCAGGTCTGTGTTTATTTTTTCGAATTAACATCATGATGTAGCTAAATACCACTTGAGTGTGTATACTTTGGCGCTCTGTTTCCCGTGGCCAACAGAGACAACCATGCTGCTGGATTTGGCACGAAATGAAAAGGCAGATACCAGCACGAGGTAGGTCACTCTACCTATCAGCCTAGCCTGGGGATTTTGCTAGGCATTAAGCTGCACCTTCATTTCATGCCATTTCATTATCTTTATCCTCTGAATGATGAGAGACCCCCCAGCTTCCAGTGGGCTCTGGGCCAGGTTGCATCCAGCACCGCGAGGGTCAGGAGGAAACACCGTCGGGGCAGCTGGGCTGGTGCGGGGTTGCGCCAGCGCAAGGGCAGCAATGAAGAGCATCACTCTGCACGTCAAGAACTTGTATCAGGAGCATCCTTACGGCCCATCATTTCACGTACTGATTGATGGACCTAGAGAATGTTTTACTGATGGGAAGAAGAAGCAGCTAGCACCGGGGCTAACCCACATTTGACAACAACGAAAAGTATTTTGACTGGCTCATAATTTTTTCAAAACTTTTTGGGGGCTGGGGGGGAGCATTTGATTCCTATTTCCTTCTTCCTCCCATCTTAGCTGGAAGGGAAGTTTAATGCCCTTAAAGTAGTCACATGGGGTCTTATCTACAATTACACACCCGTACAATTCCACATGTGGTATTCATAAATGAAAATTTAATGTTGAGTCCACTCTTCGCTAATTTTCTATAATAGTTATTTAGCTCATATAATGCAAGTTAATTAGACAGTTGTACTTCAATGACTTTTACCATAGAAGATTTTTTCCTTCAAATTATAAAATGCCATGTTAGAAAAGCATTACTGATCTTGAGGAAAAAGAGCGAGGAAATTTCTGATGTTTCTCCTTAGAGCAAGAGGAACTGACAGACTGTGAAAGTTGCTTATTTAAGGAATCGGGCCCAGGATAAAGGAGATATAACTGGATTTTATTTGGGATGGCAAATGGAAAAATTGTAGTAAGCAGTTGCGCCAGGTAAAATATTTTTTCTGCCTTTAATTGTGTTACAGTAACAACTGGCATTAAAAGGAGACATCTGAACCCAGTGAATTACCAAGTATGACGTAACCATTCAGTGAGAAGCTCAACTGGCTTCAGAATTAACCACCTTTCTGAGAAGATGTTACGCTGAGGACCGAAAGGTAAACCAGCAATTTAGGACATACGCAACAGCTCAATCTTCTAGTTAGAAAAAAAATACAGTTTGAGAAAACAGCTAACATTTAAAAATAAATGAAACAGAAAAATAGCTGCCTATTCTGTTGATAACAAAATGGCAGAGCTTGTGTGTGCAGGCCACAGTATTTATTAACCAGCTACCCAGTTCTGTAAAGCCCGCGCTACAGTTGTCACAAATGATGGTTTTCAAAAGAATTTAGGTCAAGTAAACACTTGGCAAACAGACATACTGTGGCAAACTGGGAAGTTAACGCAGGCACCTCAGAAGCTCTGCAGGCCAACAGAAGGAGTAAATGGAAAGCAAAATGGGCTGGAGCGTGACCCTGGCATGCCTTTAGCGAACTCCCAACTGCAAGGAACTTCTACCAGACCAGCTGTTGGACTAGATGATCATTGTAGGTCCCTTCCAACTGAACTATACTATGCTATCCTGTCCTATCTTTGGTCTTTTTATGAGAGAAGAGGTTTTGCCAGATACCAATGCGCTCAGTTAAGACTATTTTGTATTTGAAAAAAGTATTGAAATTAATTTGATTATCTGAAGATCTGAAACGACTGCAAACACTTGAAAATGTGTGGATCAGAAGAGAATCTGGTGATTCTGTTGGACACAAACCGAAAACCAGGCTTCTTTCAGCTGACACCAGTGGTGCAATATACATCTGGTCTTTCCCAGTGGTGGGAATCCTTGCATGGAAGCACCATCACCCACCACGGATACTGGTCAGCTTTCATTACGAAATACCCACTATTTCTTCAGCCACCATGCAAACACAGATCTTGAGCCTGGACGTTTTATTCTAGTTTTTCATTCTGTATTTCTATTTCCAGTTTTCAGCACTTCATCCAGACACCCCGCAGAGGCGTAGGCTAACAGGAGGCCAGACAAGGGTGAAAGGGAAACCCAGTCTGCTTCGGCATGCTCATTGTAGCCACGCAGTTGGCAAGAAGCAGCTTGTAACTTTGCAGCCTACGCATCCATACCGCCTTGCTGGGCACAGTGCCAGGCTTTCCCCGCTCGTGGCACAGGTTTGACTTCTGGTCCACCTGAAATCCCATTCCTTGTCATGGGCTTGCTTGGTTTAGGCTCTTCAGATATGTCAGTGCTTTCAGGTGTAGGAGCCATACAGATGGGGTTGTTTCCAGGTGGAAATGCTGCTGGGGCCTGGGCTCACCCAAAGAAACAGAGTCCAGCCAGTGCCCCTTTCCTATATACCACTTTTCCCCCAACTTTCCCAACACAGCCATGCTCATCCTGTGGAAAATGGTCTCTTCCCAGCAGGAAGGGCAAGCTGCCCTCGAGCGAAATCTCAGCAGAAATCTGATCACAGGATACAGGTGTTGGGCCTAACACAGATCTCGCTGGATGATGCAGCGAGATTTCCTCGATTCTTTTCTCTCCTTCTTCCTCCCTGTCCGTCTCCTAAAGACTCACGTGAGATCATGACATTTATTTTCTGGAAGGTGGGAGGCTCTATGCTATATTCTGAATTGATCTCAAGGCTGCAAGTTGAAAAGAGGGAAAGCTGAGAGGACACAACAGCTATACATGAAGCCAAAATTAAAGGCATCTTGCCCTTTCCAGCTCCTGAAGACAGGCTGTAAACACCGAATGGGCAGCTTCTCTCATACACAAGACCCAGCTGCTGCAGGTTTCCTTTTGCTTCTCTGCTAACCTTCCTCAGCTGAAATTCCCCATGACCAAAAACAAAGCCCCTTTCTTTACGTTTGGAAAGCTCCCTAGGAAGCAGAAGGGCACCTTTTCTCCTTCTGTCATCAGAAACGATGGGAAGAGCTGATAATCTCCATCGTTAGCTGGCCCAGTACTTCCTTTTGTAAGATCTAGTTTCTGCTTGCTTGCAGCTTCCCCAGACTCCAACTGTCAGGATAATGTTTTCTAATGTTACATGTTTGACTCAGACTCAGGTATTTTTAAGAAAGTTTCAGCTAAAACCATCAGCTGGTTCTGAGAACACATGTTCCAGAAAATACGCTATGCCGTACCTTGAAAAGATGCACAGTAATTTTGCTACGGCAATCGTTTGCTTTGGAAAAAAAAAATGAGTCCGTTTATAGCAGAAAGCGCCGCTGAGCAGAGAGCTCAGCCTCCTGTCAGCAGTGTGCCTTTCGCCGCCACAGCCGCGAAACTTGCCCAGGATTCCTCTGAAAAAAATAAGAATCAGTTCACGGAGACTCAGCAGCATGTGCACCTAACAAGCCTAATATCTAGCAGCTAAAAAACCTCCAAATCTTCCAGGGACTCCGTCAGCTCTGCGTCACACTGCCCAGGGTACCCACGTGCCCCCCGAGAGTGGTGGGAGGGCTGGGGGTGCCGGAGGGCCTGCCTGTCCGCACTAGGGCAGAGGGAGAAGGGGGCTGCCCCCACGAAGGGCTGGGCACGATGTGGGGGGACGCAAGGGACAGGGGCCACGGGGGGCAGCAGCGGGGGACGAGTGAAAGGGAAGGGGGCATTCCCCAGAGGCACAGACCCCAAAGTGCCCTTGAGAGCCGGACCCCAAGGCGGACACCAGCAATTCCTTCCCGGGGAAGGGGATGACCCAGGTCTGCTGGTCTGGCAGTGGGAGCTGCCACCCCTCAGAACAAGTTTCCAGCAGCAGGTGATGTCCTGGGCCACGTCCCAGTCCCAGGGCGCTTCCCCGCAGCAGGGTCCCAGCAAAATCCCACAGCAGGGATGTGCCCCAGCTCTTGGGATACCCACTGCTGCAGAGGTGTCTCACCAGCACAGTGCCGGAGCAGAGGAGCCCTCGCAAAGTGCTCCCTGCGGTCACCGGCCAGAGCAAGATGCCAGTTCATTATCCGGCTGAAGCAAAAATGAAAATTCCTCGCAGATCTGTCGTTAACATAGCAGGAATTGTTCTCTATATAGGGAATAAAGGCGCGTGACCCGTAGCCTGGCGTAGCTGCACAGTCAGTGATCTGGGACACGGAGCACCGAACACAGGAGAGCCACAATATGTTTGCTCAGCCTCATCCCATATTGTAGGATCTCAGCACAAAAAAAAAAAAAGGTTTATTTTGAGTTCAGCCTTACAGGCTGCATCTACACTGCTTATCTCGAGACAGATTTGTTGCCCATGCAAGCTACTTACTTTGGGGACTGCTGCCATTTCTCAAGAGGTAAATCCTGGCTGCACCTTGAGTTTTAAAGGGCTCTGCGCTTCTCTAATGAGCTGTGTAACAGTTCAGCAGCTTCCATCTGTCTTGTCAGTCCTCTTGGCATACAGCAGGAAAAAAAACCAGCCCCGGCTCATTCCTAGAAGGGGCCGAGCATTGCCCGCTTGACGAGCACACACATTTGCAGGCAGCCTGAGTACAAGCTGCTTAAAAGGAAAATGTGTGCACAGGGATAAGGTTTCCCAGCCTATGTGAATGTAGATGTATCTGTAAATGGACGTAGATCAATTATTGATTTTAATTTGAGCTGCATGTGAGCTTTTGTACTGAAAAAACAAAATCCTCTGTTTGTTGTAAATCTAGGGTTTGCTGCTTGCAAAACCTTTAATCTCTTTTCAGCACTCCAAGTCAAATCTCCAGTTTTGCAACGCTAAAAGCAGTGTCCCACATTCTTCAAAGAGCTCTTCAAAAGCCACAAGAAGAAAGAGTAGGCAGATTCCCCCCAAAAAAATCACAGTGGGCTTCAGGTCTCCAGGAGTGACCATGAGCGCTAGAGGGAAAAGTGGCAGCGTTTGACCTCAGAACACAGATGTTGAACTCCAACTCCATATCTTCTTCATCCGTATTCGCAACCACCGTTAGCGTGGCCCACAATGCCCTTTAGAATGACAGAAAAGGATCGATAAGTCTCCTTCTCCAAGAGGGCAAAGACCGAGCAGACTGCAGGCTGTCCTACAGTTCCTAAGCAGTTTAGAAGCTGAATTTTCTGAGAGACAATAATTTAGATGCACCATCAGCATCATTAGCCTAAGGCGAGCAAACTTCACAGCTGTATCACAGTTTCTAGGGCAGGGACACAATATTTAATTTGCTCCTCCAACCCGGTTAATCTTGCACCAGGAATGGAAAGAGCTCATTTCCAGTCAACCATGGCCGGCTCCTCAGCTGCAAGCACCTCCGGGACAGGAGAACTCCAGCAACACACACCTCCTCTTCTGAAGGTGCTCTAAGCTCCAGAGGCTGATTGCTGCTGGAGATACGCCTCATGCACCAGCACGGTAGGAACAAAACTACCATGCTGGTACATGAAGGGTATGTATCTAGTGTGAGTACACCTATTTACACCAGAAGGTGAGTTTCCTTTATGAAGGAAAGAAGTCCAGCCTTAATTTTTTTTACAGAGTTTGTCCTCTGGCAAAACCTGCTTCCACGATTTCAAAACAAGTGTTTACGGAGCACAAGCTGCCCCCTTGTTGGAAAGACAATGTGGTTTAACAGCGGCTCGAATTAGAGAAATTAAAAGGCAGAAAGCTAAGAGAAGTAGATTATTTTTTTCTTGAAACTTCGGACTGAAAAAACCCAACAATTCAGATTTTCATGAACATGTTTTCCACATTTCATGATCAAACACAAAATCCACGTGCAGCTACAGACAGCCCTTTGCCAATCTTTCTGCCAGCTCAGACTTTTATAAGTTGTTGGAGAGTATCTGACAAGCAATGTCAAATCATAATCATAAGACAGGAATGTTTGGCACCAAGGATGATGCCATTAGAGCTGCAAGAACGAGGAGGCTGGATGGGACCTTTAACTGCAGGGGAAGCTCGGGCTGAGAAACGCCCTCCGTGATGGTGCAGGCAGGGGAGCCTGCAGCAAAGGAAAGGTGGGTCGTGATGGCTCATGAGCTGCAGGACAAAGCAGGCCTTCTGAGAAAAAGCAAAGTGAAGGTCTCTGGGCAGGTGAAGCTACGCGCATGGTGTGATTACCTATCGCTGACAAAGTCTTCGTGGGATCAGATCAGGACTCCTGCGAGCAGAGGGATGCGCCCTTGGGAATTCACAGGCACTTGGAAAAACCAAGCTGCAGTCAGAATCCACAGTAAAAACTGCAATAAACTCCAGTGAAAGTAGCACTGGAATAAGAAAGAAATGTAGTGAACTTCCCTGTGATTAGGAATGCAAGAGTCCTGCAAAGCAAGGTGTTACATAAATTACAGTTAAAAGAGAGAAAGATGGAGAAAGGAGCAGATTAAATACACGTTCTGCATCCAGTAGGTGTTTAATTACCTTGAGAAGTGAAACCAATTCCATTGCTTTATGGGTGGTAAGCTTGGAGTTTGGCAATACTCAATACACACAGAATATTTTTATGCAATGCTCTGCAAACTGTCAACAACATGTGGCTTTCCAGCTAATCAACCTTTGCAGACCTTTGAAAATGAGGACATCCAGTGGCTGAACGTTATAGCTGGGATTTATGTCTGGGACAGGACCTCACCAGTTATGCCAAATTTCTGTCCTTCACAGAGACCTGAAGCAGGTCGTGTGTGGAGTAAAGGCTTTTACAGAAGCTGTCTGCACCGGGGGGTAAATTCCACTTAATTAAAGGGCTCACGGTTGTAACAAACTGCTTGAGGCAGGCTCAGTGAGTACCAGCCAGTAATACCTAGAATATTGCTTCACCTTTCTTTCTCTGCTTCCCTGTGATCATAGGCTCATGCTTTTATTTATATTTTACAAAAAAAAAAAAAAGCACTTTCAAATCCCATCGCGTTTCTAGTTTGGCCTCTTAGTCTCTTATTTGGTTACAGAGAATAAATACGGCTGTGAGTTTTAGAAACCCTTAGCACCTAACCAGTCCCTCTGGAACCAATCAGTACAGCAAGCATTGCACACCATACTTTTAGTAATTTAGCCTTAAATGCACCAGTTTGAATATTTACACCTAGCTCCTATGTTACTATAATATTTAAAGACCAGTTGCAGCAATTAATCACATTCCCAAATACATACTGTAGGAGAGGAACTAAAGTATTAATAGATCAAATTCATACTTTCCTGCCATGAAATTGCAGCAACCGATAACTCAACAGTGTAACATTCCAGGACAAGAATACTGTGTCTTGTACAAACCACAGCAGAAACAGAATAAAAATACATAAAAATCAGTTACATCTAGAGGAAATGGGCCACTGGAGCTTTTGCACATTTACAGGCCGTGATTTCCCCTGGGGAATGGCCATCCAATATCACTATCTGCAATAAGCGATGTCTCACCCAATGTTAGGCATCGAATTTGGCAGCTGAGAATCGCAGAATTGCATTGAGTTTCCAAGAGGAGCTTGCTAAGGCCAGTGAGTAGAAAAACCCTTATCTTCCTCGAAAGTTGATTTGAAGCAATGGTGCTTAGGACTATATCCACACGCCCCAGAGTAATCCCTGAAGATTTGTCACTTAGCCCTTCATGCAATTCCTAGCTTTGAAGCAGCAATACCAAGTACTGCAAACAGTGGGAATAGGAGCATCCCAGACCTCCTTCTGCCTCCCATCAGTCCTCTTCAGCGTGGAGTGCATGGTGCAGACCCAAGGGCAGAGACTTGTGTGGTCTCCACCTTCTGCTCCCACTGCTCTTTCCTACCTTGGCTGACTGTGATTGTGCTGATTAAGGCTCCCCACCAGGACAGCTGCAACCTGCTTCTCAACTCACTCTGGATATGAAACGTCATTGCAGTTTAAGCATAAATCTGGGCTGTTTAAGCCTAAATCTGGGCTGCTACAGTCTTGTCCTCCTCTCCTCTGCTCTCTCCCTAGTGCCAACCAGCACTAATGCTTATGCAGGCACATTATAGCCAGTTAAGGCAAGCCGATTCAACTAGAAACCAATCCAGCCATCATTAGTAGTCGTGTCTGCTCTCTGAACCACTTCAGTTCGCAATTCCACAGAACAAGTACCAATTCAATACAGTTTTCATCAGTCGCATGTTTTTAGACCCTGAGGCTACGCTTTCGGTTTAAGCTTAAACCATTAGACAGTTCAGTTAGGCTTATACCACTATGTCAAAAAATGAACACAATGCCCTGGAGATCAGCAAAGGAGAGGCTGCAGCCCTGAAGCTCCCCGGCACGATGATTCTCTCCTGCTTTGCCAGGGCTCTTCAGACCAGCACAGGCTCGACCACCTCTCAGAGGGATTCAGGTCACTTTTGGCCATCCTAAGCCCCACTTCAGCCTAAACCTCTCCAGCTGTACGCTTCCACTGCAAAAATGCTCTTCTTCATCACCCCTCCCCCAAGCTTTTGTGTGCATTGCTTGCAGCAGCAGGGTAAGATCAAGCTTGCTGATGCTGTGGGAATCCAAACCAGTATGAAAAATACAAAAAGACAGACGAGGTTTTTTTATTTCGTTGGCTTTGAATGCTGAATCAACGTATCATATACTACATGAGCACTAGATCTGATTCAAGAAAGGAGGTGGAAATATTTGGTCAGCAGTTTAGGAGTCTATTTTTACGGATTTGGCTCACAGCTGCATCAGGAAAACATTCAGCTTGGTGCAATGAAAGGGCCAGGAACATACGGCAAGAGAGGAGAGACTGCGGCAATGCCAGTTTTGATCAGCTCACATTGTGATATTTTACACTTAAAAATTTCACAGCTTTGTCATTTGGGAACTATGTTTAGAGCCCATAAAAAAAAAAATGGTGAGCAAAGAGCATGCTGGGCATTCCCAGGAACTTACTCTCTTTGAAGGAGAGCTGTAGTTTTCAGGACTGATTCTTCCAGAATTACAGCAAATTTCTTCTTCTCTGGCTTGGGGCTTATGAAGAGCAGAATGAGAATCCCATTGTGGATGTCTGCATGCTTGTATTAAAAGTTCCCGTGTGATAGGCAGTATTTGGGTGGCCATGCCTGCTGGCTAACAACACAAACTCCTGCTATCTTTCACATGCTGTAACAGGGAAGCAAAGAGCATGAGAGAGAAATTCAGGTTATTTTTTTCCCTGTTACTACGGTGTTCCCTGCCTGTCTAATACTGTATATCTTTTGTGGACTATTAGCATCATACCCAGCTACTTATTTGATTTTACTTATTGGTAAAAGTTACATTGTTTTGGGAACAGATGCTTAAACCAGTGCACTAAGCAAACTTGAGTCAAGGTTCCCAGTCAAACTGAATTGCCTGACTTCCCTCTTTGTTCCTCTGCAAAGGCAATTTTAATTACATAAACTTCACAGAGCAGCTAAATTACAGACAGCAGGCAGGGACAGGTGGGGAAAAGTGGCTTGAAGCTCTGAGAGGTGTTGCAACCTGTGCTGTAATGCAAGAGAATTGGCAAAGCAACCAAATATCATCAATACTGGGAGTTTCAGGGCTCTTTCTACAACAGCACTGCAATAAGTTTTTGACGTAGAGCCCCCCACCAGCTCGCAAGAACTTAATCCTGAGAATAGTGAGATCTTTTCAATTAGTTTAATCTTCTGGCTAGATCGTCCTGGCTTTATACAAGGTATCTGCATTTCATTTGGTTCATTATGAATGCAACCACAAAGCATCTACTTACTTCTCCGGAGGGAAGCTGCCTCTTACTATACGTTGACGAATTATATATTGACAGATTATATGGTGACAAGCAATTCATCTTCTGTTCCTTTCATCACTCCATCAAAGACAGAAACCCCACTGTACGCAGGCTGAAAATGACAAAACAACCACATTAGTTCCCTCTTGTGTCTAATTTGCTTTCAAATGCCTGTTTTCAGCTGTAAGGCATAAGGGCAAAAATATTCTCCTCCTTTCTACTTCAAGTGTAAGGGGTAAAAAATTATGTGCGTTAAGTACCATAAGCAAAAAAAACCAAAAGCAAATACATATTTCAATATTTCTAATAGTACAAAATTTACAAGGTCGTTATTGGCAGTAGACTCAAACTCAGATGTCTGTGGAGGTAACTAAATACTTCCCCTCCCTCTACTCTGTAAGGCATCAAAACTGCCCTTTTCAGTTAAAAACCTTAAAAAAAACCCATGTAGCAGTAGTACCCATGCCTCATCTTCTGCAGATTAAAAATAAATAAAGAAAAAAATCCCTATTTTCCCTTTTCAACAAACTAGATGCTACAACGTCATCATTTTCTCTGCACCTGCCTGAGCCAGTGATCTGGATCAAACCCAGCTGACTGTAGTAAGACCAAAAACATAAGGCAGAGAACTGCTCGCTCTTTCCTGCTGAGGTTTGAAAGTGGCAAGGCAACGTATACTGTGTTTCATATAGATCCATCTAGACCTTCACCAGCCTGGCTTGCAATTTTGAAGTCCTAATGAATGCAACTATACTTACCATACTTAAAAATAACAGATGTATATCTGTTTTTCCAGTTTGGTGATAGTGGATTTTTTTTTATTGGACTTAACGGACCGCAAATATTGCAAACTGAGCAATTCGTCGGAGTGGACATTGCCATTCCTGTATTTCTCAAGTTCCAGCATCAGTTTTCTAGACTAAATCCCAAGTGCTGAAAATCAGCACAGATTTAAACGGTTCAGCTTTGCAGCTATCGACCGCTGACTGGGTACGGAAACGGCCTTTGCATTTGCTGTCCCTACTCATCTGCTGCTATTCATTCTGCTCAAACACAGGTGCTACGCAGGCACTAATAAAGAGATAGGATCTCTCCCTGGTGCTCAGAAAACAGATTTTGAAGGTATTATCCAACCAATGGAAAACTAGTTTTTCTAAGTTCAATCCGGCACGCCCTCCCCCACCCATGCACTGCAATGTTAACAGTCAACATCTCCGATCAGATTTATTCTCCAAAGTGCGGGGGACTGCAGTGGATAACTCCTATTAACACTCCCACAAAGTAAGCGTTACCACCTCTGTGTCCTGGCAGTATCAGGTTTCTCTAACTTTCTGAAACACCTATTTTGCCATAAGCGCTGTCTCATGCAAGCACGAGATTTTTAGATGACGTTTGCTATTTAGAGCAGGTAAAAAGAGGACGAGTATAAAGAGCTGATGGGACTCCCCATGAAGAGAAGCAGCAAGCCTCAAATCTGTACACAAACGTGCTGCGGCATATCTTGAAAGCATTGTCACTCTCCTCCAACATTTTGTGCTTAATTTCCCGTAGTGGGAAGTGGCAGGCCATTAGCAGCACACTCATGCGAATCGCTAACTCACTCCAAATGAAATCTGGAGGTTTGCTGCCTGCCGCGGCCGCGCTGCCAACCACCGGGCTGCACCGCAGGGGCCGATGTGACAAGGGGATGTATTTTACATAGCCCAAATGTAAAATGATGGAGCTCTTGGAAGGCACTCAAAGAAGTCTTCCCTCTAGCAAACCTTCCTCTTATTTAATAGGGACAAGAAGTGACATCTGATTAAAGATGTGAGCTCAGACGTTGATCTCTGGTCCTGCAGGCTGCTACAGCGAGGCCACCAGACCTCCAAACAATTGAGCCATGTGAGGTCTTGTATAAGCATCAGCATAGCTACTGCTGCTCTGAAGTATCTTGTCTCTATGAGATAAAATAGCACAGAGTTTTTCCTCTGTGAGAAGAAAAAAAAACCAAAACAGCCAGTCTTTTTAAAAAACTGCCAAAAGGCATCGGAGCCAGAGTTAGGTGAGCAGAGGACAGCACGTTTATCTACTTGCTTCAAAACAGGCACAGCCCACTCATCGTCCAAGGCTGTAAGCAGAGCTGTGGATGAGCAACACCCAAGAGCAAGGCAGGTTTTGGGTATGGAGAAAGCTCCATTTTTTGAAAAGCCCCATTTTCAAACACAGGCATCAAAATTGGACTTTCTAAACCTGAATGTGAAGCATCTGCTTTCAGGAACACAAGCACCTATTTCACGCTTCGCGACAAACCAGCAAGTCAAAGCGTGAAGAAAACAAATTTAGCAGACCGAAGATTACGAACAAACACTTGAAGATAGCAAACACATCCTCATTCTTGAGCATGTTGAGAGCATCCTGATTATTTTGGGTTACATTAGCAGGGAGCAGCTGTGCCTCTGAAAGTAGGAGGCTTTAACTTCCTGCAGGAATACTCCGAAAAAGAAAAATGCCACTGAAAATACATTTATAAAATTATCTGTGATGGGGAATAAGGAACAGTTTCAATATGGGAACTAAGGTGACACCCCTGAAAATAAGAGAGAAAAGAAAAGCACGCGTGTGCAACACAAAAGAAGGCAGAATATACACTAGGGCATCTCGCCGAGATGTTCCTTCACGTGGCGTTGTGTTGCCGTATTGCATCAGGAGCTGGAGGAGGAAGGGCTGTGACAAAAGGACAGACAGACAGACTGCAAGGGCTGGGGGGACAGAGGAGGTGCCAGTAAGGTGCGAGTAAGGACACAGCATGGGTTAACAAGCCTTTCATTTCTGAGGATAGGCTGGAAACGCCAGCAGGCTTTGGGCAGAAAAGGGATAGAACCAAAATCACCTTACTCAACATTACAGGGGCAACTGGCGAGGTGAATGGCTACATTGGCATTTTGGATGAAAGACCGAAAAAACCAGTGTATTGTTTTTAATCTCACAGTTGGGGATTAGCCTGATGTTTCTCTGATTTTTAAGGTTGCCCATGCTCGTAGTTTGGCATCTATCTGGAAGGCAAAAAAGACCCCACTCTAAGCTGCATACCAGCATGCTCGGAAAGGGGTTGTTAAGAGGGAACGACTCGGACCCTAATTTTCATAATTGCCCGAGGGAGTTACAGAGTCAAAACACACCCAGCTTTGGGAGGAAACAGGGACCTAATTCTCACAGCCACTTCTTGCAGCACTTGAACCCCCTCTGTAACAACCCCTCCTGGGCCATGGGACAGCTGCCAGGAAGGATGGCCGAGCAGGGACAGCAGCGATGCTTCAAGAAGGGCAGGAGGTGGGATGCACGGCACCCACCTGACTTCTTATCACCCTCAGGGCTGTGCTCTCATGGTGACACCGTTATCTTTCTGCTGTTGAAATTCTTGCCAAATTCCATTGCTTGGAAAACACAGTATAATAACCTTACAAAAGCTGCATAACTTTAAACTTCGGTAAGCAGGACATACGTGAGAGCACAGGGAGGAGAAGGCAGCCCACTACTGTCTCCCAGGAGGCGAGAGCTTCCCCTTCCCCCAGCAGCGGCACGCTGGTAGCTAGTGAGGTGGGAGCCAGGCGCTGCCGGAAGGATGCAGCGAATAACAGATGGGCATCCAGGAGGGTCAGCACCCAAGCAAAAGCACATTTGCTCCTACGGAAACAGTAGCGCCACGGGAAATTGTCACTCTCTGACAATTACAGCAATTCATCCCCTGAAGAAAGGCATTATTTTTAATATAATTCAACAGATTGTTATAAATGATGGATAAGAGGTGAAGCTTCCTGTTCCAGAGCAAGGAGAAAAAGACTGGAAGGAAAAATGGTTGTCTTGTCGCCTACAAGCTCAGGATCTCAGTGGGTTTTAACTATCAAGAACTAAGCAGCATGTAAACCACTAGTCAGAGCAGCACCAATAACGTGGTCTGTCACATCCTTGGTTTTTCCCTAAATCCTCAGAAAAATCCTTTCTGTGCTGTAAGTGCCATAATTTCGAGAAAATTATACTGTTTTCAATGTTTAACACTGACTTATATGCAAAATATAGCTCAGTCTTACTCAAACAACCGAGACAAACGCTTCATACATTATGCATTAGTTCTTCCACGAAGCTCTTGATACAGATTATAGAGAATCAAGATACGCTGTCATCTGAGTGTTGAAAGTTTTGATAAGACTGAACGATTAAATAACTTCATAGTAGACTCACTCCAAGGTTTTATTGAGGAAACTCTTCCCTAAGCCTCTCTTGTTAGGCATGCCAAAGAGACTGGAGTCCTCAGCAATGAAAAAACACGTTGCTGTACCAAACAGCAGAGGAAACACAGCTCAGTGCAGCTCTCCAGATCGGGAGACTTCTGGAAAAGACATTTAGTAGAGACTGGGGACATTTCCCTTCTTAGGGACCAGTAACTTTCTGAGAACATTAAATTTTAACATCTTCAAAGGACCACTAAGAACCTATTAGGACTTCTAGAATAAAGCAATGTCTTGACATTCGCAGTTTCTGCCTGTCCTAAAAGTATTTGTTCTCCAAATAGTCACTGGGAAAACAGGTTTCAGAACATATACATTTCCTTGGTTCATTAGGCCCAAAGAGAAGAGGAGGTGGAGAAGCCCAAGTGGCAACATAAGCCTTATTTCCTCATGTGTTTTTCTCCTTCTTAAAGCTCTGAATCATTTTTGCTATGATCATAAAGGTCAAGTAGGCTGTCAGCCTCTTCATAATGCAATGCCCCCTTACCAAAGAAAGGAATTTCAAATGATGCAAGTTGATTAACCAGCCACTGATCAACATCCAGATCACAACAAAACCTGTGGCACAGGGCAGAGACACCTCCTTGTTATAACGAGGTCCCGGATACATTGATTTAGCGATTTCAGAGCCACATAGAATATTTTTCCTCTTCCCTGTAAAGAGCCTGGTACTGCTGCTTATGGTCTGTGGTGTTCATCCCTCAGCTGCTCAGGCTGGAGAAGCTGCTTTGTGCATAAGCCTTTGAGACTTCTCTACATTTCATTCTTTCCATGCTTTTCCAAATGCCTAAGCCCAGAATTCAGCTGTGAGCACTGCTTCAGCATGATACTAATGCTCTGAGAAGTCACACTTCAATGCGCCACTTTAGTGTTTATCTAAATTTCAGACAGACTAATTATCTAACTTTCAGTCTGAAAGCACTGAAAAGCACATCAACACAGGTAACTGTGGGAAAATGTGCTTTGCAGAGAGCTGGCTACAGCACAGCTGTGGGAGAGAAAAACAGAGAAATCGCCGAGCGTTGTGAAGAGCTCCGAGTAAAGTGCCTTGTCTGGTGAAAGAAACTTATGAAATACATGGAGCAAGGTGGCAGGAGGACATGGGCTTTAACTTTTTCCCCTCAGAGAGGTCAGCATCTTGCGAGGAGGGAATACGTCTTCCCAGTCAGTTCTCAGCAGCTTTCTCCCCTTTTGCAGGGTAGACTCCTTCCTCCCTCCAGAGGCAAGCAGCAGCTCACTCCATTTCCACGTGAGCAGCTTCTCTTCCTGCTTCTGCAGGCTTCAGCAAGCAGCACTCCTTCTTCTGCAGCCTCCACAATTCTGTAAATATTAAGGGATAGGGCCTGGAGAAGCGGTAAAGAGCTTTGTCCGCTGCTTGGTTACCCACTTGCGGTTCTGTGGAAGGACAGATAAGTAAGATTTTCCAGAGCTGTTCATCTCTCTCCCTGAGCAAGTGCCATTTTTAGGTCTGTCACCAAGGATAAGAAGAGGCAACTTCTCTGTAAACAGAGTTCACAAAACATACGCCGCTGAAGGCTTCCACCAGCACTTCTCACAGTAAGCACACCATTTAGGGCTTAAGCTACACAGACAACATTCATGCCTCTGTAGTTTCACATTTAAAGCAGGGATTTTAAAGTGTTGCAATTTGAGGAGGAAAAAACACAACAAAAAACCCCAACCTTCTGCACTGTCTTGACCTGAAGAGTCTGTTCTTTGAATCTGAGAGACATTTGGATTCTGAAAGTAGATTTCTATGCCTTAAAGTATTTGGCAATTTCCTGAATATTTGATGTTTCATTTCTGAAAAACTATAACAGTTTCATCATGAATTTAATTCTACAATCCTGGCAATTCCAAGCCCCGCTTTTAGTATCATTTTTGCCTAGGGTCACACATTGGTGAGGAAGTTGAGGAGGGTTAAATCCACAGGACCGTTAGACCTCAGATTCCAGGATGATTCATCTTGGAGGACACAGCTTCTCCTGATCTTTATGGTTCTAGGCCTTGAGAGACTTGGACTCTGTATGCCCATCTGCAGAAACAGTCTTCTCAAGTCTTCTGGTATTAGTACATTCCTTTGCACATCTGGAAATGCTTTTTTTTTTTTCCAATTTACTTTGTTGTTGTTTTGAATCCTAGCTCTCCACAAATTATATTTATTTTCTGTAAAGCCTGCAATTCTGTCTCTAAAATGCGTGTAGNCCAATTTACTTTGTTGTTGTTTTGAATCCCAGCTCTCCACAAATTATATTTATTCTCTGTAAAGCCTGCAATTCTGTCTCTAAAATGCGTGTAGTCACAGACGCTCCTTTTTGCTAAAGATTAAGGTTGAAGTTTCAAAACCAACACAAGACATGTAACCAAAGGAAATGACTGTACCACAGAATAAAACGTAGTTCAGCTCCATGAAGAAGCTGAAAGAGGGAGAAGATCCGATAGCTGTGTAAGGATGCAACCCACAGTGTGCAAAACAGAAAATTTAAAAAGCGCATTAAAAAAATGTTTACTAGAAACTGTAAGAGAGGAGGATAACATGCCTCCGCACATTGCACATCACTCCCATCAAGCAGGAGGAAGAATGATTTATTCCCATTCTCACACCAAGCAGCACAACTGCAGAGAGTAATTCCACCGCCTTCCTGAAGAGTTTCAGTGCTAAACAACGGTAGCCAATGCAGAGACACACTGAAAACCAAGGGCAAATGATCCCACCGAGAAACACCGAACCCAGCCCCCACAGTGGATCGAATCTCATTGATCATGAGGACGCATCACCGTTCTCTTTCCCTGATTCATTCAGCACATCAGAAGGGAAATGCTTTGGGCGCTGGAGGGAAGAATTGCTCATACGGAAATTACTGACAAAGCGAAAAAAAAAATCCACAGTATGTTTGGCCTGTAAAGAAACAAGAAAAAGACCATTTATCCCATAGAGGGTGAAGTAGGAAAGCAAGCTAATACTTAAAGCTGCTTCTCCTGGTAGGATTAAGCTTGCCACAAGCAGACATTACAAATCTGGAGAGAACTAGACTTGTTCCTCCAGTGGCAATAACTAGTTACTACTGCAGGAAAAAGATCTTGATAAAAATCTGCTGGGGGCACTGCCTTTGGCAGCTCTGTGGGAAGAGGGAAACCTCTGCTCAGTGGCAGGGATGGCTGCAAGGGGAGACAGTAGGCTATCTGACCAAGCCCTTCAGTCACCTGCTCAAAGATCTCTCCTATGTTTACAGGGAGGGCAGAGAAGGAAAATAATACAAATAAAAAGGACAACCCTCACTGGTTGTTTCGGGGTTTTGTTTTGTTGGGTGGTGTTTTGTTTGGGGTTTTCTCCCCCAAAGGCAGCCTATCCAGGAATATCTTCTTACTCAACCCAGCTGCATTTGTCACCACACTAAATCCTGGCACAGATGTTTTCCTCTGCTTTCAGATGGCAAGTCTGAGATTTGCACTGTGTGAGGGGATTTCTTTTCCCTCTGCTGAGATTATCCTATGACTACCAGAAATCCTCAGAAATCCCCAGGTAGCAGACAGCCAACGGCACCACGCTCAGAGCTGTAACACCCTCCCTGCTGACAGGGATCCCAGCTGTGCCTTGCTTCGGCACCAGCTCAAATACTGATCCTTGGAACACCAACAACTGACAACAGTATGCCTAGGGCAGTTCCCTGAGGTCTCCAAATCCTTCCAGAAAGATCATGCTAAACCCCTTCCTGGCTTTGGCCCAGAACTTAACCTAGCATTTGAACACCTACATGGTCCCCGCAAAGAGCTTAGCTCCTGGAACTTCACGTGCCTTCTGAGCAGGGTCTCCTAAGAGTGCTTTGACTCAAAACTGTGTTTTCTCCTCCTGCCACAGGGACTGTTTAAATGGCAAGATCATGCACCCTTTTTAAAGTGGAATAGCACTCAGGCAAAGCTATCTTCTTGGGCTCAACCACTAACAGGCTGGAAAAACATTCCTGAATGCTATGAAACAAACACTGGTAGGAAGTGGAAAGTGGTTTCTATGCATGAAGTGGACAGTTCAAGAAGAAAAGAAATATTCTCCATTTGCGGTCTTTTCCACAACAGCAGGGTTTTCCTTTTGTGACCATATTTTTATTCTATTACTTATTTAATTTGCCAGAAATGAACATGGAACTTGCTCATCACCTGGAGAGGAAAGCACTCTGCTGCTGGGATGAAAGGCTCCAGAGATCCTGCAGGAGCACTAGGAGCTGCAATGTGTTTCTAAGAAGAGAAGGCCTTCATGCGCTCATGATGTTAGTCCTTCTGTGAAAACAGCCACTTACCTGAGAAGGATCACAGGTCTCCTCCTCCGAGCTGCCCTGAGTTGGGCTCAGCTTTCCACCAGGGAGCTCAGAGCCTGCCGACCAGAACTTGCAACAGGTCAAAGAGACAACAGGAGGATACAGGATTTATCAGGAAGAGGAATGTGGCAACCGGTCAGGAGAGTAAGTAACAAAACCAACCGAAAGTCATTCCGTGTATCCACCAGAAGGAAAGTGATCTGTGTCAGGTCAATATACCCCAATACCGTGTATTGTTAGGTATGGCAGATGCCAAGAACACACGGACCTGGCAAGAACTCCTCTTTACTGGAGTAGCTGCAAACAGGGATGCAAGGCACGAAACTGCAGAAGCATCTACATTAGCGTTCTAGTTCAGATTAAAAGTGTATGCTTTTGAAGTGAGCTTTGAATTTACCTCCACGTATGCTTTGAATCGTGTCATGGAGCAGTGCCAAACCACAAAAACAGGATTCCCTCACAAATGAGCTGGAAGATGCACTCTCAGAGCACCCCGACACACTGCAGCCTCAGGTGGGCATTCAGTCCATAGGAACAGACCACAGCATATCTGAAGTGAAAGAAAAACCCCAGCCTAAAGTGTGTGCAGCACCAACTTCTTCACTGGAAGGCATCTGCTTATCTACAGTATTTTCTAATGTAGAAATTGTCAGGAAAACAATCTGATCCCATGGGTACCCTCTGCGTATCTCTTAGCAGAGATACATCTGTAGCCTTTGAAGTAAGGGAAAGCAAGAAGAGGAAATGAAAGCCACTTAACCTTGAAGTCAAATTTGCGCTCCACACAGCTCTGCCATCAGGGTCAAGGACAGAAAAAGTTATCACCTACTTCAATTAACAACCCAAGTCTATAGTTAAAACAACTACTTATCCTTCAGTCTCCCAAGGGGACACTCCCGTCATCTATAGCTGCTCCAAACAGTTACAGCTGTGTTCTCCAATGCCAGAGTCCAACAGAAGCCTGGTACGGCTTTGTCTTTTATTACATAAAAGAATACCATCAACTACAGCAATTAAGTGATTCAGCAAAAAAACTGAGTTCTTGAACAATTCACACTATACTCTATACAAATCTCCAGCTGAAATAAACTTCTGCCACCAACTGATTAGCAACTGCATTGTGTGGAGTCTGTGTGGTGGGGCAAAGGCTGCAGGGGTGGCCCCTGTGAGAAGCTGCTGGAAGCTCTCCTGGCTCTAAGTCAAAGCCACCTCGGGATGAGGCCAAGCCAATCTGCAACACTAGATGCGCCTCTTTGATAACGTACCTAAGAAGGGGACAAAGAAACTGCTAAAGAGACATGCAGCAGAGAGAGGAAAGGGATGTGAAACATTTATGCAGCTACCGGGAGTCAGTGAGGAAGGAGGCGGAGGAGGCAGCTGGAGCAGAGATTCCCCTGCAGCCCACAGAGCATCCCAATGGAGCAGAGCTCAACCTGCAGCCCGTGGAGGACCCTATGGCAGGGAGGTGCCTGCTCCCGAAGCAGACCATGACTCTGTGGGCAGCTCGTGCTGGGTCGGTGCGTTCCTGAGGGGCTGCCATGCACAGGAAGGACTCATGTCGGAGGGGTTCATGAGGGACCCCACGCTGGAGCAAGGGAAGCGTGTGAGGAGCCTTCCCTGCCTGAGGAGGAAGGAGCAGCAGACAATCTCTGGTGAACTGACTGCACCCCCCCCCTTCCCTGTCCTCCTGTGCCACTGAGGGGGAGGAGGGAGAGACATCAGGAGTGAGGGGACTCAAGCCCGGGAAGGAGGGAGAGGTGGGGGAAGGTGTTCTTAAGATCTGGTTTCACATCTCACTATCCTACTCTGATTTGATTAGTGACAAATTAAATTTATTTTTCCCTAAGTTGAGTCTGTTTTTCACCTGTGACCATAACTGGTGAGTGAACAATCCCTGTCCTTATCTCAGCCAACCAGGTTTCGGTACATTTTCTCCTCATCCTACTGGGGAGGGACAAGGCAGCAAGCAGCCGTGTGGTGCTGTGTTACCAACTGGGCCTAAACTGTGACCCCAATGATGACGACAGCTATTTGATGGACAAAGGGTCATACACTGGCCCTTCAGTCAGGTTTAAGTGCTGAATAGCTCCTGCCAGAAGCATTCTTTACTGATCTGTGTGACAGACAGTGCACTACCTCTCCTACCAGTCAATGGTTGTTTTGATCCCAAAAAAAGAAAAAGCTTCCCACAGTGTTTCCAGGTCAAGACACCTGTTTTCATCTTTCCTTGTTTTTAGTGCAACTATGAATGGAAAAAAAAAACCACAACACAGTAGCACACCTGCTGACTTAAAATCCCTCTATGGAGTGTTTGCACAAGCTGTTACATATAGGTGACTAGGTTATCTGAAAGTAAAAGCCATTTTTAATAGCAGTATTTTTGTAATCTACCTGAAAACTTATAGGATGGTGAGGAAATTCACACATAAGGTGTCTTGAGTAAGAGACAGCAACTGGTTTCATGATGATCTTACCCTGTGCTTCAGGAGGAGTTCTAAGATGCCAAATCCTATAAAAGTACAAAGGAAGGAACAAGACCTACTTGCAGCTACTGAGTGCAGTCTATAGAAAGAGTCCCTCCGTTTGTAAGCCATGCCTTCAAGGCAAAGTCAAACTTACAATTCATGCAAGTGAACTGGTTTAGATGAAGCAACTACAAAGTAATATCTCATTTCTAGAAAGCAAACCCCATTCATAGACCAACCCCAAACTGCAGTCCGCAACTCTTGAAAGCACAGCTATTCAAAACCAAATAGCTCTTTCACTTGGAACACAAAAAGCTCATATTCAAGGTTGTGAGCTAGGCCTCTTCAGGACAGGCTGAGAGCAGCAGATCAGAGTATAGGATAAGTTTTCTCTCATCTCCAGGCTTAAATGGATTATTCTGCATGAGTTGTACACTATGACCATAGCATCAAACTGATGACATTCTTGGTTTCCCTCCCTTCTGTTGTTCCCAAAATACTATCTCCCACACAAGGACTTAATGCCTTTAGATGGTATCACACAGTAACAGGTCTGTTTTTAATTATTGTACCAAAAATGTCCCAACTAGACAGAGCTCCTGAATAACACATGATTTTTCATTAACTCACTGTCATGGCATGCCCCATTTATCCTGGCAGCATACAATTCCTGCTTTAAAAAAAGCAATTTAAATATTGCGTTCTCCTACCTGTCCTTTAAAGGCTCACAGCCTAAGGCAAGCACAAGGGCTGAAAAGTACATGGTGTCCTAAGTAAGGCTGCCTCACATCCCACTTCCAGCAGGTCAGAAGTTGAGCTGCAGGACTGTCTTATAAACAGTCTTCTGTTTCACGACAAGGGAAAACTAAAATCCAACCAAATCATATTTTCATAAAAAGAAAAATATAAACGTCTCCCTAGGAAAACCTTTAGTGAAACAAACACACTAAGTTCCCAAAACACTTTTGTGCAAGAGACACCAAGACCTCTTTGCAATTGTATCTAAGTACAACTTGTGGCCATTTCTACAAGATAACTTTAACCTTGCCAAAATATACCCACAGCTTAAGCACTTCCATGAAAAGCTTATGCAAATGGGTACATAAACTGATAAAGACAGGTTCTATAAGAGTCCATATAAACTGATTTGTCATTAGTGTGTACTGACCTTATTTCAGTTCAGTTTTGGTCATTCATGAACAAGAAAGCAGCAGTATGAAAGGACTCAGATGTTTCAATTTTTATTGCAAATCATTTGCCCCTGCAATGTTTCATAACTATTTTAACCAAGGCAAACTGAAGAATGTTTACATTAACATTACTGTCATTAGCTGTAGCATGATATACAAATAGTCACATAAGCTTCAAATACACAGCCTCATTTTATCGTCGTCCAGCTCTACTCTTCAATGCTTTCAAAGTTTTCTTCATGATTGGTGCAATTTCTTCAACGACAACAAAAAAAGAGACCAGTTAGGATTACAGCTGTGAGTGACTTAAAATGGTATTAGCATAATATTAAGCACATATTAATAGACAGCAAGTTAAATCAATTATCTTGATAATCTTAGGAAAATCCATTTACTTTTGATAGGCTTCCTTTCATTGTGAGTCATTACACTCGAACTAGAGCTTCCACTATTGCTAGCAGGGATCGGATTTGATGATGTGTTATTTCTGTCTCTGCTTGGTGGAATCCTTTTTCTTTTAAAACAAGGAAATAAGAAGAAAAAATTAGCATTTGATATCAAACCACTATTTGCTCTGGCTCATTTCAGAAAAAATATGATCACAAACATTTAAGACTTTATACATTTAAAAATCATAGGATAATTCAGGTTAGAAGGGATCTCAGGTAGTCATCTAGTCCATTTCCACTCTCGCAGAAATTTCCCATTTATTAGAATTGATGCATCTTATTTTTCTTTAAAGCTAAAAGATCAGAATTTGTGACAGATCAAAACATGTAGCAATACCATTGTGATTCATAATGCCCTGTGCTCTAGTTTGCTCTTTGTGTTTACTCTCCTCTTTGAACACAGCTGAACTGCTAACTAGCTCTAACAGAAAATGAGAGCAAATTTACACAAGCTTTCATTTTTTTTTTAAAGTAGGAACGTCTAGCAAAAGGCACAATAACTAACCCTAAATGTTAGGCTGGAATCCTCAATCAACAGCACAAGGACTGAGGCAGACACAGATAGAGCTGATTCCTACTGCTAAAGGCAGTTAAACCAACACAGCATTAAAGCGTCGGCATGACCTCACCAATCTGGGCAGACTTGTATGTCTCAGAGCCAGTCATCAAGATCTGCTGCCAGTTACTGTATACCGCTGCAGGCTGAACTGCAAACAGCAGCCTGCTAGGGATCTGCACATCTGCCATGGGACCTTTTTAGCTCCTGCAAGACCAACTTTCTTAAGTGCAGATTTCAGCCATACAGATTCTACAACTTGCAAAACTGATAGGTTTTCAGAAGACATGGTCAAAGCAACGAAGTTAAACTCATTGTGCCTAAACAAGCTCTCATTTCTCAGGAAGGCAAAGCAAGAACCCTCTTATGGCTTCTTTCACACAACAGCAGTTCTTCCTAATTTGTCATGCCTGAGGAAAAAAAAAAACCAAAACAGAAATAAAAACCATGCAGGGCTTTTGAGTACATCATTCAGCTACTGGTCCAGAGATTACTGGAGCAGAAAGGGCATTTATACTACTGTACTTGAAGCACCTAAACTGGAAGGCTGGTCTGTCACAACACAGATGCAACCTCCCACGGGGCAACTGAAAACAAAATTCTAACTCAAAGTACTGTAAGCTACTGCCTTGGTGGGAGACTGTCTTTTCATTGAAAACAGCAACAGTATGGAAAGAAGCTTCCTAGTTTCATCAGCTAAAGGTACAGCTATAAAAACATTGTATCTGGTGTAAAAGCTGATTTTAAGAAGTTCCTACATCCAGGCTGTCATTCCCGCCCCATACCAGTGCCATCTTGAGCAGTCAGTCAAGGCTGCTTGACTAAGTCAAGCTCCTGAAATTCACAGAAAACACACTTTCCCATGGTTCTGTAGGGGTTTTTTCCCCCCTTCAATAAACCCAGGTCAGTTCAGTTATGTGTCTACGACCAAAGTTATGTGTCTACATGTCTTCATGTGCCTACGACCAAATAATTACTCAGCACAACTGCAGGCACTGCAGCATGATAACAGAAACAACTTAAGATAGAATCATAGAATGGTTTGGGTTGGAAGGGACCTTGAAGATCATCTAGTTCCAACCCCCCTGCTGTGGGCAGGGACACCTTCCACCAGACCAGGTTGCTCAAAGCCCCATCCAACCTGACCTTGAACACTTCCAGGGAGTGGGAATACACAACTTCTCCGGGCAACCTGTTCCAGGGTCTCACCACCCTTGTCATGAAGAATTTCCTCCTAATGTCTCATCCAAATCTCTCCTCTTTCAGTTTAAAATCATTACCCCTCGTCCCATCACTAGATGCTCTTGCAAAAAGTCCCTCCCCAGCTCTCTTGTAGGCCCCCTTCAGGTACTAGAAGGCTGCTATAAGGTGTCCCCAGAGCCTTCACTTCTCCAGCCTGAAAAACCCCAACCCTTTCAGCTTGTTTCCATAGGAAAGGTGCTCCAGCCCCCGATCATCTTCGTGGCCCTCCTCTGGACTCACTCCAATGATAGTATAATTCAGCTATACTGTCAGCCTCGCACCACATTTGCTAAAGTTTTTCCCTCTCTGTTCCTAGCTATCTGTCACCATCCACTCACATATTTGTCAGCCTGCGTAACTGTTCCCTAATTCAGATGAAAAAAGTTCCACCTACTGCTCCTCCAACAGGATACTTTTGAGAGAACCAGTTGAAGAGCAGTTATGCCAACATGGGAACAAACACAGGCAACGGGGACAAGGGAGGGCACCATGCTCACTAGCAGCCACAGCAGAGTGAGTGACCACAGCTTAAGATACCCACATTCAGGCAGTATGAATACTCTCCATAGCTTTTACAGTCCAACCACTGGCACATGGACTCATCAACCCATGGTCTGCTTCTGAATCAAACTGCTGATTTTTCTTTCAGACAAGAACAGATATTCAAACAGTAAAAATGAGCAGTCTGCTTCCACATAGTTGAGAAGGGAAGAAGAGGTAGAAGCAGGTGCTAAGGCCAGTTTATCTCCCTATTGCAGCCATCCTCTTGGATACAAGAGAATTTATCAGGTCAGCAGGAATAGTAAGGCAAACATCACATCTCAGCCTTGGTTCTCATGGATGCTCAACTACTCTGAACTAAGACATCACAAAGCAAATTTAGCTTTGTGCTGTACAAAGGAAACATTTGTGGAATCCTAGTTTTCTGTTGCTTCAGTGATTAGTGTTGGCTACTGCTACAGACCGACTGTTCCAGACACTCCTTTAAGCTGCCAAAGCAGAAATCCACCATCAAGAGTATGAAAAGTTGTTGGGATTCACTCTGGTCAGCTGTATCACTCCAGAAAGTTCGCTGGAATTTCATGAAAGCAGGAGAACATATGAGGCTACTAGGCAGATTTATAAACAGAAAACATCAACACTGGAACCTCCCCAGGACATCAAGCAGCATTAGTGTAATTTGGAGGACAACAGCGTCCACTCACTCTCCAGCTAGGAGAGCCAATTCAACACTAGCACTTTGGAGAAATGTGCAATGACAACGCATATGTGGTAGAAGACCACACGAGACTTAAAAGGCAAGTTAGTTTCTAGCAACAAGCTGCTTAAAAAAGGAAAGGAGGTAGAGCGCTATTTACAACTTCAAAAATATTCTGCCAGCAAGCTTTTGTACTGACAAATACCTCTACACTCAAATTAAAAGCATAGTACAGAACACTTACTTGCACTTCTCTATGGGATGAAGTTGGGTGACAGGTCCTGCTGCCCCATGGATTTCTTGCTGTCGGCGAATGTTCCTGAGTGGTTTTGCTGCACTGGTCACGTAAGCCATTTTTACTTGCCTGCCTAGTACAGAAGCAAGGAACAGAAGATAGTGATTTTTTTTTTTTTTGCCCTTTATGATCAAAACTTGGTTGATTATACTGTTGTGTGGCATTTTCTAGGTTTAAATCAGGAAAAAATAATTCAAAAGCAGAATCTGGTACCAAAGTAGTAACTGAACCATGGCAAGTCATATACAGACTGCATACAGTATTTCTTCGTGTTAACTTTGGTATTTGTAATTACATTTATACTCTTTGCATTGTTGCTCAGAATCCTCAGTCTAATCAGTAAGGTAAGATTTGTCTACTGCATGCTGCAAGTATTATACACTAGTGTATTGTATTCATGCATGTATTTATTTTTCAAGCAACTTTTAAATTAAAAGGAATAGTGTTCTTTCTTGATGACTTCTCCTAGAGGTACAGCATTAGTGCTCAGTGCAAACAAATCACTAAACCCTATATATTGTCAAGAATAGCAGAAGAGACTGGGTTTTGTAACTGGAAAAGCTAACCACCGGTTTTACCTTTTGGTTTCTCAGACTGAGCTGAGATAATATTTTTTGTAAGCCTCTTCAGTTTTTCTTCTCTCTGATTAAATAGTCTCAAGTACATATCACGCCAAGACTTATATTCCAGGAGGCTCTCATTTTTAAAATCTCTCTGGCAGTGTTTCTTCCACAAGTGGTCAGACTCTTCTATAAACGTCTAATTTGAACACAACATAACTTAAAAAAAATAACATTTTCAAGACTACCTGTGAGCTGAGCCTGTAGACAAAGTCCAAACCCCCAGCGGAGAAAGGTGCAGAACAAATCCCACCAAACATGCTGTCACAGGAACCCTCAATATGGAGCATGGCAACACCATGCAGATATACTGACTTCAGTCTAAAAGTTACACAGCTTCAAACAGCAGAGCACTGTATTTGAGTTAATAAGCTACGCTTACAGGCTAGGCTTGTGTTTCCAGCACAGGCTCAGGCCACACCAGCTCTCAACTTTAGGCATGCAGAGAAATAGCCAATTTACACTACAAGGTACTACACACTCAGAATCTCAATGTCCAAATGCATCGCAGAGCTGAATTCCTAACAGTGCAGATGATAAATCCACCACATGTGAAACCTCACCCCAGATACTTCCCAACTGGTATGCTTCACAGCCTTAACAGTTTGTAACTTTAAAACAGTTGGTTCTGTTACGACTTTCCCAGGTATTTCAGTGGTAAAAACTGTGGTTTTTTTTTTCTCTCCTTACTGTCAGAAACAGAAATACTTCTCTACCCACACTGGCTTTCACTTAGTCATCAGTAATAATTCTCCCAAATGCTTTAAATCCTGACACTTGAGAAAGGGAGGCTTGATAACAACAGCTGAATTCAAAGAAGTAAGTATGCAAGACAGAAAACCAGTGTAACCCATGCAGAATCTTTATCAAAAAGGGTGCAAAGGAAGGCAGAAACAGATGCCTCATCCTCCGTGGTTCTCTGAATTTAACAAGGCAGAATTTACCGGATTACATTCCTCTATTCGTAACAACTGCTCTGGTGTGCAACGTGTTAGCACAGGCTCAAGAATTTCAAAGGGCACGCCTCCTACTTCATGTAGCACTACAAAAGAGGACAGTACTTTCAGTATCTCATTTATTTTACTCGGTGGGTAACACCACTCAAACAGCTGAAAAATAATAATACAAGTTAATTTTAGCAAGCACTAACAGAACACGTTTTGAAGTCAGGCTACGAAAATATTTATAAATCAGCAGTTCCATACTGACTGGCAGTTATATTTGAGAACTGAGAAAGAGTCTTTGAATAGCTATCGCCCCATCTTTACCCATGTGCATCACTCTCCTCTCTACCTATGCAAAGGAATAAATTTCTTGATCACTTATTCTAATTTATGTAAATAAATATATTGGAGGGGAAAAAATCAGCAGGTTTTTTGGTTTATAATTTATAGGACATTATATTTTTAAATTATATTGGAAATTTAAGAAAAGGTAAGCTTTTAAAACAAAACTGTATTTTAGTATGGTCATAAATCTATTTTCTTAAGTGCCCTTCAACCTGCTCTGAGTTGTCATCTGCAGGGAGGGGCAAAATCTTTTAGTTAGCCAGTTGTTGGCATGGAGAGAAAGAGAAATCCGATACACTTTCATGCACAGCCTGCTACAAATCCCTTAAAGTACTCACAGTCAATATTATTTTGAAGCACACGGATGCACTGTTCATACAGTGTAAGCATCTTTGAAAGACAGACTGTTTTAGAGCCGGAGTAAACTTGCATTTTAGAGTTCAGTCTCCGTCCTGTGAAATGAGCCATCTCACTGACTTGCTGGGGTACTTCTACAACAGGTGCTAGGGAAGCTGCAAACAAAACATCAGGCAGGGTTTCCTTTAGCTCCTGATGTTTTACAATGCTTTAAACATTCAGCTTTGAGAAACACAGATGGGAGGACACATGTATATTAATTTTTCTTGCAATACAAGTTTACAGCATTACAGTTTGAGGCCCTTACATGTATTATATGTTACAGAAGTCCATTGATCATCATCTAGTGCTAAGACAGCATGTACATCGCAAGTGAGCTGCACCAACTCAAGCCATCCTTAGATTAATTAGCTCAGGTCTACATGAGCTGTATTCACATCTAGATTAGTTATCAGTCTACAGCACATTATCAATCTTCCTGAGTTATCCTAGAGAAGCCAGAGGCTGCAATAGCAGTGATGTTTCAAGACCAGAGTAATATGAAACCACTGAAACCTCACACAAGCTGCTAGGGGAACCACTAGCACTTTATGTCACCTACCTTTAAAGATGCTAGCAAGTTCCTATGCTGAAGCTACACCTAGTGCTTCCTATATTTGTTTTACCCAATATAATTTCTACTAAGGCTTTGCCTGCTATAAGATATAGACAGGAGTATAGATAAATTGAGCCTGTTGAACCTGATCTACGCATTCTCTACATCTGTGGTAACGTTCCACAGTATTTCTTTATTCAGCAAGCCTTTATAACTCCCTTCAGCATCAACATGATTTCTACAGATGAGAAAGTGAAGGTGAGGCACTTTTTTTGCCATGGACAGATGAGCTAATATAGTTTATTAGGAAGGGGGATAAGGACATGTCTACACAGAGCTTTAAAAACCTGCACCATTTCACATTTATCAGCCCTGCATACTACTTACCTTTAAATTCCACAGCATATGGGGGAGATGAAATTGAGATGTCTGTCAGAAATTTAGGCAGTGGAGTATTAAGGAGATCTTCGAGAGATGCCACCTTGGCCTGTGCACAGTCAAGGAAACACTGCTTCAACACTACAAATTTGGATTTACCGATGCTTAAAATAAGCTACAAAAAAAACCCCAACTTTAAGCAAAGCCCAAAGTTAACTAGGATAACTAGAATTATTGCTTTTCTGCACTAAAATTTACTCATTGGATTACTTTTCAGAATACTCTTTCATACTTTACTTACCAAGACTATATCATAAAAAGGAACTTAATGGGATATCTGCAATCAGTGCATAAAAAGAGATTAAAGAACAAAGCAGATGTGTTCAGCTGCAGGCTTTCAGATAAATCACTATTGATGTTAGAGGCATGCAGCAAATGAAACAAAACTGCAAGATGACAAAACCACAATTAAATGTTTAAAGGCAAACTAAATGCCATCCTGAAAGACAAGAAACAGGTTTATACCTGGTCCTATCAAGTCTCCTATATTGTGCTGGATAAGGCATTTAGCCTAAAATTTTCACAGATAACCCCTTAAAAAGGGATTTAAAGATGCAGCAGTCTGGTAAGCACTGGTCCCTACAAATGCTCAGTGTTATGTGCAACATCTAAATTGGGTCTTAGGTGTCCTCGAATTGTAAGTCAGGCACTTACAGCCCAAAACTTGCATCTCCCAGAACTTCATTTCAGTACCTTTAATAACTTTTCATGACTGCTTGAACATCCAAGAGTTTTTCCTCAAACAGTTTATGCTAGCATATCATACACAAGTCTCTACATTAATATTTCTCTATTTGGCACAGAAGATACTACACTCAGATTGCAGATCTTCCATAATAAAGCCTGGAGCTTTCACATTACAATAAAGATAAAAGACTGAAGAGATGCCTAATTCCAACACAGAAAAGGGGCTCATTTAAAAGGTCTAATTAATACTCATGTTTAGATCTACCTTGGCTCAGAGGAGCTACTTAAGCTTCTTCCACTTCAAGGAACTAGGATAGTTCACATTATGAACATGTATAAGCTATTTTTATATGCAATACTGTGGTTTACTTTAACACATTGGAAATTTCAGTTCCACTGCAGGCCTTAACACTCACTATTAAAGAACCACAGCATGTGACAAAACAACTGTGCTACACATAAAGAGCTGCTACAGTCACAAACCAGGCTGGTCAAGAATGGAAGAAGGGGACATCTTTCCAAAGGTAACTACCTTTATTTTACGGCTAAAAAGCAGATAAGTTGATGTGGATCAAAGACTATTGCCATATTGGAAATCATCCCATAAATACAAGACATCGGTTGTAAACTGCCAGGATGCAATGAACAATCATTGTTTGGCCCAGTTACTGGCAATTGCAAAGCAGTTGATACGTCAGAGCAATGCAGTCTGTTGCTTAAAATAAATACAGTTGAATTTCACTGAAAATAACAGTCCAAAGCACTTATCTGTCTGCAGTATATTTGCTATTATCTCAACCATGCAGTGGTTTACCTTTTTACTGGGAGTTTCTGATTGATCACCCTCACATTTTTTTACATCTTCCTCTCCCTCTTTTGCATGTGAAAATTTTGAAGTCTTCTGTGGCAATGAGCTCTTCCTCTGTTCAGTGCACTTCTTTGGCCGTTCACCTGTAGAACAAGCCTTTCTCTTTCCTTTTTTGGTAACCTGATCATAATTAAGGTAAGATTCAAAAGACATAGTAGGAGGCTCAAATTCCTCATCACTAGATAATTTGTCTTTGCTTTTTATGACAAGTTTTTGTTTTGGTTTCTTCACATGCTTAGGATTTCTCTGTTTGGAAGTATCCTTACTAGTCTTTTCCTTCAGGGGCGGTAAGTCTGTATCGGCTACAGAGGAACACTGTTTTTCTGACATTTTCATGCTGTCTGTGGAGGTTCTCTCTTTGAAGTCACTTTCTTTAGCTTGAGGATCAGCACTGTGGGAAGCATGCTTAGAACCACTGCTGCTACATTCATTATCACATTCTTTTTGAAACTCAGGATCTCTACTTTGGTGGGGCTTTTCACTACAAGCATGCTGCTTATTCAACTTTTTAGAAATGGGAGTGCTATTGGAACTTGTGGAGGCCAGTACAGATGCCTTGGACTTCTCCGAAGACTTAATCTCCTCAGAAACAGAAGGTTTTGTCTCATCTTTTTCTGTTTCAGTATTTTGTTTTCTTTTTCTGTGACAACTGCAACATAAAAAAAAGTCACATCCCCTGCTACATCTGATTGAGCAATCACTTTTTACTTATATTAGTAAAACTAAAAGCATTAAGTCACACCATGTGTCATCCTTTTACAAGACCCAGAACTGTGCTCTTATTCTTTCATTATCAGTGCAGAATCCCAGAGAAGCAGCTCTTGGGTCCTGCGCCACTAACTACTGCAATAAGAATTGACAGAAAGACAACTGGGGACATAAACATGAGTAGGAAAACATGCCCGACACACTACAATTTGCTTATAATGTGCTGGATATCACTTTTTACACAAGTTTCCCTGCATGTTTTATAACAGATATGGTAATTAAAATCACTAGGATACAGAGACAACACGCTCTGTAGGTAATACCTATTACAACAGGTCAGCCTTTATGCCTTGCTTATCACAGGTTCTGGTATTTAACTTCCCCACTGTTTGAACAAATTGATTTAAAATATACAATTTAGTCAATCTAAACCTTTGGTTTTCTCAGCTCAACCACCTCAGATGGTCAGGGGTCTGCAAAACATCTGAAGTAGTCAGCCTGGCTATGGCAGTGGTGACTGCTTCATTGAGAGAAAATTGCATCTCTTCAGTGGGACTCCTCCAATACTGGAAGCCCCTCTCACTCCACAGTAACATCATAGGCAAGCCTTCTATACAACCAAATCACTGGAGAGCTGCCTCATTTAACCACCACCTCTGGGAAGAAAGAGCAAGCTTCCCACTTCCCTGAAGTGCAGAGTAGTGCCCATCATTGGCTTAGTCCAGCTTGGATCAGCTGGGACCTAAGAACTTGTGCCAGTGGAAAAAAAAAAAGCAGTTGAAGTCTTACTGCTGGCTGGCTAATTGACCAATGCTGGTTGCTCTGATTTGTTTTCTGATATTTCATAAAAGAAAGGCTCACTTCTTCCACTCAATGCATGCATTTGCCCTAATGCATATCTGTCATTCCAAACACATGCCTAAGCTCTCCAAGCTATATTTTATAAAGTTACACTACAGTATAATTAACTTTTAGAAAAAAGTTACTTCACACCTACCTTTTATTTTTTGGAGGAGTAAGTTTTTTCCATTGTTTTACCAGGGTTTTAGCTACATTCCCAGCAGTGGCATGTTTCCTAAAACTGTTAACTGTTTTGCCTATGCCAGTTTCCTGTTGAAGATAATGCAAGAAAGATGGGCAGAATAAATCACAACTAATGTCCCAAATAAAACCTTCTCTAAAACTGCTACAAAAAGTATTAGCCTAGTAGTCTGAGCAGTCTTATCACAGCTAAAGAAATAAACACACTCTTCATACTGCGAACAGAACTGAAGGAAAAGTAGATATTTATAACCAAAAAATATAGAGAACAAAATGCAGTCTTAATTCATAAAACTATGAGAATTTGTTTTCCTCCATTAAATATACGTATTTCAGGAATTTCACTTGGCTCAAATGCTTATGCCCACAAAATGCATACTGCTTCGGTGAATTAGATTAATTAATTCCAATTCCCTTTAGGCTTATGCTGTAGCATGTTAAAGAGCACATACAATTATCGTATTGTAATCTACAATGCATCTCAACCAGGAGTAGTAGGGGGTAGCGGGGTCAAAGAAGCAGAGTTCATAGGACTAAACTCAGTCTCAGCCACAGAAGAGAAAAAAACCTTGACATTTAAAACCTGTCATTTTCTGTTCCCCTCCCCCCCCCCGCAGTACAATTATTTTCATATTACCATTGTGCCTTCAAGGTTTGCTCTAGTGAGTTTATGTTGTTTTCAGTACAACTATCTCGCAGACTTTGAGTGTATGTAAAATCAGGTGATTTTTTTTTAATCTTGTATTATCAGTAATTATCTATGACTCAAACCTTCACTTTTAGGATGCACACAAAACCCAGAATTCACTAGATTAGCAGCAACCTGTTAATGCTCTTGCTAACTTCTGAAACAATACTCCTGTGAAGCCTGAGCAAGAGCTATAGATGTGCTACTCCCACATAATCAGTTTACACCTTAGAAAGGACTTTCTTAAATTGACTTTAAGATTATTTAGCCTGTATGTAACTTGAGCAATACTGGTTTGGTACGTCAGTGTATTGCAAACAGATGCAAGAAATTTGGTGGCATTATTTCCTAAAGCCATTCATGTCCTTCAAATGCGTTAAAAATATTTGGAGTCCTTAGTTACAAGACACCTCTTTCCCCTATTTAACTTGAAGGTTTCCATCAGTCTGTCACATTATAAAACATGCAAGTTTCCTGGGAAAATGAATCATCTGCAGAAGCCTTTTTTCATTTTCAACAACTAGTTGTAATATGAGATTTTTTTTTTCCATTAAAAAGACACATATATTACTGTATTCCAGCCAAAGTCTACCTGTGCTTAGTCAGGCAAATGCCTTTGCCTGAATAGACCAGACAAATGTCTTACTTGCCACTTTTCTCTTACTCTTCAAAGGGCTCTCTCACAAAAAACAAATTTTTCTTCTCCCCAAAATACAGACACATTGCTCATAATAACTAAAAGCTTCAAACATCAGTGTGAGAATTTGTAATGTAAAATTTGATAGGATGCATCTTGGACAAGGATTACTTGGGATGCCTGCTCTTTAAATGCAAGTAACTAACCTTGAGTTACTAGTAAAAGACAGAAGATTTAGATAGCTGATGTAAAACATGATTCACCCACATTTGTTTTGTCTTAAGCACTGAGTTGAAAGCAGTTTTACAGTGAGAAGAAGCCAGCTCTGAGTAGCAAAGCGTCCTCTGTATGCTCAGATTCCTGCTCAGTACTATCAGTATTGGCATAATACTGTGTTTGTCAGGTTGTATGCCCAGTGTCCAACTGGCTTTTAGAAAAGGCTCCGTGGTTCCTTGTACAGAGCTCTAAACAAAGCATGACAGAGTCAAAATTACAAAAAGCAGGATGTTCACTGCTTCTAGGATTGCAAATCCCTGACATTTACAGTTATTCACTATGGAAGAGTTTAATGTATTACTGGTCACTTACCACTAGAATATCCAATGATATATCCAAATCCTGTAGTACCTTAAGTGTTTTTATAATCTGGAAAGAAACAGATTTTTTTTTAAACAAACATTTGTAAATTCTATTCTGTTTTTCTCATCTTCATTCACATATTTAATCCAAAAATACTCAGTGTTGTGCACTAGTAAGGTTCTGCCAACCCCCCAATTTCAGTAACACTAGAAAATCCAGTAGGTACAAATTTACCACTACAGAAATTATATCAAAGATCAATAATATAGTAGTACAGGCTACATAAAAGTGTCCACACCCCTCATGTAGCAGTGACTCTCATTCGTAACAGAATCAGCAGAAGAGCTGCATTATGCAAAACCACCATGCAAAAATCAGCAAGTCTCCCAGCAGGCCTCCCAGTCAGCAGCACCACTCTCTATGAGTCCAGGCTAAGAAAGGACAATAGAGTCAGCGGGTGCCCAGTTTGCAAAAAAGTAAGTTTTGAAAACTTAACCGCAATTTGTACATTAACAAATGAGCTGAAGCCAGAACAGCTGTTTTGTTTCACAATAAGCATACACCTGTTACAAGACTCAAGATTTCCATCAAAGTAGGAAAGAATTTTTCAAATACAATACTCAACTTCCTACGAGAAGTGTTTTAATAATGCAAGTCTCATTTATAAGCGGAGTATACATTTCTTCCGTAATATAATACAGTTTCTTTGGCAATGGGTATACAGCACCCCAGAGCCTTGCAGTTGACCACACACAAGCCATCTGCCTTATCTTTAACAAACTTCCATGAAGCTATGTTATGTAGATGACAGAATTAACGTGCAAGTGAAGTAACAGCATTTCATAGGGTTTTCACAAAGCCTAGAATACTAGTCACGTTTTTCAGATCATTGCCACTTCTAAATGCAATGGCAGGAACCTTAAGGAATGCAAAACAGACTACCCAGAAACTTCAACTATAATAACAGCTATGCTAACTTAAATAACTGATGAACTGTCATTTATCATATTAGATATTGCTTCTGAAATGGTGTTGCAAAAAGTGGAAAAGGAACTAAAGCAAGTGAGTAGCAAACTTAAAGGAACCATTTACAAATTGCACTGAGGTATATTTTTCTCTATTGTTGTTCTGAGTTCCTATAATGTATTAGTAAGCGTGGAATCCACACCTGACACCTAATTTCATTGTGTACAGCAGGCCCCATCCATGTTCCTGCCATGCAGTTCTTTCTGTAAATCATCCACCCTGCAATAGTGTTTCTGAGGCCTATAAAAGTAGAGGATAAATGCTTCACAGCCTGGGCAAACATGAGAAAAGCTCTAACAGTAATACACGCACCTAGAACCAGAGGTAACAACCCAACCCTCTCCCAAAAAGTTCAACTACAAAACTGCAGGACACGTACAAAAAAGCTTCCCGATCAAAATTTTGGAACTGGCATGAAAGCCACGTGAAGCTCTGCTTATCTCCAGTTTAAGAGTAGGACACTCCCTGAGCCAACAAGTTGTGTTAAGAATATACGCAATGAAGTCAAAAATGATTTTGCATCTCAAGAGAACTACTCTTCCTTCTGAGCACTATACAAGCTTCACATTTAACTTCTTCCCGATGCTTCATGGGTATAGGCTACATATTTCATGAGCTGAAGACTTTGCCTAAATTACCCCAACAGGGAAAAAATGCGTTGCAAAGATGCTCAAGTAGAAAAAAAAATCTTGCACAATGTTAATCACAAGCATTAGAAACTACGTTACCACTGTCAGGTTAGTTCATTTTTTTCTTTAATTAAAAAAATATATTCCCATTCATTTAATTTATTTTGCAATGAAAAAGGATGTAACCCACTGATGACAGGTTATATTGTGCTATATGGGATGACTAGGTACTCAAGCAGTGTAAACCACCAGGAATAAAGCCCACAGGCCAGAGACAAACCTACATGTGGAAGAACACTAAAAGATGTTTTCATCAAGCTACAACGAGAATGAGGGTTTTGAGTGTTTCCTCTTCATGAGTTTTGGACTTAGTTAACTCAAAGCCGAGTTCATTTCAGAAGAACAGGTTCAGGAAGCAGGCAATTACTATTCATACAACTTCAAACCAACAGGCTAAATTACAGAAGTACCTAGGTGACAAGCATGTTCAAAAGCAGTCAACACACTTTAATGAAAAACAAAACTTTCAAAGTTTCATAAACCAAAGAGCACACTGTTCATTTTGGTTTCTTGAAATGTGTATCACATTTCGCAAACTAAGCCAAACAAGAGGGTTTCATTAAAAAGACAATAGAAACCATCGATCAAACTGACAAGTCTTTTATGAGAAGCGATCCTGATTTCTCGAAAGCAAGGAACAGCTCAGGCTGCAGTGAGATCGGCAGCTATGCACGTAGTGGACTACCAAAGCAGAGCGCGCTCCATTTGCCTTGTACTGTAACTGGACAATGTAAACAGCAGCATCCAGCGTGCTGGTAGGAATCACCCACCTCCCAGCCCCTGGCATTTAGAACCAAACTAAACTACTTACAAACACAGTCAGGAAACAAGCAAATTTAATTTGTGGCAAACACCAGCAACAGCAGAGGAAACTTTGTATTTATCCTATTTGCTAGAGAGTTCCGATTTCTCTGTCAAAAACCGTAAGTGGCTGTTTGCTTTTTAAAGCACAAATACCAAGTTCCAATACCCATCAGACTTTGGTGACAGCCACAGAAAGCTATACTGTGAAGCATAAGACACAGTAAAGCCTGTCACTTAAACTAAAGCTTGTTAGAAGCACAAACTTTGGTGTCGTGATATTTATATGGTGCACCATTACAATTATTACATCAAACAAGGCAACAACAACAACTTCAAATAAGGCAACGCTTACGCAAGTGTCGTACAGTCTTATTTTTTCTAGCTGAGCCTGGACACTCAGGAAGGATGGGACCCACTAACAGGTCCTAAGGCCTTCAGAAACAAAATTAAGATTGACTGCGGAAGTACCTTGCTCTAACCACATCTTTTACCACAGCATTTGGAACCCATCTGGCTTTTTATCTCACTGGACTGTACCAAGTAATTTTTTCCTCAAGTCCTTTCATATACAGACAATACATGTGTAACCCCTCCACTGGTTTTCAGACTATTTTACCTTGCACACCACTATCAGCTATAGCCTCACAGAAAAACTCTATTGACTTCAAAAGAGATGGTAAACTTTGTAGCAAAATTCAGCAGAAAGTAAGTTGCCTCTATATACAACTCCTGAACTATTCTAATTCCTAAATAGTGATTTCTAAAGAATGGTCTTCCTAAAAAATTGCCTTCAGGATTGTTGTTTTTCCAATAAATAACATCCCAAACAAGCCCAGGACACAGGTCTTCATGCAACATAAACAGACACCAGAAGCAGAGCCTTAGGGACAAACTGAGAGCTGGCGCACACATACTGGTGTGAAACAAAAGCAAAGGTGAAAACAGGAGTAAGAGCAAGCTAAGATGAAGGAGAGGAAGGAAAGCAGGTGGGCATTTGGAAAACAGAGGGCAACGGTAATGAGCAATGGGCAAGAAGCATGTCAGCAAACACGATTTCCAGAGTCAAAACTGAAAGCAAAGTGATGATAACAACAGATCCCAGGTGCACCAAGTCTGATCTTTTCCCACTGCACCAGTGTTGCTCCATCATTCCTTATGCAAGTGCTGTACAGTCTTAATTTTTCTAGCTGAGCCTGGACCCTCAGGAAGGACAGGACCCACTAACAGGTCCCAAGGCCACAGGTGGTCAAGTGGCTGACTCAACATTTCACTACAGTAACTCCTGCTTTCTCTCCTTCCCTCCTCTTTCTCAAAGGGATCCCTACACTTACTCAGCTCATTCTCTCCTATAACACAGCCCATGAAATTTCACCAAGTCCTTAACTTCTGGCTGAGCTAGACACCTCATTTCAAAGACCACCAGGACTTTGAAGACAACACATTAGAAAAACGCAACTCATTCCCAAGCAAGTCATTCATATGCCTTTACTAAAAAAGCCCCTCCCAAAAACCCACAAAACTGTCTGCCCAAAAGAAATTCTCTAGTTTTCTTTTCAGCTACTGAATATAATGGTCTTTCTGCTAACTAAAGGAGTCTTCTTTGAAACATCTTAACCAACACAGAAACATAAACACTGATCTCACACACTTTACCTTGGTTCTTTAGTTTTAGCAAGCTATGCTAGCCAGAGCTATAGCCATTCTCTGGCTGTCTTAATATCTTTCAAGTTTGGCAGCGTTGTTTTTAAAACCAGTTCCCAGAACAGGACATAATATTCCTGTAATTGTCCCTCTAATACTAAATAGCTGTAATAACATAACCCTGCTAAGCTACCCAAAGATAGCATTTATTCCATAAGCCACTGCATTGTACTGCAATTTCATGCTCAACTGGTAATACACCAGAGCTCCGAACCATTTTCTGAGTCAATGCTTTCCAAAATACAGTCTCCTATCCTGAGTGACCTATATTCATAGCTCCTAGCTGTGACTTTCCACTCAGCCATGTTAAAATGCGTGTTGCTCAAATTAATGTAGCCTAGCATATGATCAAAGCTAGTTTCTAGAAGAGTTTCTCTTCACTTAACACACATTACTTCAGTACCTGTAGCATTTCCCTATGATGCTTGCTGCCTCTTAAATTAAGAAAGATTTGAGTAGCATCATGTCAAGAACAGATGCATAATCACCCTCCACCCCCCAAAAAACCCACCACAAACCCATAAATCAACATTTTTTTCTTATGAGCTCTGGCACCAATTTTTGGTGAGTGCAACAGAAATCAATTTTAGATATTGCATTAGGTCCATAACATTGCTACTGTAATCAGCATCATAAAGCAGCAGGTCAAATGCCTTAAGAGACTTGCGCATATTTATGACAGTGTCAGCTGAATATAACTTGAGATAAATTTAGCAGTACATAAAGTCTCATCAAGTGGTATAGATCATGACACCACCCTTTATTTTTACATCAGTTATATCTTCTATGCAACATCATGCAGCTGCGTAACACACTCCTTCATGATCAATGTTGATAAAGACCATTTCATTTATCTATATAAACACTAGCACAGTACTTTTTTTTCTGTCCTGCTGAACTTCCCTAGTACCTTGAACACCATTCTATACTCAAATCATTAGTTCTGTTAATTTTGGGGTCAATTATCTGAAAACTCACTGGGGTAGCTATCAAACCTCGCACATTAAGAAGCTTTTGAAATGAACAACCAATGTTCTGCATCTTCCCTTTTTACTATCAGATCAAAAAGTATTTAGCAATATTAAAAAGTGCCAAGACAAATATTATTCTCAAGTACGGAACAGAAATATTTGACAACACCAATGTATACATATCTGTAATACTGATTTATTATTCTTTTCACACATACCTAAAACTTTCCTCTTTGCCTTTAAACATGATAGCCACATATTTTCTATTACTAGAATTACCTTTTATTAGCAGTGCATTTCATGACTGCCAATTTACAGCTATCAGTTTCTCAATTCCCCTGCTGGTCCTTCGCCCCTATTATCCATAAATATTTCTGTTTCACTAGACACAGTTTTACCAGGGACAGCAAAAGTGCTGCAGCACCACCATTTGTCCCATTTTATGCAGCACCTGCTTGCAGTCATGCCACATAAAAACTACATCTCCTCCCTTAACGGAACCAAATCTGCCAGGACTATTCACATTTTTCATGCGAGTTGAATGTGGTTTGAAACTTACTGTTTTGGGATCACTTAAAAATTAATTAACTCTAGAATTTTTTATTCCTTTTCCCTTTCAATCTCTTGTTCAGAGTAGCATATCAACACCAACCTCAAGCATTAAAAAATTCAAAGACTATAACATCTAATCACTTCCGTAGCACAAAAAGAAATTTTAGGTTCATGGAACTGCAAATTAAAACATCTGGAGAAGCACCTGCACAGATATTTGCATTTTGGACAGATATCGCTTACAGCACTGGCATTCAGAAAGATAAACCATTATTGATTAATAAAATCAGTATTTCCTAGATATGCATAGGCACACACTTCAAAAACACAGAGTAGATATGATTAATAACTAAGCTTTTCAAGTTCACTAACTAACAAATGCAATGCAGATTAAAATTTACTGCTGCCCTCTGCCCCCAAATGCTTCCACAAACTTGGATCAAGTTTTAATGTCTATTACAGCAAATGTGTTCTGTACTTTCAAACTGCATTGAACCCTCAAAAAAACCAACCCCCACCCTTTCCAACAGACCTTCTTCAGTCAAGTGTGATTTATTACTTCGTAAAACACCGAGACCCAACTTGGCACATACTGCTTTGCTTCCATTTCCTTCAGAGCCCAGGCTGCTCCTCCCTGGAGCCTGTGCTTATCTCTCATCTGCCTCTCCCTACCTCGAGAGTGTCAAGTGCAGCTTCTGTGGCTGCTCTGATCCATCTCCCCGTTGATGTTTGCTTGCTTCAAGTATTCCTTATCTAGTCCTTGCAGGTACTGAGCAGCCCCGCTATCCTACAGAGGCCGTTTTAATTTCTTTCAGAGATAAGAGCAGCTTTGTTGTTCTTGCACCAGGAATATCAAGAATGCAGGGTGCAATAGCTCCCACTGCGCTCCATTAAAACGAAGCGGAAACACCTATTTCACCGAGAAAAGCTCTTACAAGCATAGAAGTTAGCACCTCAGCTGCTGTTTTGGCCTCCTGGCCAGGCTGACAAGACTTCACGCAACCCGCGCTACCTGTTAGATGTAACGCCATGACACCCAGCCTTGCTCATCCTTCTCCTCCTCCTCACCTGACTGCACACAGGGCCTCTGGGACACCCACAGAAAGCTGCAGCCCTTACCCACTCGGGAAATCACCACGCGCCACACCACCGCTACCCAGCCCTCCTTCAACCCCCCCCCCCCCCCCC